>VDFB02271358.1:212824440-212876607 GCA_007258455.2 Sequoia sempervirens
AAGAAACAGAAAGAAAAATTCTAGAAAGCGGAGAAGTAAAGGCGACGATGCGCGTACAAGCTCTGATTATTCTGTTTCTGAAACAGAAGAAGATACAAAGAGTTCGAAGAAGAAGCGGAGTTACAGGAAATCTCATAAATCAAGAAAGGTTGATTACAGGTTAGAGGAGAATTCTGACGAGGATTCGGACTATGAGAGGCGCAGAGAGAGGAAAAGGAGAAATAAGAGGAAAAGAGAAAAACATGAAAGAAAGGGAAGTAAAAATGACAGGAAGAGAAAGCATGCAGGGTCTGGTTCGGATGAAGATTCGGGGTCATCTTCGAATACTGACGTGGATGGGCAAGATAAGAATGTCGATACTGCACAGAAGCTTGTTCATCACATTCTGAGGAAATTTCCTTCTGTCAAGTTAGAATTGAGACAGGTAGGGTTTCTTTTGCGTCTGTGGTAGAAATTGAGAATTTTCGACGTCTTTAAGCCCTCTTTAATTTAATTTATTTATTTTTTTGTTTTTGAGCATCTTTTTGCAGTTTGTTGCTTTATGTATGTCTTAAGAAATCTTAAATACTATGCAATTGATTCCAAACTGCACTGGTAAACACACGTAGTAGGCAGCCTTGGATTGGGTTGTTGCTTCGTATGGGTATCTTTAATTTTTTTTTTTGGTGTTTTTGTTTATGAGTCATTTTTTGCCGCGTGCTGCTTCAGGCATCTATCAATTAAACTTCAATACTAAGCAGTTAATTTCAGAAGATTTTTAAGCTCTGCTCATTCTTTTCTAGTTATAAGTTTAAACTTTAAATCCATACCAAAACCCAAACCAGGGTGTTGTGAAGAGTAAGAGTATACTTCTTTTGAAAAATGAAGGAAAAAATTGGCAGTTTAAAATTATCAAAATGGGACATTACAATACACCTTTACATCTGGATTGTTATATACTTTCTTTTTACATACTGATTCATTGGAAAGCAACTACTTTTGCTGACCCTTGATCCTTCATAAACATAGGGTTTCCTTTGAGAGTTTGAGAAAAGTTTTTGTAAAAGTGATATTTGTAATTTCCTGGAATTCAGCAACTCATACTTATGTTAAATTCCTTCTACTTAAGAAGTGTACTCTATTTTCTGGGATGATTATCTGATTGAAAATGTTTATTCATCTTGCCTTGGAAGGAAGTGATGCTCTTCTATTAGTTGATGTTACTTTTGCTAATGTTTTAATTCACACCTTTAGCTGTAACACAAAATGGAACAGCATGTACAGTAAAATTGTTCTTCAAATTATTAGGGGAAGTTCCCTTTTCAAAAGAGTGAAAGAAACGATAAATTCCCTTAAGTTTTCAACTTAGAACCTAAAGATTTCAAGTATGCAATACAAACAAACTGAAATTAAAGCCTATCTTTTTTTATTCTTAGGCTAGGGCACAAGGTGATTCGGCACATGTACACTAGATGAGAGGTTTTATATCTTTAAAACTATCTATTGTAGAATGTTTTTTAATACAACTCAGGAATGCTTGTGATTTTCAGCCTCTAATTTCAGCTAAATGTAGAGGCTGAAAATCACAAATATAACAACATTTGGATTGAAATCAAAATAAGCTAAGATTATTATGAATTAGGCATGGAAGAATTGCATACCAAATTACAAAACTCCTTTTGACAAATATTGCACTACAATGCTCACAAAGAGTATTAGATTGTACTCAACACAAGACAATTGAACATAAGAACACTGAACTCAGTGAACAAAATATCAACAAGAACTAGGCATGAATACTACGATATGCAATCTAAGTATAAATGACACTTATTTATAAGCATTTACAAAACACTGCACAAGAAAATAATGAAAACTAATTATGAATTTTACTCTAGGAATAACTTGATTCATGCAATGCAATTTTTATTACAAAATTCTGTCCACTAAAACAAAATATTAACTCGGGAAATTTTAGTTAAATTGTCAGTAAAAATTACTACAAACTAATAGTTAGAACTCACATCTCTTGCATGCCAAGATCCAAAAATGGACTACTAAAAACATCGCATTGGGCTAAAATTAGGGACAGCTAAAAATAACAACATTTCAGAATATGCTCTCCTCCTTGAAAATGATAACAGTTGAAAATAGCACCAGTTCTAAATAGATTAGTTTAAAACTAACGACTTTTGATAGGCTGCTTTGGATGATGATTCTGATGAAGCTTCTTGTTTTGTCCATGGCAAATCTTTAAAGACACCTTGAAGTATTGAAAAGTTACTAATCTTGGTGACTTGAGTATGAAAGATCCTCTTTGTTGACCTCCTCGCACTAACCTCTAGCTGGAAGTATGGTTGTTTGAATACCCCGAAAACCCTATCATCCATCTTTGGTCAACTGAAAACCTTGTGTAGAGTAGGGGGATTCATCACCCCCAAGGCTCCAGGTCACAGGAGAGCCTCAAGGAATGAACTGCCCTAAACTATCTCAGGGTGATCTAAAGGTAGAGAAAGGAAAGATAGGCTGAAAGGGAAGGGCAAACAAGACCCTGTTTCCCTTCTGCTAATGACAATTGTTTCGTAAATTGGGTGAGCAGACTACAAGGGTCTCGGATTGCTACTTAGACAGCTCTCTGTGTGAGGACAGCAGCGCGGGAACCGGACTTCAATGTGCCATGCTGGAGTCTCAGGGACGTGTTGGCGTCCTGTATGGACAGTGAGTCGAATGATAGTCAAAGACACTCAAGGTCTACTTACAACCCAAATAACAAAGTTTTACAGTTTGACAGTTTAATATGAAAATGCGGAAATAAGCAGTACAACAAGAAGAATACTGGAAAGAATTATTCTAATGACGAAAATGATAAGAAAAGAGTAGGAAAAGATACCTTTCACGCACAATCCAGTTCTCCAACTAGCTTTGAGCAGACAAACCTGTGCTTACACACACACGGAAACAGAAAAAGTGTTGGGTTGTGTTTTGAGGGCTGCCTTAGTCAGACCCCCGTTTTGGTGTTCCCACCTGTACGGACAGCCAAGATGCAACGATATAGAGAAATTGATAAAGGAAAGAAAGGAAAAGACCTATCAGATAGAGAGCAAAGACAACCTGAATGCTACTCTATAAGAACAATAATGCAAATAAATGAAGAGGAGCAATATCACCTTCCCTTCTGCTAGCACTCAAGGTTGAAAGAGGAAGATGATGAGAGATGACACCTTGCCAAGAGAATGGAGCTTCGTAAAACCTGCAAAGAAAATGGTGTTGTAGCAAGAAGACGTTGTAGAATCCAAGTAGAAATCTGGTAGCAGCAAGATAGAGCAAGAATGATCAAGAAATGAGAGAGGTTGATCTTGAGAATGGAAGAATTAGCATGAAGGAGTGATAGAATGAGTTTGAATGGGTAAATGGAGGCAAGGAGATGTTTTTTCGTCGGTCAAAACCCGGCAGAGAACGTTACCTTCGCGACCAACCAGGAAATGTAATGCTTCTGCAGATCCCAGAGGCAAGAATCTGTCAGGACAGCAGTGCGCCGCGCGCACTTCTTCGACGAATATTACTCCACTAAAGCAAAAAGACAAGGCTAGGTGGAAGGAATGGGAAGACAGCTGCGGGTTTTGCATCATCGGACTTATGAATTCTAAAGTAAGGGTAAATAAATGGGAAATTTGCCTAGGGTGCAAATTTACGCCATTACACACCTTGCAACTCTAAATTCCTCCAGAAACCCCCTACGTCTTTTCACCTATATCCTCTGACAGTCTATCCTTCGTCAAACAACAAACTATGGACTTTGAACCACTTGTAGAATTTTTTCGTGGTTTCAATTCATTGTCTGAAGGTTGTTGAGCAGGTTGTTTGTACTTGTGTATGACCTTTACATGTCTCCAATCCTTGAATTCTGGCCTGCAAAACCCTTTAACTAGGCAGATAAGGCAAAAGTTCTCATTGTACTGTGGCATCTATTTAAGTTTAAATGTAAATCATCACCATGTTGTACTAATTTCTTTGAAGCTTTTACATTTGCATCAGTCTGAGTGTAGTCCTGAACTTGCCTTCCATTACTAAACATCTCACGATTTGCTAGTGCCTGAAGGAAAACTTTTTTCCTGCCTTTGATTTGGTGTCAAATCTGGTTTTATCTCTTGACTGGTCTCACCTTTTATAAATAGATTAACTTCTATTTTTGAAAAAATCCCATTACTCTTCACTAAGGTACGCAAACCCTGTTGGCCATAAAAACTGCATGCGACTATGGCAGATGTGGCTTTTATTTCATTACCAAAACCTTGTCGGCCCTTCTGGGCATGCCTATAAACCTGATTTGCGAGATTTTTGATCTCAAAAACCCTAGCTGGCCTTATTTTCAAAATGCCAATTTGCTTTTATGATTTTATGAAACGCACCTCTCAATATTGCAATTTTGGACTCAATTTTTTTTATAGAAGGCACATGTCTGTATACTGTCACGCGAGTTTTAACTTTATAAATTTATTTTTCCATTGTTAGGAACTTAGGTGCACACCCTAACACATACCCATGAATTTCAGCAAATAAAACTTATTTTCTCTCCTCCATTACTCACGCACGTGCCTCTGTTAGGCTGTGATCTTGACAAACAACTTTTGTTTTCTAATACCTTTAGATAGGCATGTGCCATTACACTTGTGCATTTTCCTTGATCAAATTCTTCCCTACCAGCTTCTGAGCACATGAGGAGGGCATGTAAGCATTTTTACTGGGCAAAAATTCGGTTTTAATACATCTGGGAACATGCCGGATAAACCTAATGCAAATAAACTCAAAACAAAAATTGAAACCCTTTAATCATTGCACACTGCCTTAGACTCTGATTTCTGCAGCCTATGGTTTCAAACAACAGCTTTGCAGCCAATTCAAGTTTCACATCTTTTCCTAGAAATTGTTCATTTGTATTTTGTTACTCCGTTAGCTGCATATGAACAGCCTTTTCAACAATTGCGCTTTCAAGCATGCTTAGGAGACTTACTTGTAATGATGCTTCAATGAGGAGAGTCTGATTTTCTTGTTCCTTTTTCAAAAGTTTGCTTTCTCATTCTTAAGACATGCCTTGGTGGAATTTTGTTTCTTAAATAATCTCAGATATTCATTTTAGAGAGCCATGTATTCATAGACTGAACTTGTCAAACGATTGCTGTAGACTTAGAATTTTAGACTTTCACTCTCTATTGCAAATAATAGTCCTTCATTTTCTGGCATGCTTATCTCTACACAAGTCCGATTGATCCATTTGTACTGCCAGTCTTGTTAGCCATGTCATCAGATACTGCATCATTGAATGCTAATTGCAATAAGATCTGGATGAGCCTGTATAGCAGTTCTGAGTAAATTCACCCTGTTGTCCTTGTTAAATCAAATCTCCAGCATTGGCACTTTCAAGAGCTTGTGATAGACTCCACATCAAAGCCTCTATATATTTTGTCCTTGTTTTTACATGGCACTTATTTTCTCATTGACATGTCTCTTCATCATTGACTGATCTCTATTCTCTGCCTTGGTGAATGATCTAAAAATTAAAAAATTCCATTTATTATCCCTGAAAGATCATGAATGAGAGACAACGAGCATAAATGAATGAGACAGTTTTAAAACATCACTGCAGATTGAGGAAACAACAAGATTTGAGCTGGAAATTTGATACATTATGAAGATCCTGTATGGGTGCAACAACTTTGCACCATTGTTCATGTTGTAATATCTGATTCAGTTTTTTGTGAGTATAAAGGAAAAAAATGATGGCTATCTGTTCTAACTTCTACCTATGATAGACTAGTGGCTTCAGATTTCTTGAACACAGGAAAAGGACATCATGCGAAACATGTACTCATAAGTGCACATTGATGTATGTACAAGAAATGAACATTGCTTCTTGATCCAGTTAGATTGAATGGCTTGAAATTGTGCAAGACTTTAATGTGTTTGCATACTTTGCAAGGCTGCTTGTAAATCTCATATGGCCCTAATTTTGATTTAGTTTCTCTGTTGAGTGCTTGTCCATCATGCCAAACAGTTTCCTCCAATTCTACATGCAGCAGAAAATGAGCATGTGTATTCTATTTCAGAAAATCTTGAAAGTATGCAAGATCTAAATGTTTTGGTAAGGATGGTTGTACTTGTGATCTCATGGCGCTCTAAAATTGGCTGAATTTTCTTTATGCCTGCATGAGAAAGGAAACAGCCATACTTCCGTGTAGGAGGTTAGTGGAGTGTTCATAAGTATATATTATTGGAAATAAAAGATCAACAAATGTGTTTTCTGTGGTCCAGTGGGTGATATGTTCTATTTCTTCATCTCAACAATGTGTAATCGCATTATGGATGAAAATGCACATTGTAGTCCTCTAGTCTTGTTCATTTTCATGTGACTGGATATATCCTTTATGTTGTTCCTTACATTGTCAAAAGATAGATTCAATTTTGGACATTTTAATTTTCAAGGGATATTTCTTGGTTGGAAAGTTGGCTTTTCCTTTGAATGTTAGTAAGATAATGTTTGGCAAATAAAAAAGTTTGAGCAATGGGAAGTAAGAGAAATGATAGAGATGTTAGCCTTGCAGATTTCAATATTCACTTTGTTTCATATGAAGTTAAGCCAGCCGATGTTTTTTTGCTCTCTGCTGTTCACAAGGTGCATATAATGTTCATGAAATATACCATTATCTTTTAAGTCCAATTAATGGCAAATATTGCCAAATGTGGATATTGGATGTATAAGGCAGCTTTTTCCGTCTGTTGGAAAGCTGAAAGTTTTGGATGTTTGCAGCTTTTGAAAATGATGGATGATGGACAAGCAGTAGACATCCAAGGAATCTCTAGCAAATCTTTGCTAAGGTTTCTGAAGAAACTTTTTCAATCCTTGAATCTTAAAAAGACTGGAAAGGGGATTTATGTACTGCCTAAAGGGGCTTCTCCCTGTTTGGAAGTTGTGGGTTCCATAATTGAGTGTGATTCTAGCATCGCACCAGAAATTCAATGTAAGCTTCAGGAAGATTATCTGCAGAATAAGGAAAATAAACAATCTGATCTTCAAGATGGCGAAGACAAAGATAATGATGGAAATGATGCCAGCCATGTTGAAGTACCTGAGCCAAAAGCTGATTCCCCCTCCTCCAACAGACGCAGGTGCACTTTCTAGTCACAATATTTTGTATCATTTTAGCACCATCTTTCTGGGTCTCTCTTTTTTTGCTAATATCTGTTCCATGTGCTACAATTAGAATAGCCCAGACAAACCATTTTTTCTATAGCTACATATTTGGCTATAATTGTTTTGGTCTTTTTCACATTGCATAAGATATAGATTGTTCTGGAGTATGATATTTTGGTTACTGTAAAAAAAACTGCATATTTTATACAGATTTTGTCTTTTCTTAATTGAATTTGTCTGAGTCAATAGTGTTCTAATACTGCACATGTGCATCATAAATGCTAATTACATATAATCAAGCTAGAAAGGAGTTACTACATTTGTTCAAGTGGTACACATTTTACCATTTTAAGAACTGATGCTTAGTTAATTATTAAACCTAAAATTGAAGTACACAATATAAGAAATACAAGTAGTTTTATCTTGTTTTTATTTGTACATGCTATACACACACTTCTTGAAAAACATTTGGACTTATAAAATATCAGATTATAATTCTTGGATTAGATTTCTGAATCCCAATGCTAATGCTCTTTAATTTCATTCAAGGATTCCAATAACACTGGAAGTTTACGACTAATTATAATTATCCAATGTTTGGGCTCCATATCTTCTATTATGTTCTGTTTTCCTTGGTATGGTTGTTGGGTAACTTCTCTGATGGTTTTGGATTTACTATTGAAAAGTCACCTACCTGTCGTACCTGATCTTATGGCCTTGTTATGAAATGAACTACAGGCACTGGTTTAAAGTCACTATTGAGTAAATCAAGGGTGATATTCATGGTGTGCATTATCTTCAATGATGTCCCTCTAAAAGACTGGTTTATTAACTATGGTTTTATGTTTTTCCTTGGATCAATGTAATTATATGCTGATTTTTTTGTTTTTGTTTTTTGTGTTTGCTTTCTTATACGCACCTTGACTCTGAGCATGAAATTGATATATACTCTTTAGTTTGCACGTGTAAACCACATGTTATGAAAGTATTATTGGATATGCCTATTTGGTTCAGTTGGGGACTAAGCACCCATATAAGGGCAGCTGATCCTTTCAGCCTTAATAATCAACGAAAAAATATGCACATTGTGGAAGCATAAAATGCAAAAACACAATTGTTAATTACTTCCCATAGCTCATTATACCTTGCAAACAAAATAGATTATGCTATAGCAACACTTCCTGTATTCCGCTTTTCTCCTTAACTCACAAGGCTTCACACACATCCATTTTCAAACCGCTGGGTGTTCAACTAACTCACTTGAGTACTCTAATATACAGAGTTACTATCCCTTTCTTCAATATGTTATTTTTTATATTTGCTAGAGCTTCTCCTCTTGAATAGAGATACATTCCCTGCTTTCTCTGGCCTACTCCCTAGCATCCAAGAGTCTAAATGATCTCTCTATCCTCTGTCCTTGACTCCTTGTCTTTCTTTTTAATTTAAGACGATTATCTTTCTTTTTCTTGAGTCATTCCCCTTGTCTTCACAGTAAATAAAATTAATGTCTATATCTGCTGTAACTCTTGGCTAAGAAACTGTTACAATTGATTGTAATTTGTTGTTGTTTTTAGATTTGATTGTGTGTGAGTTTTTGCATCAATGTTTCGGATCACACTCTATGATCCATCACCAGGATGTTAGAGTGCTCAAGGAGAAGGAAAACAACATCCTGATGATGGATCCCGGAGTGTGATCTGAAACATTGATGCAAAAGATCACACAATTGAATCCAGAAACAACAACAATCAGCATTATGGATTGTGGAAATCTGATATCATTAACTGTTACAGCTCCTATTGCCTTCCCAAAATGAACATATATGTGGCTGAGGAATCATAATGAGCAAAACAGAGAAAGCTGACAAAGCAAATGGCTGCCACAATGAATAATAACAACCCACATAAAGAAGAAAAGATTGACCCATGGAGAAGTTGAATCATGTAGCCAACAAGTTGATACAACTCTCAATTGAATATCATGCAGACTTAGTGATATAACCACCCTTGTGGAAGAAATGATGACCCAAAAAATTGTCCTGTCAGGAAGAGATAACTGAAACAACGACAAGTAATGAGTAGCCACGAGAAACTGAAAAATGCCTCAAACAGAAGATCAAATGCCAAGATGAAGAATGAAGGTGTCGGTCATGAAAAATATAGTAGAAATATTCTCGCTGTAAGGAAACTTGAACATCAATAAACATGCGGCTGTAGAGACATATTTGCCCAAAAAAATAGAAAGATTTGATGAAACTCAACCTTGATTAATTTGCCGTCATGATTAATAAATCAGCACCAAAATGGAAAGAATATGAAAAGGATAAAACATGTCCCATTATTCAACATGCATGTGTCATAAATGATTGAAGCTCTCCAAATCGTTAGATTGCTTTAGCAGTATAGTTGATAGAGTAAGTCAAACCCACTACCTCCAAGAGTAGAAAGAGTGTGACAGTTGGCAAAGAATTAGAAGTTTTAAAGCTTTGTTACACTGCTAACACTATACAAACAACGTTAACTGGATGATAGACAAACAGATAACTAAGAGTTACAAATAGTTACAAAGGATAGTGACCATTAATAGGTAATATATTATTTTAGTAGTCAAGAGGAATTTATAAATGCAATAAAATTCTACTGTATATGTATTGCATATGCTGATTTGCTTCTGCACGAAACCTAAGTTGCCGGTTCTGGTTTAGATCTTGGTTTGGCTTTGCAGATTTTGTTTGTGGATCCAACAATTGGTTTTTGGGTTAGGTTTCATTTGGGTTTTTGCAGCCTGAAAGCAGGAATTAAGTTTAGAATACCACATAGCATCATATAATCAACAAAACCACCATAAACTCAAATGTCATTTAAAACATAAATGATAAATATTATAAAATATTCATAGTTCAAACTTCAAGTCAATATTAAAATAATAATATTAAGTTCAACAATCAATTCCTAGTGTCATATGGATTTTCTAAATCATCAACATCACCATCATCATTGACATTAGATGATGTAGGTACCATTTGAAGAACCACAAGCAGTGCCATTGCCACTTGCACTAAAAGTGGGCTTGCTTTTGGACTGCTCAAGTGCAACTTATTGGAAAGTGGAAGAATCCAAGTTAGTATGCTCTAGCTCCATATCCCACAATTTCGTGGGGGTTTGGGGGCAGTGCATTATTTTTATAATTTTTAAAAGGCAACAAACAATGCTTATAAAGCCAAAACAGCAACGTTTTTGGAGTGTTCAATCCACATTTTTCATGTGCGATGTGACGCAAGGGCTCAGTCTTGGCAAGTACCCAATGGGTACTTGCTGAAAATTGTTAAAAACTTGCTAGAAAACTCTGTGAGTCAACTCTGTAAAAACTTGCTGTTAAAGTCAATGATGAAAAATCAAAATAAAAAATTGTCAAAAATGTCAAATTTTTCGCAGGTGTGCTGGGATCTGTCCAGATCCTACTATTTGTCCTCAATGAACCCAACTCTCCATGTTTGCACCTTTCTGGAATCCTTAGGGGAACAGGACTGGACCCCTGATCCAATTCGAACTAGACCCATATCTGGTTGGTCACTGGGCAGATGCAGTAACATAGCACCAAACACATGAACTGTCTGTCATTCTTGCTTGCAACTCATCAGAAAGCAGTTTTTGGAAGTGTTCCAAGTTACATACCTATCTTGTTTGAGAATAATGGCCTACTTAATTTATTTTGCTAACACTTAGTGATCCAATTCGGATTAGGAATTATTATATCAAATATCACATTCATGTATGCAATATGCTGATTTCTTGTTCTTATGATTTAATTTCTATGCTTTGTGGACTTTCTCCCAGGATGATTGGTCCTGCCATGCCATCAGCAGAAATGTTAGCAGCTGCTGCAAAATTAACTGAGGCAGAAGCAGCTTTAAGGTTTCTGTTTGTAAATCTTAAGTTATTTTGTATTATCATTTGATAAGAAAATAATGATATAGTAGATCTTATATTCGTGCCACAGCTCATAGCAACAAAATAGTGATTTCACAGTGGTGAAGAAGATGTTCTGTTGAAAATTCTCAGGGAAGCTGAGGAGGAATTGGAGAATGATGTCCTGATAGGACCCCCTCCACCAGCTGCTGTTGCTGAAGCAGAATCAGCAAATGATGCAGAGCGCTTTGAAGAGGTAGGCTTATTTTTGCTGTTGATTGCAACAAGACCTTGCTGAAAAACTCATAAGTCATAACTTAGGAATATATTAGTAGATTCAAAATTATTGTCTTGTGTAGGAACACTTTGATTAAATATGTTACATTGATTTTTCTTTCTTGCATGGGAATATCAATAGCATGTTTCCTGGTGAATAAAAAAACTAGATTTGAAATAGTTAGCTGTCATTGACTTGTGGTAAGGTAGAGTTTGAAAGTAACCTTCTTTCTTGGTACGTAATGACTGTCACAATTCCTTTTTGATGTTGTGATATGGTAGGAGAAGGTGAATCTTATTGTAGTACAGAAATTTGTTGTATCTTAGTCACTTCTCTTTCATCCCCACTGCAATGTCACGAAATCAATTCTTGTCCTGTTCCTTGATTCAGGTAGGTGAGTTAAATTTTTGTTTATGGTTGAGTTCTAGGTTCCCTAGTTTGCTTGCTTAAATGGCTCTTAGTTTCTGGTCATTAGAGCAATCAATGTTAGGCAGTGTGTTTTGTTAAATGTCGTACTTCTTTTAGTTAAAATCCCCCATCTTACAACTGGCCTTAAGGGAATCACTTCACCCTAGGTTCCCAAAAACCCTGCAGATTCTAGCAATGCTGTAGCTAATTAGGAATTTTGATTTAAAAATTTTCCAGATGAAATATTTCCTGTTTTTGTGAAGTGCTATATAGGACCATGCAATGTATTCTCCTAAATTTATTGCTTTCTTTAAAATTTGCATAAATTTGTTCTGATCTCATTACTGAAGATATATTCCTTGTTGTTAGCATTATTTTGGATTTTCTGAGTTATGATAATATTTTTCCTGACTTAAATCATTCTAACTAGGTGACAAGGATCATTGCTTTGGATGCAAGTAACCCATACGAGATATTAGGCATGAACCGAGCTATGCCTGTGGAAAGCATGAAGAAGAGGTGACAATTTACTTTAAAAAAAATGGTTTTCCTATTAATTAAGATAAGTGTAGCTTTAAAGTATGAATGAAATAGGAAAGTTAAACAAAACTGTATAGGATTACCTAGATGCTTTACTATGTGAATCATAGAATAAAAAATCTTTCTCAAGAATTTTTCCGCAAAAACCAAAAGATGAAGGTGTTACAATTTATGGGGATTAACTTGGGAAAATAATGGGAACCCAAAAAACACAGAAAATTCCAAAAAAGAGAGAAATAACTGATGTTTTTTATATTTAAAGTCATCTTAATTGCATTGAGAGTGAAAGTAAAGGAGATTGCACACCTTGAATTTTGAAATATGGATTTTTACTCAGTAGTTTTGAGTTTGCTGATTACAGTGCATGCTCCATAGTGCATTACTACATGGTTTGACTACAAAGTACACCTTATAAGTATGTTACCATTTGCTCCAATGCTCAAAGTGCTCACATCGTGGTCACTGTTTTAAGTACACATATCTAGTGATGTTTGTGTGCACTCTGGTGGCCTTGATAGCACCAGCAGTTTCTTTTGTTGTGGCTCCTAATTCCATTTTTCCTGGTTAATGCTCTCATTTGCACCATCCCTCCTCTACACCTAGTTCTATTGTGTCGGGAAGGAGAGAGCTCCTCTTTGGATCCTCAAACACGGTTTGCCCTATCTCCACCTCCATGATCACATGTATATGTAACCAAACAATATGTATATAGTAATATATGGGTCCCTAATGAACTAGGTCTTCAGATCTAAACCAAAATCTGTACACTTGGGATATCTTAACCTTATCTATTTGCTCAGCAAAGTTGCACCTATTGGTAAGTTGGGATATGCTACTTCATCTATTTATTCACATGCCTATAAATATGGTAAAAATAAACGTGTTTCATCTTCTACTTCTTTCAAGCAACACATGTTATAAATATTTTTTTCCAGCTAAATAAATGTAGAAAGAAAAGTTTGAAGAGTTCATTTTAAATGTTAAGATACACAAAAAATTAACCTCTAAACTGTTGTGGACAAGATAATTGCAAAGTCCTTGCAGAGTTTCTTATAAGGTGTTAAAAGTTCATCTATCGAATTTTACTTTGTTTATGGTTAATTATTATTTTTTTAGCTAGTAATAATGGAATAAATAATTCTATTTGTAAAGTGTGAGACCATAAAAAGATAAATAAGATTGGCATCAGTGAGAAAACATAGTCTTTGCTCGCACAACTAAAAACATGCTAATTGCATTGGTTATATACTTGTATAATTCCTCTAAATTGTTAGTAATTAAAAATAAATAAATTATAAATTATCTTGGTTTTATCTATGGTCGTTAATTAATATAATATTTTTTAAATATTTAACTAGGGATAAGAGAATTTATTGTGGATACTGAAGCTACCAATGAACTGAAAAGGACAAGTAAAAGTGTGTTTTCAGTGAAATAACAAATTGATAATGAACAGTTGGCAGTGGGCATATTCTTCCATTAGTTGTGGAGATCATTGACAGAATGCAGATGGCAGTGGCCTCATAGTCAACTTCTCTACCTTATTCTCTCTGTGTTGTTTTATTGCTACTTCATCTTTTGTAGTGCAGGCAGAGATTGTTTGCTTTATTTTTCCTCCCATCTAAGTGATTTAGGTTTTGTCTGTGTGTGAGAGATGGGGCACCTATCTATAGGGAGGACGTGCAATACATGCAACTCTCACCTGGAGATAAAACCCAAGCCATGTTCAGATTGATGACTTACAACAAGTCAATTCATATGCAGGACCAATGTTTGCACGCCCTTAACAATTTCACTTCCAATTTTGAATTTCTTGTGGACAAGGAAGATGCCACTTTTTCCGAATACAGGCATGGGCCCACATTCTTCCTTGCTCACTTCAACTTCGAACTGCCTCTAAATCACACAAACGGAAAAATCAGGAGAACATTGTGATTTTTTTGTAAAATTCTCATTGATCAATATATTAAAATCTTGCAGGTTTTTGGGGATTTTATTGGCAGACAGGGTGAGAAATGAGATATCAGGATTTCTCGCGATATTTTCCTGATGAATGCTTCTATGGTACAAATCATGGAAGCAGAAAATTTAGAAAGAGGGATTAGCATGCAAAGAAAGTATAAAATCTTGAATGTTGCCAAAAGATGGATGCAGGTGATGAAGTTTATGGGGAAAATGTATGGACTGAGATAATGAAGTTTATGCATATCTTTGCTATACTCCATAAGCTGATTTGGATATTTCAGTTCCACAGAAATCAAAGGGATGCCAGTTAACTAGAGTTCACGAGACGGTTAAAATTTGTGGTGATTTGAAGCAACAGAATATGCTATGAATTATGTAATGGCTCACTCAACATCCTGTTAGGCAGCCTATTTGGGAGTAGGAAAATGATATATTGTTAGAGAAGGTAGTAATAATATTATTATATTTTAATCTTGCAAGGATTACAGATATGTTGAGAATGGTTTGTTAGTCAGAATTGAAGTTTCTTGAAGGATTACTAAACTTATAGATCTGAGAAAGATAGTAGCTTGCATTTTGAAGGTAATTGCTTTGAGTACTTGAGTTGCTAAATGTCTAAAATCACAGACAATTTGGAAGTAGTCATTATTGAGTAATCCACATGGTTGCTGGTGAGCATTGTAAAAATATGGAGTGTGCTTTTGTCTGGGGTAAGTTAGCCTGGGAAAAATGGGCCATGTTATGAGGATATGGGACAAAGAAAGTTCAAATCTGCTGTTGTTTTTGAGATAAAGAATAATTTATGCCACATATATTCATTTGGTAGTATGGTCATGGCTCAATGTAATGTCCCCCTAATTGGGAATGCCCTAAATTTTTCCTAATTCCTTAATTTCCAAATGAACAATTAGGTTAGAGAGTACCTTTCACCTGATTGAGGCCCTGCACACACATTAGCAACCATTTATCATAATCACACTGATTAGCAGAATATAATCATTTACCATAATAATACCTATTAGTAGATTATCATAATTAATCATTGGTGAACTCATGACCAAATTACTAATTCAATCACAAAGCATTTTAATATCCTAGGAGGGTTCAATCATAGGAGAGAATGGGAGAATGCAGCCTGATGGGGTGCCTTGGACCCTTTTTCCCTAGACCCAAGGGGATATACCATCTCCCTTGGCCTCATGTGGCGCATGCCATTCATATGAGGTGATCTATCTAGGAGGTGTCTTTTCCGTTATCCCCTCATCTTGCCAATCATTTCCTTCTCCCTATGAGTTGACCTCCTGTGCTGGTCATCCATGACGGAGGAGTGAGGTTCCAAAGGGTGCCCTGAAAATTCCATCTCTCCTAAGCCCAAAGGCAGTACCCTTTGTACCCCCTTGGCTTCCTGAGGCTCATTGGGTCCCCAACTGAGGTGGTGTACCTAGGAGAGGGCCCCATCACCATTTCCCCTTTGTAGACTCAATTCTTTACATCATGGTTGAGCTTCAAGGCGTATGACAAGCAGAGATTAATTGAATTTACTGATATGACAATAGCAGTAACACATATTATTAGTAACTGAAATGTCCAATTAGATAATAATAGCTATTCACATTAAATTTGCTGCATCATATGACTGTAGATTAGATTCCATACCACCAATTCAGGGAATCGGATTTCTGCACAAATAGAAATTAATGCAATTTATTAACTTAGGAAATGCAGATCCCGATTTCCTTATATCTGGCTGCTTTGAATGTTTTATTTCTCTTAGACTGAATTCTCTCTCTCCAATCGCTTGGCTGTTAGATCTATTTTTAATATTTAGAAGACATTGCTTAAAGAGAAACGATTAGATTAAATTATTGAATATTACTAATAAGGATTAATAATTGCTACAAGCATCATTATTGCATAATCATATATAATCCCCATCTCTCTCTCTCTCTATATATATATATATGTATGTATGATGTTACTATGTATCACTTATTGATTTATCACTTATCGTCACCTATCTTTCCTTGGACTATCTTCTTCTTCATACCTTCTTCCATGTCAAACTTCTTCTTTCTTCTTCCCAAATCTGAGTAAATCATATTAATGTATCTGCTGCTATGCTCAGGAATATATTTCAGATTTCTTCTTTATTTTCCCTCTATTCTTTATCCCCCAATCTGCTCATATATTCTTTCTGAATAAATCTCCTGATTGTCTTTCCTTTATATTCTACATATATATCTATCCTTTTACTTGAAGGGAGGTGTCCCTTAGAATAGACACAATCTTTTGTTAACAAACCTCTAACATATCAATCACTGTTGTAGATATATTAAATCACTGCCCATTAATACTGTATATGATACTTGTTGCTGCTCCAGACTAAATAGATGAACTGTTGCTTCTTTTACTAGTTTATTTTATTTCCTTATACCTTTATCGCTGCCCTCTTAGAGACTCTAATAACTGTCTTAATAACCTTTTATGAATCACTGCCTCGTCTAAAGATATAATCACTGCTTTTCATGGAATCGCTGGCTGCTTAATCATAATTGTATATTTTATTTTATATTTTATGTTAATATATTATGTATTTCCCATTTTATTATTATATTTATAAATTGAATTTACATATTTATTTTTATCAGTTTTATATGTGTTTTAATAGCATTATATTATAATTATAATTATTATAATTATCTTGTGTTATGGGCGTCCCCCCTCTTACCCCATACCCGTCCCCGATCGGGGAACGGGGACTTGGGGCGTCCCCCGAATGAAGAAAATTCGCAGGAAACGGGGGACGTTCCTCTTGTCAGGAACGTCCGCTGTCGGGGCGACTAGCCGTCCAGCATATGAACTGCCCAGAACAGAAAATAACATTAAATCGTGGTTTTTTAAACATTTTATATTGCTTTTAATTCTGACGTGGGCCCACAGCAAGTAAAGGCGAATGAATAAAGTCATAAACAAAAAATTAAATGAAACTTTAAAGTTTCAAAACATTGAAATATTTTTTGTTTTGGCTCCCACGGCAAGAGCAACGACGGCAAAGGGCGACGACTCCCAGCTCACACAGCAAACAGAAATTTGTCTCAGACTCTCAGCATCATTTTTTCACCATTTTACTCCTGCGTTTGGGCATTTGACAGAGGCGTTTTTGCATTTTAAGGACGCATGAAACAAATTTCTCAAGTTTTTGTTTTACACGCCTAGGGTAAAGTCGCGGCTGGGCACCTCTATTTGACTGCGTTTTCTCCACTCAAGCTGCATTTTGTTTGTATTTTGGACGCCTTGAGGAGCTGGGCGCTGCACTTCATTCCATTTCCTACCACTTTCAGGTTTGAGATTAAATTTAAATAATTTTTTTGCTTCTGTATTATCTTTATCAGTTTTTAACTTTTTTAATTTTTGCTTAATGCTTTTAGTTTTATTTTCATTTAAATGATTTTGTATCATTTTTACAAAATTACAGATTTTCAACCAGCATACAAACTTCATATTTTAAAAAAATAAAGAAAAATTCAAAAAAGCCATACAAATTTCAAAATAGCAACAGCAATGGCAGTGACAATGGCAGTGACAGTCATGAGGGTGAGGGTAGTGAGAGTGAAAATGAAATTCAAAGAATGTCAATAGACCCTTCTTCTACCTCTGAAAATCCAACCCCTGCTTCTTCAGACTATTTTGCATGCCCTATACCCTCTCTTCAAAGGTTTGCAAAAGGCCCTTTCAACCGCAACAAACCATTGCGTCAGTTTGCCACAGATGTGACTGTCAACAAGCAAAAAAATTCAGGGGGCAGCAAGAAATGGCTTTGTCATGTTTGTAAAACTCATTACCATGGGAGCTATACTAGGATTAGAGGCCATCTAGTGGGTGACTGTGGAAAGGGTGTTAGAGTATGTACATCAATAACATTGGAGCAGCAGCTTCAATTTGCAAAGTTGGCTGGATGCAGTGATGACCAAATCATTACCATTCAAAATAAAAAACGACCATTAGCTGATTTGCAAGGCTCTTCCAATATATCAGTTTCAGAGAATTGTGATAGAGGGAAGAAGAAAGCAAGTGAGAAAACTTCAATCATGGGGTTGATGAATTCACAAAAACGAGAGCAAGCTGATGATGCAGTGGCCAAATTCTTTTATGCTCATGCTCTTCCATTTCATTTGGCAAGGTCACCTTATTTCAAAACTATGGTAAAAGAAATATTGTCAGTTGGACCCTCTTATGCCCCCCCTGGAGAAACATAGATTGCGTACCTCCCTCCTTGACAAACAATATTCAAAAGCTACCTTGTTGATGGAGGAGATGAGGCAAACATGGCTTAGGACTGGTTGTTCCATTGTCATGGATGGGTGGACTGATATTCGACATAGGCCACTCATTAATGTTATTGTTACATGCCCTGCTGGTTCATACTTTCTTCAAGCTGTTGATTGTTCTGGGAAGCGTAAGGATGCTGATTTTCAGTTTGGCATTTTGAGGGAGGCCATAGAGGAGGTTGGGCCTTCTAATGTTGTGCAGGTTGTGACAGATTCAGCTCGTGTTTGTAAGCTAGCAGGTTTGATGGTTGAGAATGCTTACAAACATATTTTCTGGACTCCATGTTGTGTACATGCTTTGAATAATGCTTTGAAAGACATTGGAAAAATAGATTGGGTGAGGGCAGCAGTTGTAGAGGCTAGAGGCATACAAATGTTTGTATGCAACCATCACACTTCACACGCACTATTTCGGTCTTATTCAAAGAAAGAATTCCTCAAACCAGTTGAGACTAGATATGCTAGCTACTATATTTTGCTGGAGAGGATGTTGGATGTCCAAGATGCTCTACAAGCCATGGTTGTTTGTGCAGATTGGAAAAAGTGGAATCTGTCGAAGACAAATGAAGGCAAGGAAGTGAGAGATAGAGTACTTAATGAAACTTGGTGGGCCACTATCAAGTAAGAAATCTGAAAATTTAAATTGTTTTTGAAATTTTGAATTTGTTACACTTTGTTTTACTTTGTAGTTTGTATTTTAAAAGTTCTAATATTTAAATTTAATTTGTTGCTTGTAGGTATATTTGCTCTTTCATATCACCAGCTGTGAGGGTAATCCGGTATGCAGATACAGACTCTCCTAGCTTGGGAGAGATATATGAGACTTTTGATAGCATGCTTGACCAAATGAAGCAAGCTATTCGTCAAAAGGAACCTGAGTTGAGATTTTATGAGGACCATATTAGGCCTATTGTGACAAAGAGGTGGAACACAATGAATACCCCTCTTCATATGCTTGCCTATTCTCTTAATCCGAAGTGGTATGTACCTAGACCTGGCCGAATGCTTCCTTCTGAGGATGACGAGGTGATAGAGGGGCTTACAACAGCCCTTCGTAAAATATATACCAATGAGCTAGCAACCATTATTAGAGAGCAGTGGCTTATGTTTGCTGATCTTCAGGGTCCTACATTCAGCAAACCAGAGGCTAGGACAGATAGGGCCACCATTGCACAAAACAACCCCATTGGATGGTGGAAATTTCATGGGAAGGACACACCGGATTTGAAACAACTTGCCATTCGTTTGCTCTCACAGATTGCTAGTTCCTCTGCTGCAGAGAGGAATTGGTCCACCTATGGCTTCATCCACTCCATTAAGAGGAACAGGCTTACTTCAAAACGAGCTGAGAAATTAGTTGCAGTTCATAGTGCCTTGAGACTTCAGGACCGTCAGACTACTGAGTATCGGCAAACTCCAGCAGCACGATGGGATGTAGATCCTGAGGACGTTAGGCAAATTGATGAGGATGAGGTGCAACCAGGATTGGTCGGACTACCATTGGATGATCCACTCTTGCCAGAAGATGATAGTGACTCAGATAGTTCTGAGTCTTTTGATATTCATAGCCCGAATGAGGCTTAATTTCATAGACTGTTGGACAATGTATTTAGTATTTTGATTTTCATGTTTGAACTTTGAGACTTTTGGATGCATGTTTGAAACATTTGGATATTGATAGACCATGGTTTTATTTATGTTTGATATTGCTGTGATAAATTTTATAATGCTTTAAAGTTTAAAGTTTAATGACATTTATGATTTATCATGTTCATATGTTGTTATGCTACTACTCTCGCGATTTATTTATATATTGATATTGTTGTTATCAATTATTAATTTATTGACATATATCTCTCTCTTTCCCTCTCTCTGTCTATAATATATTAATAATTTTTGAAAAAATCATATATATATATGTAATTTGTATATCGCCGTCCCCTATCGTCCCCTAAAAATTTGCCCCTAGGAAACGTCCCGGAAACGCGTCCCCAGCCGTCCCCCCGTCCCCGTCCCCAAAAGGCCGTGGAACATAGTAATTATAATTATTATAATTATATCATATAATTATTCTAATTATCTTATGATAATTATAATTATTATAATAATAAATTGCTAATATTTATATTTATATTTTTGATATTCATATTGTTATTCATTTTATTTATTCATTTGTATTTCAACGTTAGGGTTTCTTTTTAGTGTTGCAATTTTGGGGGCATGACGCTCAAATATCAAGGCACTTGAGCATGTATTGGCACAAAGAATGGGCTTGGAAATGTGCAACTGGATGATGTTTCTGGGACAAATACCAGGTGCTGTCATATTCAAAATAGATACACCCTTTGTAATGTTGGCCAATGAAACAATTACAAGACACATCTTTTGCCTTAAAACTTTTTAAGGAGAAAATGAGTGGTAAACTTACAAAATCTAGTTTGCTGAGTGCTCCTTTCTAGATCAAGTTACTATGGAGTAGACATAGCCAACATTCTTTTCTAAAATATTTATCCATGAACTTAGGTGTAGCCAATACCATAGAGATCATACAAACATTTTTCTTCCAACAAAGATGAGAGTATGCTCATGACTGGGGGTCCTATATGATTTAACTTCTACCATGAATAGATAATCGTAGGGTTGCCTTTTGGGTTTGTGGTGATCTTGAAATAGAGTAATGCAGTAAAGAGATAAAATTTGCTTCTTTAGCTTCTTTATCGACTATCAATGCAGAATATGTATACCTAGCTTCTTTGTTTACACATTATAAATTTTGGGCCAGACAACAGCAAGCCACCAAAGATAGTGTAGCCAACTAAGGTACAGATTTAGGATCTTAGTATTTCCTATGTGTTTTGTTGGCTATTAACCTGTCAAAAACGATATTGGAGGTGCAAGATGTTAGTTTTAGATCAGAAATTAAATAAGCAGATATAGAGCAATTTTAAACAATTTGAGATCAGAAATTAAATAAGCAGATATAGAGCAATTTTAAACAATTTGACACAGCATATACCCTGGGAAAACCCTCCAACTTGAGGGAGAAAAACCCAGCAACAATATATCACTTATCTATTGAATGATGAACAACAATTCGCTTTACAATGAGGCCAATCTCAAGGCCGGATTAATCAGCACCACACTTGATGCAATCTCAAAACAATAATATCGAACTTCTTGAAGAATGAGATTGATCTCTATGAAGAATAATATTGAACTCCAATATCGAACTCTGCTGTAAATGAATTCGCACTTGACTTGTATGAATGTAATAGATGATCATGAATGAATGAACAGCGCCTCCTTATATACAATTTGATGGGGAGAACTCCAAACAAACGCATCCCTTCAAGATGCAAAGTCGGCCTCAAAAATGAAAGGGTGTGTCTCAAAAGGTGGCGAATAATCAGCTGATGTCGGCCTTAATAATAATATATAAATTACAAATCCAAATGAATGCGTCTCTTTATGAATTGTCTCCAATAAATAAATAGCCAACGGCTATATTAATTTATTGCTTTAATAAATCGAATACTCAGCTGTTGGAAGTATGAGGCTTGCGGCTATAAACATCAACACTCCCTCTTAGCTAGGGAGGAATACTTCCAGATATCCAAGTCACGGAGTCTCCCAACATGACATCCACAATGGCTACACCCATTTGTGGAGAAGAGCTTATCACGGAGTCACTCAACGTGATGTCCACCATGGCTACTCCCATGTGTGGAAGGAAACATGTGTACAAGTGCCCACCATGGAGTCACTCAACGTGATGTCGTCATGGAGTCTCTCAACATGACGTCCACCATGGCTACTCCCAGAGGGTGGATAAACACAAGTATAAGGAAATCATCACGGAGTCTCTCAATGTGATGTTGTCATGGAGTCTCTCAACATGACATCCACCATGGCTACTCCCAGAGGGTGGAAACAAGGGCTTTCACCTCAAATTTCTCTATCATAGAGAAAGATGCATTAACAAGGGCTTTCACCTAAAATTTCTCTATCACAGAGAAAGATGCATTAAAGCAAATCACAAAAGATCATTGATGCCGAGTCTCCCTCTCAGCAAGGGCTTCATTCTCCACAACTCCAAGCTTGTCTCAAAAGTGCACAAACTTCACTCTGGAGAGAGGCTTGGTGAGAATATCAGTCGTCTGATCATTAGTGCAAATATATCTCAACTTAAAAGCTTTCCTCAAATACCATATCTCTGATGTAGTTGTATTTGATCTCAACATTTTTTGTTTTGTCATGAAACACTGGATTGATAGATAGCTTCACAAAGCTTTGATTGTCACAATGAATAACAGTCGGCTCCAATGATTGTCCAAACAATCTTGCAAGGAGCTTTTGAAGCCACACTGCTTCTCTAGCTGCTACACAAACTGCAATATACTCGGTCTCTGCAGTGCTTAGTGCCATTGAAGACTGCTTCTTGCTACACCAAGAAATCATCGCAGACCCCAAGCTAAAGCAACAACAAAAGGTGCTCTTCCGATCAGCTGCACTCCCTGCCCAATCAGAATCAGAATATCCTTGCAACTTTAGGTCTACACTGGAAGTATATTTCAAGCCATATCCAACTGTGCCACGCAAGTATCTCAAGATATGCTTAGCTGCAACTAGATGAATTTGCCTTGGTTCACACATGAACTGACTAAGTGCACTCACTGCATAGCAAATATTTGGTCTAGTATTGACTAGATACATCAACGATCCAATCAACTGCCTGTACATAGTGGGATCTACCAGATCTGAACTAGCTGCAGACTCACTTAACTTCTTCAAATTGGTTTCCATCGGTGTAGACATGGATTTGCAATCCATCATCCCAAATCTCTTCAAGATGTCTATAGTATATTTCCCTTGACTCAAAATGATCTCATTGGGTCTCTGCCACACTTCCAATCCTAGGAAGTAATGCATATATCCTAGATCCTTCATCTCAAATTCAGAAGCTAACTCCTTGCATTTGATAATGAGATATTCTGCTCCAGTAAGAAATAGATCATCAACATAAAGAACCAAGATTAATGCCTCACCATTGACTACCTTGAAGTAAAGATTTCAATCAGCATCATTCTTGGAGAAGCCCAAGCTCATCAGGTATCAATCAATCCTCTCATACCAAGCACGAGGAGCTTGCTTAAGGCCATACAAAGCCTTCTTCAATTTACAAACATGAGACTCCTTACCATGAATCTCAAAGCCATCAGGTTGCTCAATGTATACTTCTTCTTCAATTACACCATTAAGGAAAGCTGTCTTCACGTCC
The DNA here is from genome assembly GCA_007258455.2 of Sequoia sempervirens. Classification (NCBI taxonomy): domain Eukaryota; kingdom Viridiplantae; phylum Streptophyta; class Pinopsida; order Cupressales; family Cupressaceae; genus Sequoia; species Sequoia sempervirens. Next base: position 212,848,313 of record VDFB02271358.1, read on the forward strand.
ATCTGATGTAGCTTCCATCCCTTAGCTGCTGCAATAGCAATAATGGTCCTGATGGATGTATAACGAGCAACCGGAGCAAAGGTTTCTTCATAATCTATTCCCTCTTTCTGAGAGAATCCTCTAGCCACAAATCTAGCTTTGTACTTCTTAATGCTTCCATCAGCCGCATGCTTGATCTTGAAAAGCCATTTAGAAGATAGAACTGATTTCCCTTCAGGTCTAGGTATAATATCCCAAACATCATTCTTAATGATAGATTGATATTCTTCAGCCATAACATCTCTCCATACTTGCTGACTTGATGCTTCCTCAACACTGGAAGGCTCAGATTCAATGATATGACTCATTAATGCAAAATAGCTTGGAAACTTCTGTGGTCTTTTGCTTTCTTTGAATGTGCCTCTAGGTGCTGCAAACTTTTCTGCCTCCTGCATAGTTTGCCTAGCCCATAGAGGTCTCTTTCGACCTATGACAATATCTCTTGGCCCATCAGTTGGTTCCAAAGGCTCAACTGGATCAATATCCTCTTCTGGTTCAGTAGACTCCCTCTGAATCTCAGGAGTATGATCAACGTCCATGTCTTGAGGAGTCTCCTGGTCTTCATTATCTATCTCCATGTATGAACCTTTAGATCTTTTGAATGCAATATCTTCTTCAAAAGTGACATCTCTGCTAATCTCTATCTGTTTCTGTCCTAGAATGTAAATCCTGTAGGCTTTTGAGGATTCACTGTAGCCCAAAAATATTCCTTTCTTGCCAGATGGTTCTAACTTAGTCCTCTTATCTTTAGGCACATGAATATAAATAGGACAACCAAAGATTCTCAAGTGACTAACCTCAGGCTTCACACATGTGAAGGCTTCTTTAGGAGTCATATTCTCCAAAATACGATGCGGGCTTCGATTCTGAACATACACTGCCGTTCTAGATGCTTCTGCCCAAAGGAAGGTTTGCAAGTCTTGATCATGGATCATAGCTTTAGCTTCCTCAACAATGGATCTATTCTTCCTTTCTGCAACTCCGTTTTGCTGTGGATTGTAAGGAACACAAAACTCCCTCTTAATCCCTGCCTTGATACAAAAGTTACGGAAGCCTCCAGAGGTGTATTCTCCTCCGTTGTCAGATCTCAGAACTTTGATTCTCTTTCCGGACAAATTCTCTACTTGAGCCTTAAATTCTTTGAATTTCTCAAGTACTTGATCAGATTCCTTAGTCTTTAAGAAATAAATCCAAGTCTTTCTAGAGTAGTCATCAATGAAAATTACATAATACCAAAAACCACTCAAAGATGCAACAGGCATTGGACCACACAAATCAGAATGAACAAGATCTAGAATACATTTTGATCTATTTTCACTACTATGAAAAGGACCTTTAGTATTCTTACCCAATGTGCATCGTCTGCAAGTACCATCATGCTCCTGATTGAGTTTAGGAAGGCCAGTGACCATCTTCTCCATGGATGGAAGAGCTATGAAATGGAGGTGAGCAAGTCTTCTATGCCAAAGCTCGCTTGAACTGGTGGAGTCATGCAACAATGCTTGCATTGGACGAATGGAAAGTCTATAAAGACTCTCTTGCCGAACACCAATCACACGGGCTGTCTTGATGCTAGAGTTCTTTGGCCAAGCAAGAACTTTTCCCTCAAAAAATGCAACTTGATATCCTTTGTCCTCCAAAGCTGAAATTGATACAAGGTTCCTCTTGATACCTGGTACGAACAAAACATCACTCAAATGAAGAGAGATGCCAGAATCTAGGTGAAGAGAGGAGGCTCCAACACCCTTCACTGAATAGCAAGCATCATCTCCAATTATTACTTGAAAGTTGGTTTCTCTCTCCACCAAATCTGAAAGATACTCTCGAAATCTGGTAATGTGTATGGAAGCGCCACTATCAATCAACCATGTGCTACTATCGGTTGGAACATTGCTTGATAGGGCTGAGATAAATAGAATCCACTTGAATTATCTCTTGAATCCTTCTGAGGAGAGACATCATCCACATCCGCAGTAGAAGCATGCTGCTTTGGTCTTGTTGCACAATCTCTAGCATAATGACCAAACTTGTCACATCTGAAGCACTGTATATGGGATAGATCCTTCTTCTTCTTTGATTCAGGAGCAACATCCGATTTCCTGTCTCTATTCCTCTTGAAGTTACCTTTTCTCCCTTCTCTTCCTTTCTTCTTTGAAGTTTGAGCAGCAAGAACATGATTGTCTTCATTGTGAGAACTTCGTCCATTACCCCTTGCTGCCAACCTTGATTCCTCTTGAATGCAATCTGCCCTAAGACGATCAAACTTAGGTAGCTTAGATCTTCCACTTATACTTTGGATAAAAGGCTCCCAAGATTGAGGAAGACCCTTAAGTGCCAACATGACTAAGTCTCGATCATCAATTATGTCTCCAATGGCATAGAGTTGATCCTTCAACTCAGTGATCTTCATAAAGAAGGAGATGATTGAATCTCCTTTCGCCATCTTGATGTGATGTAGCTGTTGCCTCAATGCAAGAGCTCGGCTGGTGTTATTGATCTCATACAATCCCTCCAAGGTTTTGAACATCTCTCTCGCTGTCTTCAACTTGGAGATAATAGGCACAAGGTGATCCTTCACAGAATCAATCAATATCTTCTTGGCCTTTGTGTCATTCTTCCTCCATTGTGTCTTTTCATTCTCATCGGAAGGCTCGGGTACTTCGCTCTCCATGAACTCGAGAATCTCATTTTCTTCCAATGCAATAAGAACTCTAAACTTCCAAGAGGTGAAGTTAGAGGCACCTTCGAGTCTATCTTCAACCTTTAGACCATTCACCATTTTCGAAGATAAGATAGACACACTAAGATGAGAATAAGAGAGGAAGATAATGCTGTTTATATAAATCTGATCACGATCTTGCTTAAACCCGCTCTGATACCATGTTAGTTTTAGATCAGAAATTAAATAAGCAGATATAGAGCAATTTTAAACAATTTGACACAGCATATACCCTAGGAAAACCCTCCAACTTGAGGGAGAAAAACCCAGCAACAATATATCACTTATATATTGAATGATGAACAACAATTCGCTTTACAATGAGGCCAATCTCAAGGCCGAATTAATCAGCATCACACTTGATGCAATCTCAAAACAATAATATCGAACTTCTTGAAGAATGAGATCGATCTCTATGAAGAATAATATTGAACTCCAATATCGAACTCTGCTGTAAATGAATTCACACTTGACTTGTATGAATGTAATAGATGATCATGAATGAATGAACAGTGCCTCCTTATATACAATTCGATGGGGAGAACTCCAAACAAACGCATCCCTTCAAGATGCAAAGTCGGCTTCAAAAATGAAAGGGTGTGTCTCTAAAGGTGGCGAATAATCAGCTGATGTCGGCCTTAATAATAATATATAAATTACAAATCCAAATGAATGCGTCTCTTTATGAATTGTCTCCAATAAATAAATAGCCAACGGCTATATTAATTTATTGCTTTAATAAATCGAATACTCAGCTGCTGGAAGTATGAGGCCCGCGGCTATAAACATCAACACAAGAAAGTAAATAAAATCAGTCTTTTATATTTGAGGCTCAACTTTCTGTTTACTTTTGTATCTTACATTTCTTTTGAATCTTCGTCCTAATTGATTTCTTACATAGTATTTGGCATTGCAAGACAAAATACTTTGCCTAATTTTGGTTGGCAATATCCATAGCAAATTCTTTATGTAATGTTGGTGTGCTTATGTAAAAAATAACTCAAATGAACTGAATAAAACTAAACTCTACACAAATGAAATGATATTAATGTCTACACAGTAGAAACAACCAAAATAGGTTAAGTGACTTGAAAAGTACAGCATGCTACAATAGAAGGCATAGGGTGAAGGGAACCTTAGAGAGCTGAAATTATAAGTAACTATGTTTAAAGTTTAAAATTAGATTGAACAACAAATAGCGAAACCCTAAAGCATGTGAACCGAGGAGATGCCCAAATAACTGTGAGGGAGGGTGCCTCCAAATTTCCATGAGCTGATGAAGACTAAAGTTGGAGACCAAAAACATAAGGTGGCACTGTCATCCATCCTAAAGCTGAATTCAGGAAGTTGGTGACATGTTCATTTACCACGTCAAAGGGCACAATACAAGATATGAAACAAAGGCCCGCACGGGTAGCGGAGTTGGCTTGGGCCGTGGGTTTGCTCCCCATTGGTTTCGGGTTTGATTTCGCTCCCGGGCTTAAAAGGTGGAACGGCTAGTGGGCGGGTGCTTCCACCCGCAGAGGACTAGTCTCGCCTCAGCTCGCCTCTCTCGAACCCCAACTTGGCAGTCTGTAAGCCCAAGGTAAGGCCAAGGAGACGCTGGGCTGGGCCGCGGGGATACCTCTGTAGTTAACAAAAAAAAAGAAGATATGAAACAAAGATTTCAACATCAATATTAGATGATAAATTCAACAATTGCCATATTAGGAACGCTATGGGATAATATTTGAGCCTAAAGAAATTTATGCCGATCAAGTGAGACTGATTCTTTTCTTTATTTGATTATCTTCCATTGTACCTTTATTTTATTATTTTTCATAGTGGGGTCAATTGATGTCTTAACCAAAACCGAGGAGCCATTTTGGAATTTTGGAGCCTATGTCAGCTTGACCAAATTCTAATATGTTTTGTTTTTATGATGTAAGTCAAGTGACTCATCTGAAATAGTTGGATATTTTTACAAACTGCAATGAAAGATTTCAAATACAATATCTATTAGCTTACATTTTCAATCACTAAAATGCTATGCTCTTCTGTGACATGTCCCCGACTTGTTTTGGCATGTCCTCGTATTGGTGATGTTTGGAAGACTTGGGGACGCCTTGGAAATGTCATCCTGCTGACCCTTTATCAACTTTTTTGGCCTTGAAATTCCAGAAATAACTTGAAAATGCAGACCAACCGTCCTGGAGACAGCTAGGGATGTCAATGACATCCCCTGACTGTCCCAAGGACATAAGGGACGTCCAGTGCCCCCTTGTAGTTACACTGAATTTAAAAAAAAGGTCCAAAATGGATTAATTTTTTTTATTTTTCTTTTGTGGGCCCCCACACCATTATCAGCCCTAAATGAGAGATTTCAGTCTGCAAAACAACAGATTTTAAAGCTAATTGCTTGCTGTTAGGATTGACTTTGCAAGATTTGAAAGCAGTTTTTAGACTTTCAGTTGGAAAAATAACAAGGTTTTCAAGATAAAATCAGGAAAAAAAAACCTAGGATTTCAAGCTCCATTTGTACCTCTCAAGGTGGTGTTTTAGTCGCAAGAAGGTGGTTTTCTATCACTGAAAACAACAGTTTTAATTTGTTTTTGTAGTCACAAAATTTACAGGTTTGCAGCATATAGTGGCAAAGATTTCAGTCTTATTGAGGCAGCCTCCTTTATGATCTCAATACAAATTCAGGAACTTGTTGCTTGTGTCAACCACTACAATCCTAAGATGAGGGGGATAGGCTCATTGATTGCACGAGTTCTTTCAAGTTCAAGGGTAGTAATATATTTTCAATGTTTTTGTCATTTTGTAGTGGGAACTTGCAGCCTTTTGCCATTTTTTTGTAATTGTTATCTATTAAGGATCTACAATGTATATGATCAATGTCTTATCAATGTTATCATATGAATATTTGAAATTTCCCTGTATTTTTAAAATTTCCCTATTTTCTTTTTCAGCTGTCCCCTTTGTTGTCCTTTGCAATCCCCTCAAATGGCCTCCAAAAAATCTGTCCTTGTAATGCACCCTTTGCTCCCATCCCATAAACTTGGTGGAACATAGCTAAAATGTTTTCTTCTTCTTTCTCATATAACCAATGCCTGGGTCTCAAACCATGCTGGGAGTCATATCACAAATTATAAATGTTATTTTAAAAAAAAAATTCAGTATAGATTTTTTGTTTGTGACACATTAGTTGATCAAAGGTTAAGCTAGCAAGTTGCAAATGATGCTTTGTCCCTTCTTCAGTAAACCCTTTTATTTCATTATAAGCAGCTGCAGAGTAACAAGTTGGAGGAAGCAAACGATCTAGAGGCATTGTTCAAGGTTACAAGCTGATGGGTACAAGGAATTTGGCACTCAGTGGAAACATTACACTTCCATGATATGGGAAGGATGATGTTGGTATGGCTGGGAGTCAACTCTCCCACTCCATGTTTCATCCTCTTAAATAGACACTGCCAATCGTTTAAGGCAATATTCAAGTGTAAAGTCTAGAAATTGCCAGTTGTTTGGAGTTGGTTGTTGACACATTTGTAGTGTCTTCTGCTCACAAATGAAGTAGGGGATCTGATAAAGCTTATTTTACTTGAAAAATAACCTTTTTCAATATCAATTAGGTTACCCATATTGAATTGAATTTATTGGTGGTACTCATACCTTAATGATTTGATATTGTTATTTCCCATGGACCAGCTAGGACTTGAACTGAGGACATCCCACATACATGCTGGGTTGCATTACCACTGAGCTACTGGCCTTTTTGTGATTGGGGATTTTGGTAGGTTCTTTATTATGGTTTGAGTGTGGCTCATTGTTTTTGACATCCTCCTTTGAGCCATTCTTTGGTGCTCATGGCTCCAAGTCTGGCTTTGATACTGTGTTATTATCCATGTACCATTTAGGAATTGAACCTAGGACCCCTCCCATGTACATGCTTGGTTGCTCTACATTGAGCCACCAGCCACCTTTGTGGCCAGGGCTTTTTTTCTAAGCTCCTTATTATGGTTTGGGTATGGCTCATTGTCTCCAACAGACATATATATACTGATCTAGTCCTTAAAGGCTTTGGGGATGACTTTTAACATACATATCCAGTGACATGGTCTGATTTCTTGTTTAGAGTCATCCATTGACACAGAAAAGCTTCTTCTGCTCACTGTTGAATTAGAGGTTCTGACAGCTCATTTTTCACAAGCGATAACCATTTTGAACATCTATTGGAAGTACTCATATTGAATGGCATGCATGCATGGCGGGATATCTTTTCAATGTGACCAAACTACATGATTTGATGCATGTATTAATAATTTAATACTGACTCCTGGGGAATGATTTTTAATATGCACATCTGTGTCTACAGTTGATTATTGACAGAGAAATACCCTCTTCTGCTCACTGATGAATGTGATGATGTGACAGAGCTCATTTTTCTTGAGAAATAACTATTTTTAATATCTATTATGTATTTATATTGAATGGGATGAATAGGTTCTGAACTTCTGGGCTACCATCTTAATTTGGCGAAACCACGTGGGTTGGTATGAATTAGTACTGTTCATGAACATTATAGACCTGGGGGATGAATTTTAATGCATATTCTGTAGTATGATCTGATTCCTTGCATGAAATAAATGTGATGGATACTTGTCTTATCATTAACTATTGATTTTTCCTTATATTTATTGTGTGCCATTTTACAGAGGGTGATATTTTATTACATGAACTGCATTGTGAAGATTTTTTTCTCATGTGATAGGTATTGGAAGCTATCTCTTCTTGTACATCCAGATAAGTGCTCCCATCCTGAAGCACACCAAGCTTTCACAAGATTGAATCAGGCTTTCAAAGATTTGCAAGACCCAACAAAAGTAAGGATTTGTTTTCTCTGTCCCAGTTTTAATGATTAACCTCATAAAATTGTAATTACTTAATGTGCTTCCCTATGTGATTTCTAAACAGTCATTTATCTTATGCTATATCTTATGTTTACAAATATAGATTATGCATTATTCATTAGTTTTATGTGCATATTGCTTGGCTGCTATTCTCCTTCAGCAGGACACACTCATTTCATGGCAGCAATCATTTTTTTTAATTTTTTCTTTATTATTTTTCAGCAGGTGCATTTTGTTTATCTTTTAGCATGACAACACTTGCTTTTCTTATATTTCTGTGAGAAGTGGCTGTTCTCATTTTAGAACAAGGTGTTTTTCTGCTCTAGCCTAGGCACTCCACTGAGATGGGAATTTTTCATTGTAAATCCTAGAGTTCTCATGTTCTATAAAAGCAACCTAGGGCACACCACTGAAACAAATAGAGAGAGCATATTTGAGTGTTGAGCTATTTCAATGTAATACTTTTCATTTTTAATAGAAGATTGATGTAGTATTGAGGTATCAGATTTGTGAGTATTTTCTGTTCATATTTTCAGCAGTGCGTGTTTGTAGATTAGAGTACTCAGATCTGCTGTTTTGGTTGGAGTTTTTTGCAGTTGAGGTTAGTTTTCTCAGTGCATAATCTGCTTACCATGGTTTGAAAATTTAACATGTTATTAGATGATGCAATTTGATCTGTGTATGGAATACTCCTAGATCTGTGTATGGAATGTGTTGCTACCTATGAGAGAGAGTTATTGGAGAATTTTAGTGGATGTGATGCCCTTGCTTCACTGAGTGAAGCGATTCAAACTTTTGAGAGGTTGTAGGGTGGGATGCCTATGCACTTGTGATAGGTTGCTGGTCATAGTTATTCTTGGTTGATCTGTTTGGTTTTAGCATGCTCTTGGACCTACAAGTATTTCGTCTTGACCTCATAGTGTGTGATTGTCAAGAGGGTGCGTCAAACTTTACACCTCGGAGGTGCAGATTGCAAATGCTATTGGAGGTTGATCTTTGGATTTTTGTGGAGACAAAGGTTGCATCTCCTGTTGATCTTGTTCAATTGGTTGAACATGACAAAAAAGTTGGCTAGGGCGAAGTGAATCAACCTAGATTTAGCGAAGCGGTATTTGATCCCTCACAACACAAAGAAGACGACATTGAAGGAGATGTATGATGCCTTGACCACTTTGTATTAGAGTGTGAACAACTTCCGCAAGATGTTACTAAAGAATAAGTTCAATGCCACACACATGAGTGATACAAACACAATGGCTAGCCACCTTATGAAGACCATTGGGCTTCTAGATCAACTTTGTATTAGAGTGTGAACAATTTCCGCAAGATGTTACTAAAGAATAAGTTCAATGCCACACACATGAGTGATACAAACACAATGGCTAGCCACCGTATGAAGACCATTGAGCTTCTAGATCAACTTTGTATTAGAGTGTGAACAATTTCCGCAAGATGTTACTAAAGAATAAGCTCAATGCCACACATGAGTGATACAAACACAATGGCTAGCCACCTTATGAAGACCATTGAGCTTCTAGATCAACTTGTTGGTATAGGGGTTAAGGTGGAGGATGATGAGTTGGTGCCCATAAATTGAAATAGGTTCTCTCCATCCTAGGATCTATTTGTTTTGGGTGTTTGTGCTTGTGAGAAGATTCTCACTATTGAGAAGCTTTGGGATGATTTCATCCAAGAGATTGGATTGGAGATTACTGCAGTAGATTGGAAGAGAGTTAGAATCTAGACTTCATTAGGAAAATGAGGAAAGGTGGTAAGAAAGGACTTGAGAAGGGTCAGAAAGGGAAGGAGGATTGTGGTTCTTCTCATTAGGGCAAGAAAGATTTGAGGCATATTAAGTTTGTCAAACGCCATAATTGCCACTATGCTTCTTAGTGTCATGAAAAGGAGAAGGGCAAGTAGTAGTAGAAGTAGTTTACAGGGAATGCATAAGCTTCAACAATGAAGAGCTTTCATCTAGGCTTGAGACAACCTTCTCCATGGTGTCATGCTTTCTACTAACACCATTTTTGGTGTGGGGTGGTATGTGAATAGTGGAGCATTGAGACACTAGATCTTCAATAAGAAGAATTTCAACATGCTTAAGAAGCAAAAGGTAGGTGTAGAGGTGGAGCTTGGTGATGATGCCACATATCTAGTTACACAAACATGATTTGTTCCTTTTACATGCCTTTAGATGACAATCTTGAACTTCATGATGTCTTATATGTTCTTGATTTAACTAAAACTTGCTTTTAGAGTTAGCCATTGTAGATCTTAAGGGTGTGGTTGAGGTTAATTATTAACAAGTCATTACAACTAGGATCTTGGTTGATATGTGGCTAGAGGGTGGCCTTTTTATGTTGCTTGTTGATCCAATCAAACATGGAGCCCTAGTGCATGACAATGACTAACTTTGCAAGCTTTGGCACAAGAGACTTGGTCACTTGCACTATGGAGCATTGACTTTCTTGAAGGACATGGTGCTAGGATTGCTAGACTTAAAGATACAAAATACATGAGTGTGCAAGGGTTGCACACTTAGCAAGCATGCCAATACAACTTTCTCTAGTAGTGAGCATAGATCATGAAGGTGCTTGATTTGATTTGTTTGGATGTGTGTGCACTTATGTCAACAACTTCATTGGCATGTAACATTTTCTATGTTTAATTTATTGATGATTCCTTGAGGATAACTTGGTTTACTTTATAAAGACCAAAAATGAGGTGTTTGGGAAGTTCCAAGAGTTCAAAGCTCTTGGGAAAAATTAGATAGGTAGAAAGATTGAGCTTGTGAGATCTGATAATGAAGGGGAGTATACCTCCAAGGACTTGGATGCCTATAGAGATGATTTTACCTTACAACAATCACTAGAATGGGGTTACATAGAGGAAAATATGTCCTCATAGAAAATGCTATGGGCCATGACCAAGATATTCCCATGTTTCTTGGGGTAGGGGCATAAAGTTGTGCTGTTTATGATCTTGATAAGGGTCCTCTCAAGGTATTGAAGGACAAGACTCCAGTGGAAGCTTTCAAAGGTGAGAAACCTAATGTTTCTTGTTTTTGGATTTGTGGAAGCTTTGTTGACATTCATGCACTAGAGGAGAAGAGGACAAAGCTTGAACCATCCAACAAGAAGAGTGTGTTTGTGGTATATAGCAAGTCGTCCAAGGTTTACAAGGTCTATGTTTAATCACAATGGTAGATAATCGTGTGAGCCAAGATGCGAAGATTGATGAGGAAGCTTGGTACTCTAAGTCTCAAGAGCCTTCTATTGTGATTGAGGAGGCTGAAAAGATTGTTGTCTTAGGTGCTGATCCACTTTGTACAATGGGAGCAACTGTAGTTTAACCAGTTTCTAGTGTAGAAGCAAAATACCTCATTACCATCTAGAATAACTAGGTGTTTATTGCTCTATATGATAAAATAAATACATGAACTAATAATAGAGATCATGAACTAATAATAGAGATGACAATGCATACCTAGATATGAGCAAAGTATATCTTTATTCCAACATAAAATTATTACAAAAGAAGACCAAAGATGGTTAGCCAAGAATCAACGTCAATCCTACTAGATCATACTACTTGTGTTGATGATGCACAATCTATTAAAGGACACAACGGTTGCCAAGAGGAGACACAATCGTCAACCAATTGACGATTATAACTACTCGAAGCTGATAAACAATTAATACATAGTTGGATAACCAATATTATCCAAACATAATGATAGACATTGTACATTAATTGCATCATACCCCCAAAAGAAAAAGTCGTCTTCCAAACGACAAGTAAACGTCAAGTGACATTGGGGAAGAATTTCCAAATTGATGATGATATTGTAGAGAAGGACTTGTAAACAAACTTGGAAGTGTACTTTGAAAACTCAAACTTGGAGTGTACTTGGCAAATCAAATGAGTGCAGTGGGGGTCTAGGGGTGATGCACATCATTTTTATGATTTTTTAAGAGGCATAAAACAATGCTGGCAAAGCCAAACAATAGAGATTTTGGAGTGTTTAACCAACGTATGCTAAGATGTGAATAATGCTTTAAGATTAGACCAACTAACCAAGGGACCTCATTTGATTGCACATTGAAACTCTTAAGAATATACTCTTCTTGAGAATGGCTCTTCAGAATAGACTTTTGTTGGGACAATTGAAGTGTATAATCAAATTGTATGGTGTTGACTAGGGAAAGAAGTGGTTGTACAATGGTTGATGGTTGTACGTTGTTGATCTCCAAGACCTCGCGATTTTGAAATGTTGGCCGTATGATGTGGATGACGAGTGATCATTGTACAATGGAGGCCAATGGATGTACAATGTAGAATGATGGTATGTGCCGTATGATGCAAAATGATTGTAAGTTTTGTACTATGCAGATAAAGAATTTCAACTTAGGCCGTACTGTGAAGGAGGGCAATGGCCATACAACATAGGATGATGTTAGAGGCCGCACAATACATACAAGGAATTTCCCCTTAAGCCGTACGGTGGAGGCATGCAAGGGCCGCACAATGTGGAGAGAATGGAATTGCCGTATGATTTGAAAGGCACTCCCTTCTTGTCGTACGGTGTACTTTACTCTCGACCATACACCCTTCACTAAATAATGTCGTATTCCATTCACTAACGCCATATCTGATGATATTGTACACCATGATGCCACTGTACTATGCGAGAGACCCGTCGTACGATGTGCGAGACTTGTATGATCTGACAAGATGGTGGTCGTAGGATGCACACTAAGTATTAAGGCTGTCATAACTTTTCTTGCCGTATGATATACTCGGGCCGTTTATTATTTATAGTCGGGCCTTTTATTATTTTCTCCTTTAATTGCTGAATTTAAATTTTTAATATAATATTTTTGCCTTTTCCATTCCAATCTTTCCTTATTTTCTAATTCTCTTTTTCTTTTTTTTTTTTTGTAAATGTTCTGTGAAGTTGATTTTCCTTGACAAGTATTTGTATGCTTTGAATTAAATATTTTTCTCTTAGTACTTTGAGATGTACCAACAATAATTTTGCATTCTTTTGTAAAGTCGGATGCCTTCCCCAACAGCGGGTTGTGTCTCACACACATAAACTGCCCAATTTTTCAAAATCATTTTTCATCGGTTGCTCTTAAGGCAATGACACCAAATGTTTACTGCTCTATTTGATAAAAATGAATACATGAACTAATAATAAAGATGACAATGCACACCAAATACAAGAGTAAAGTATATCTTTACTCCCACATGAAATTATTACAGAAGAAGACTAGAGATGGTCAGCGAAGGATCAAGGTCGATCTGACCAGATCATACTACTTTCCTTGATGATACACAATCTATTTAAAGGACCCAACAATTGTCGAGAGCAACACAACCGTTGACCAATTGATGCTTATAACTACCTGAAGCCGACAAACAATTAATACATAGTCAGATAACCAATATTATCGAAACATAATAATAGACATTGTACATTGACTACACTAGGAAGCCTAGATGACTTAAACATTTTAGGAGGCAAAAGAACAAGTAGGAGAAATAAGACTTCTTTTCAAGTGATTCATCCACTTGATAAGTTTCCGAGTTATGTTGCCTTGATGTCTTCCATCATTGATGTGAAGCCTTCCAATTTTGAGGAAGCAAATTCAAAGTAGGCGTGATGCAATGCCATGGTAGAGGAGTATCACTCCCTTGTTCATACTGATGTTTGAGAAAAGATTGTGTTGAGATCCATAGGTAAATTGTTGATTGATTCTAGGTAGTTGTGCAAGTTGAAGCATGCAACAAATGGGAGCATAGAGAAATACAAGAATAGATTTGTTGCTTGAGGGTTCTTTGAGAGAGAGGGAGTTGACCATGATGAGACCTTTGCTCTAGCTATAAGATACACTTCTATTAGGATACTTATGTCTCTTGCATCTTATTTTGGTCTGTCTTTATATTAGATGGATGTAAAGATAGCTTTTTTGAATGACAAGATAAAGGAAGAAGTGCATATCAATCAACCTAGGGAGTTTGAAGTGTATGGGCAAGAGGCCCATGTATGTAGGTTGGAGAAGGCCTTTATGGGCTCAAGCAAGTGCCACTTTCTTAGTACTTATAGATTAATGAGTACTTGTTGAAGTTGCGCTTCACTAATATACTTGTAGATCCTAACTTTTTATATTTGGTTGATAAATCTGATTTATTATTTTTGGTCTTGTACATGGATGACCTAATCCTTATAGGTAGCAGTGAGACATAGCATGGTGCAAGGGGGAGTTGGCCTTTGAGTTTGATATGAAGGATATTGTTAGATCTCTAATATTCTACCTTAATATCATATATCCTAAGAATATAATATATATTCCTAAGTATAATGATTTAAGCACTTGTGGCATGCTTAACATTAACACTAGTTTTAGTTAATACCTTAAATACTATTTATTAGGATGAAGGGGTATGTCCCTACATGGTTAAGCTTATAAATAAAGGAAGAGATATTCCTCCTAAATCATCATATCATCTTTTATTCAATTCATATCATATTTTCTGATTATAGGAGGTAACACCCTCAAAGTGGTCTGCTATAATTCTGATTTTTACAAATATATCCAAGGAATATCATAACATATATCAACCTAATGCATTATTTTTTGGGTCTTGAGGTGTGGCAGAGTACAAGTGAGGCCTTTTGTGTTCAAGGGAAGTACATAGTAGAGATTCTAAAGAGATTTTAGATGATGGATTGAAAGCCTTAACTACTCCAATGGTTTTGAATTTCAAGTGGATTGTAGATTCAAAATTAGATATGGCAGATCCTTCTGTGTACAATTAGTTTATAGTTTGCCTCATGTATTTGGTGAATACCCAACTTGATATTTGATTTGCAAGAAATGCAATTTAGCTAGTTTATGGTTGAGTTGAGGCAAATTCATTGGATTGATGAAAAGCACGGGAGCTACATATCAGAGAGCTATGATAGTGATATTCCATGGCTTCCTACATGACATAATGGAAGACTATGTTGATGACCTTCTGGGAAAGTAAAAAGCAAGTTCTTGAATGTATCTTTGCTTGATTAGTTGAATACCAAGTATGCCTTTCTAAAAAGTGTCTTTGGCGTCACTTCAAGAAAACTTCTGAGATTTATTGTATCATGAAGAGGAATCGAAGTTGATCCAACTAAGGTTAAGGCCATCTTAGAAATGGCTCCTCCTAGGACCATCAAACAATTACACAGTTTCCAAGGAAAGCTCTAAGCGATCAGACACTTCATAGCACAACTTGCAGAAAAATGCCAACCATTTTCTCACCTTCGCAAGAATGCAACATTTCAATGGGATAACAATTGTCAACAAGGCTTTGATTGACTTAAAGAGTATCTTGCACTGCATCTTGTCCTCATGCCACCTACCCTAGGGAAATCCCTTTTTCTATACATCTTAGCTACATTAGTTGCATTGGGGGCATTATTAGCACAACATACTCAACATGGCTCAGGAACAGGATCTTATTTGTAACTTCACAAGGTGATTGCATTCCTAAGGCATATTGGCTAGCTTTTCCTTGCACAAACAATATTGCCGAATATGAAGCTTTGATTATAGGTTTTAGAATGGTTATCTAATGGAAGATCATAGAATTACATGTTTTTGGAGACTCTCAACTTGTCATCAAACAAGTAAACAGTGAATATCAAAGAAAGGATGACAAGCTTCTCCCTTATAAGAAGATGGGGGATAGGTTTAAGCAGTATTTCTCTAAGATTTAGTTTGAACAAGTGTCTCAATTGGGAAATAAAGCAACAAATGCTATGGCAACTATTGGGTCACTCACTTATGGACATGCCACATAACAGTCAACAATGCGAATTCTTGGTTGAGCAACTTTTGATCCTTGCTTATGATCTTGACATCGAGCTCATGTGCAAACTTGTTGTTTCCAATTTCCTTTGGTACCATGACGTTTACACATACCTTCATGACAATATCCTCACACCAAGCCTCACTAACACCCAACATAAATCCTTTATTTGCTAATCATCCCGTTTCATCATCTTTGATGATACTCTATATTGAAGGAGCTTTGATGGAACCCTCCTAAGGTGCTTGACATAAAAGAGGCCCAAATTGCTTTACATGAGGTGCACAAAGGTATCTGTGGTGAACACACCAATAGTCCTTCCCTTGCTAAGTTGTTAAGAATGGGTTACTATTGGCCAATTATGGAACACGATGCCCATCAATTTGTTGAGAAATGCCTACAATGTTAGCAACACAGAGATTTGATACATGCACCATCTTAGGAGTTGCAACCAATCACTACTCCATGGGATTTTTCACAATGGGGCCTTGACCTCGTTGGCAAAATCCATCCTTCCTCCTCCAATGGCCATAAATTTATAATCATTGCCACTGAGTATTTGACAAAGTGGGTTGAAGCCATTCCACTTACATACATCACTAGCAAGCAAATTGCTAAATTCATCCTACACTATATCATATGTCACTATGACATTTTGTTGGCTATTGTCACAGATAAGGGTAAACCATTCAAATCAAGAAGTTCGTAGCCTTTGCTAGAAATTTCACAGCCAACATCGCTTTTCTACCCCTTATTATCCCCAAGGTAGCGGCCAAGCTAAGGCTTCAAACAAAACACTTCTCAAAATCCTTAAGAAACAGTCAATGAAGTTGGTTGTGACTAGCACCTTCAACTCCATCCCGCCTTATGAACATATCACACTAGTATCTGTACACCCACTGGTGTGACACCTTACTCCCTAGTTTTTGAATTTGAAGCTATTTTGCTAATAGAGGTCGAGGTCCCCTCACTTAGAATATCTTTACAACATCTTATAGATAGGGAGTATCGGGTTGCATGGTTGAATGAACTAGAGCTACTTGATGAAAGGTGCCTCAATGCCTTGAATCATTTTCAAGTTTACAAGAACAGGCTCTGTCGCAATTACAATAAAAAGATCAAAACCCATCAATTAGAGATTGGCGACTTAGTACTCAACATAATCAAAGAAATCTCTAGGATCGAGACAAGAAAGGTAAGTTCGAGCCCAACTAGTCAGGTCCTTTTATCATCATTGCTAAATATGGTTCAAGAGCATACCAACTCACATCTCTAGACGGTCAACTACTAGAGGAGCTTATCAACATCATTCATCTTAAGAAGTTTCACACTTGACTTGAGGAATATCCCAAAAATTGAAAAAAAATCCAAAAAAATAGTAAAGAGAAAATAATCCATCCAATGGTGAAAACCACTTCGATGGCACCTTGGGTAAGTACCATGGTTAAAAATTGTTTACAGGCGTCATGTGTAGCAGCCTTTGTCCACCATCTATTGAGACATGATCCATTCCATTCATATTCATGTTGCATATTAAAATCATCCATTCACCCATAATAAAACTATCATGGCTTGGATTGTTCAAAGTCCACCTACTCTCTATTTGTCCGTTTCTAGCGCATACCCTTGTGGTACATCGGGGGCATATGCATAAATCTTGTTTATGGATTGGATCTTATCACATGCCTTACATTCTTTAGGTGAGCCTTCATATCGACAAATTTCATGCATTTACATTTCATTGTCACCTCACTTCATATCAAACCCTGTTACAAATTTCATATCATAATAAAACCTAACACACCACCTCATCCCATCCTATTGCATTACACCTAATAAAATTGAGCTTCCTAGAATTGAATTTAAACAAGACAAAGCACACATAAAACATTGTGCCACATTGAAAATCATACATAGGATCAACTTTCATCCAAACAACCAGTCAACATAGCTATTGCCCACCATCCTTATCTTCATCACCATCGAGCCTTTAGGGATGCATCCTTCCCATATCAGACCCAATCCAATCCTACATCATTTATCTTACTTTGGTAAGAGATACAATGGCTACACAACTTGTTTGTCTGTTGATATTTTGTTTTGATTTATCTTTTGACCCATACTATATCTACTCAAGGCCACCTAGATCTTCCCATATCTTGGTGCATTTTGATTGGTTGACAATGGGGCATAGTCTTTTGTTTTTGTTGGTTATTATTTATAGGACCCACCAAGGCTGATTTCAACCTTGTGTGTGTAGGGAAGTTTATGTTCGAGAATTGTTCTTTGCATAGACCCATCAAGGCCATGCCAAATCCTTGTGTGCATAAGGATTCCCTCATGGTTAAAGTTCATTCCTCACATGACCCCCCAAGGTTTATCACGTCTTGCATATACTAGGGCAACCTTTTGTTTGATAGTCAAGTTCACGCAAAGGTTACCTTGTCACCTTGGTTTTTATACCTTGGTGCATAACCTCCTTTAGTATATTAAAATTTAGGATTGTTCTCCACATACTAGCATAATCTACCCTCCTATCTACCTTTACTCATCCTCCCATCTACACTTTCTCCTCATCCTATCCATAATTTCATACACAAGTAGACTAAACGGCCTAAATCATTCCCCCCACCTACACCATGACCAACTCATATCCTTTTTTGAAGGCTTCAATTTATCCCCCCATCTATCCCCATCCCATCCTAGTATCTATTACCCATGCTAGTATCTATTCTCCCATCTATTCCCATCCCGTCCTAACATCCATACCCTCTCCTATTCTATCCCTTTCTTCTCACTTTGTATCATGACCCAATTTAAAATGCAAAAAATATAAGACTAGCACCATTTGTTGCATCCACAATCAACTTGCATATCCTGCATCCAACCACAATCAGGTCATATCATAATCCTAACCATCTCATATCCTAGGGGCATGTATAACATCATCCATCACATTTATAAGTTGAATATCCAATCCATACCATATCGCTACATAATCAGCATCATCGTATCCATTGCATAAATGATAACATCAATATATTCATAAATCAAATCATCACATTAACCTTAGTATTCATAATTATAAAGTACATATAGTGTATCCATGTAGAAACCCTACATAAAACCATTACATCCATCATATAATCACGATTATCCATAAACATACATCACAATAATATCCATCCATCTATTACATACATAAACATAGTGTGTCATCCATTACAATCATATATCATAATGACAAACACATCCATCATGTCCATAATAAAATCACATTGTCATCATCGTCATCGTCATCAAATATCACATAAAACATCATAAGCTGTTAATCAATATCATGTCTTCTCATATATATAAAAGAATAAGGACAATAAATATGTGTACATCAATGTGCTCATAGGCATATAGTACAACTGTCCATCTAATCCACTAATTGGTACTGCCCCCCTCTAAAGGCATTGGTGTCCTCTAGGGTGATGGTAATCTCACATGTTGACAATAAAAACACACTCGACTCACTCTGCCATCGCTTGACCAAGGCCATCATCATTGAGTGATGTGCCTCGATCTCAAGGATGTGTGCAATCTCATATAGTCCTACAACCTCCAAGAACTCCATATCCATGTCATCCAACTGTTCATGCAATCTCATGGTGGGAAGTTGTCTCTCCTATGGCTGAAGTGGAGGTAGATGTTCCTGCATTGATTCAAACCAAGTTGTCGGCCTTTCTCAGAAGTCAAACTAGGTCTACCCACCTGTGTCGGTGCCTTTTTGCTCCATGATTTCTTCTTTGAATTCTTCTTGTAGTTTTGATTCTGACCCTTTGTCTTTCTTCATCAGCTCCTTTCTTCTTTTTACTTCAAATATCTCCAAGAATTCTTCAAAGGTGATATAAGATTTGTGAATGTGAGGATTTTCATTATATTCATCAAAAGCAAGAAGTTTGCATTTATTTGTCACATTGTTCTCCTAGCCATGCCTCTTGAATATTATCCTTTTTTCCCGAGCTTCTAAATTGATTTTGATCTTTAAAGCCATTAATAAATTGATCCAGTAATTGGTTCTTGAATCTTGGCTCTTCTTTTATGCTTTTTGTCTTGCTCTTTTGTCGATTGTTTCCATATGATCTCTAGCTTTTTACTTATCTTTCTATATCAACCCCTTTTGAATAAGATCAATATCTTCTTCCCTTGGCAAGAACATTGCTTGAAGAAACATCGGTCGTTTGTTTTGATCCATATTCTCTCTTCTTTGATAGTACCTAAGCTCTTTTTTACTTATGTGTCCATTTTAGATCTGCAGTCAAATGTTAGTTTTCCACTCTACAGGCTGATAAGATCTAAGCTCTACTACCACTGTAATGTCCTCTTTTGGAAATTTCATAAAATATGCAATGTTTGTAAAATTTTCTGATTTGCAAATTCAAGACAGTAATAAAATGTAGAAGAACACATGCAGACATCAATCTAGTTATTGGAAACTTCTTATACTCCACTAATATTATTTTCGCAGGGAACTGATTTCTTACAAACACCATAATGAGAGTCTATAAAATACTGAATGACACAATAATTCCCTACTGAATCACCCCTTTTTACAATTTTTGTATATAGGGGAGAGGGGCCCATAGTGGAGCACCCTAACTTCGCCTTTCTCAAAATCTTATATGGAAATTTCAAATCACTCCCAATTCTGTACAACAGTTTATTTAGCAACTCATGTGCTTCTATATTTTGTTTTAGGGCCACATCATCAAATATGATGCCACATCGGCATGCTTTTTGTTGAGGTATCCAAAAAGGCCCAAAAATAAAGTGAGACCGATAGTGGTGCACTAAGTCCTGTTTTATTGGTGCGCTGATGTGGCATCACATGATTTGTCACTTTGCATACTTTATGGATAAAAAGTGTTTTGCAATTGGATATTAAAGTGCTCCACTATGGAGCCCACTGAGGACCCCACTATTGGAGCCTGCTCCATTATGGGCCCCTCTCCCCTATATATATATTATGGACAACATTCAATCTGAAATTTATTATGGAGTCTTTGAACCATGGACACAAGTATTGTAGCAAGCTGGAATGTTTGTATGCAAAATCACAATGTATTTCCCAAGATTATCTAGTTACAAACCCTTCCAGAACAAATATCAGAAATCCTATGGCAGCTTGGGAAATAGAACAATCTCCAATATTCATCAAATAAACATCCCCAATATAATAATTTATTGCTGAATATCCAACTGTTCAGTAGAAAAACATTCTATTAACATGAAACAAAAGGTTACATAATAAAGAGGTTACAAAATACTGTAGATATTTAAGATATCTACCAACCTACAGACTACTGTAGAAACAGTAGTAAACAAGCAAACAAAACAAAATAACATTGACCATTAATATAAAAAGATAATATTCTAACACCCTCCCTTAATGGTCAATCCTCAACAACACCAAGTTGCCCCCTAAATTTGACAAACTTATCCGGGCTCAGAGACTTGGTGAGAATATCAAGCAGATCCTTCTCCCTTGTACACTGATAATCAAGGGGTGCTCAAACTGGCCAAAAATCCAGTCTTCCATGAACGTACCAAGCATGTCGAGCTTCATTGTCATTACAGACGGATTTTTGGCCAGTTTGTCAGTTCTTGAGTATGTTCCAAAGGGAATCTGATATTCTCACCAAGTCTTTGAGCCCGGATAAGTTTTGTTAGAATAATATATTATTCTCATATTATTTAATGGTCAATGTTATTTTGCTTGTTCGTTCTTTGTAACTGTTAGGTAGATAAATTTATTATCTAGTCTGTAAGTTATAAATGTCTATAGTTCTTTATGTTAATGTAATTATGTAACCTTTTGTTTCATGTGGTATCATGTTTTTCTACCGAACATGGTATCGGAGTCGTAAGGAAAAAACCCTAGAAATTCGCGGGCTTAAAAAAAAAGTCATAATTCGAATTTTTTCTGCATTAGGGTTTCTGAAAACTTTTGTGTGACGAGTTTCTCTGTTTAGGGCTCTCTGGTTATAAAATTCGTGGCTCAAATCGTGGCCCTTCTGAAAACAAATCGAGGGTTTTCTGTTTTAAATTTGCGTTTTTTAAATCGCGCGATTGTGTGAGGGTTTCTGACTTTCTGGGCGCGATTTTTTGTCTCCAAAAATGCGTTATAAAACCCTTTGCTGGCGTTTTCAGTTTTGGACGCAATTTTTAGTCATCTGGGCGCGATATTTCTCTGTCTGGCCGTGCGTTTCTGGTCTTTGGTCGTGCGTTTCTTTTTCGTGTGTTTTATGCTCGTTTTTTCTACCGTTTTTGGACGCGATTTCAAGTTTTTAAGGGGCGCGACCTCTCTCCCACGTTTTTGCAGACTCCGCCAACAGATTTCTTCCTGTTTCTGGCCCGCGAAATCCCTCCATTTGAACGCGTTTTCCTGTAATCTTCTACCCGCGTTTTTCTTCAGTATTTGGGCACGGATTTAGTCCCTGTGGTGCCGCGATTTCTGAAGGTTCTCAGCTCGTGTTTATGTGCTTTCTTGAAGACACGACCTTCAGTCCTCTTTTGCTGCGATTTCAGAAGGTTTCCAGATTTTTTCTGCAATTTTCCGGTGTTTTAATGGCGGCCTAGGGTTCCAGATATTTCGACTAGGGTTTTGAACCCTTAGATCAAGTCGAAAAATTATTTTTATTGCAGATTTTTCTAGGTTTTCCGAGATCTCAATTGGGTTGTCATTCATTTTTTCTGGGTACCTCGTTTTCCGTGCCTCGAAATTTGTGCTGTTAAATTTTTGTGTATTCCTAAATCCTTTTGGGTTTTTATTTATCTTTTCTGGGTTCTCAGTAAAACCTCGAAATCCGTGCTAGGGTTTTGGTTTTTTGCCTTGGAATTTGTTTTCCAGAACTTGTTTCTGTTTTCTGTGCATTATTTTGTCATCACCAGTTTGACCGCGAGGTACGTGATGGCATCTCTAACGAACATAATGCTCAAAAGCGACCAAAAGTTCAACGGGAAGAATTACAACCCCTAGAAGTAGTGCATGCTTACGATCTTTGAATATCGGTGTCTTGATGCGGTTGTTCTACGTACATCACCTCGACCTACCATTGTTGGAAAAGATCAGGACAAATGGGATGAACGCAACCGGGAAGCCGTCATGCTCATCAAGCTTTCAGTCACTAACGACCAGCTGCCACAAGTGCCGTCAGGCAAAACAGCTGCTGAGGTCTGGACAAACCTGAAGGATCTCCATGAAACGTCAGATAAGAGTCGTGCGTTCTTTCTTAAGAACATGCTCTTTTTGATAATGATGGACGAGAAGAACACCACTCTCCAAGAGCATCTGACAAAGATAAAGGACATTTGCGACCAGCTGGAAGCTATTGGTCGAAAGATGGAGGAAGAGGACATGGTCGTCATTACTTTGAAAAGTTTGCCAAAGTCTTACGAGCATTTCATTGAGACGCTCAATATTACTTCAACAAATGTTGACTTAAAGTTTCTAGACTTGTGTAACAAGCTTCTACAACAGGATCGTTGGAGACAATAGTTGGGAAGCAGTACCAGTTCCACCTCCACAGAGCAAGCGTTCTCTGCCAAATCTTCTGCTAAGAACAAAGGGAAGGCTCAATCTTCTCAGCCGAAAGGCTCTGGTTCTTCTTAGGACAACAAGAAGAAAAAGAACGTTCAATGCAATTATTGCCATAAATATGGTCACATCAAGGTTGATTGTCGCATTCGATTGGCTTCTGAACAAAAGAAGCAGGGAGGGTCTCAACAAAAGGCACATGTCATCGAGCACACTGAGTAGAAAGAGTTTGCATTCTATGCGTTTATGGCCAAGAGAACTGCAGATCCGGTACATTCTTCTGCCTGGTATATCGATTTAGGGGCATCACGACATTTTACTCATCGTCGGGATTGGTTCACAAAATTCGAACCATTCTTTGATTCAGTCATTTTTGGAGGCGGCGAAGAGTACACAGTTGCTGGTAAGGGCACTGTCCAGATTCACTCAGTAGGAAGAAATTTACTCTTTCTCGACGTTTACTATGTTCCCGGCATGGAACATAATCTCCTCTCCGTCAGCCAAATCATGCAGCATTCTCCCCAGTTAGATGTTGTTTTCAGTTCGTCCACT
Organism: Sequoia sempervirens; assembly: GCA_007258455.2. Lineage (NCBI taxonomy): Eukaryota > Viridiplantae > Streptophyta > Pinopsida > Cupressales > Cupressaceae > Sequoia > Sequoia sempervirens. The sequence goes on from VDFB02271358.1 coordinate 212,871,951, forward strand.
TGCAACATCATTGATAGGGCGACTCGTACTACGATAGCTATGGGGCTTGAGGATCACGATCTGTACAGACTTGCTGATTTCGGTGATTCTAAGGAGCACGCTCTGGCAGCTAGGAGTACAACCATCAACAAACTTTGGCATCAGCGTTATGGGTACTTGAATGTGCACTACCTCTCTCAGCTATCTCGGGAAGGTTTGCTTGCTGGTCTACCTGAGATCCAAACTCAAAATCATGGAGTTTGTGGAGCCTGTCAAGCTGGCAAGCAGCATCGGACAACGTTCTCAGATGGTGATTCTTGGTGAGCCTCCAAGGTACTTCAACTGGTTCATGCTGATGTATGTGTGCCAATGAACACTTCATCTGTTACTGGGTCTAGGTACTTTTTACTATTTGTTGATGATTTTAGTCAGAAAATGTGGGTGTATTTTCTCAAACATAAATCATATGTGTTTAGCATTTTTCAGCAGTTTAAAGCCTTAGTTGAGAAAGAATCGGGTTCTCAGATTGTTACTCTAAGGTCAGATAATGGGGGGGAGTTTGGTTCAGTTGACTTCTCTACTTTTTGTGCTGCACACGGCATTAAGCGCCAACTTACCACACCATACATCCCTCAGAAAAATGGTGTCGTTGAACTTAGGAATCGCACCATTACTGAAATGGCTCGTTCTATGCTCGAGTACATAAATGTACCTAAGAAATACTGGGCTGAAGCAGTCTACACCGTAGTCTATCTCCTGAATTGGTCACCTACACAAGCTGTTAAGAAGATGACTCTTGAAGAAGCCTAGTCAGGACGTAAGCCTAAGGTGGGCCATTTGAAAGTCTTCGGTTCTACAACTCATGTATGGATTCTAGATGCTAAGCGTACCAAGTTGGACTCCAAGAGCCAGACACTTATGTTTACTGGTTATAGCGACAATCACAAGGCATACAGGTTGATTGATGTGGAGACGGATCCTCTCATATTCAGTCGTGATGTTGTGATTGATGAGACTACTGGTCCATTTGTTCCTTCTACCAGTCTTGCGGATCAACCTATGAAGGTCCTTGATGAGGGTGTTGGTCTTCCTCTTGGTTCCCATGATGGGAGGGCTTTAGAACATTCTGACTTTGAAGATGAGGAATCTACCAGTCATGACATTGCACCACCTGATTTTCCTCAGGACTCACATCCAGATGATTTTGTTCCAAAACTCCCAGGAGATGCTGTTACTCCTATTTCAGATGTTGGCACATCTACTCGTTGGCCTAAGTGGTGGGCCAAGACTATCGGTGATCTTCATGATGATGAACTCATTGAGGGCAGATCAGTTTGTAGAAAGAGCAAGCAGCCCAACACAGTCAATTTTGCTCTTATGGCCAACATCCATAGCATCTATGAGCCTCAGACATATTCAGAGGCTAAAGGAATTCCAGAGTGGCAAAAGGCTATGGCGACAGAATATCATAGTCTTTTGAAGAATCACACTTGGGTTCTTTCTGATCTTCCTCCTGGGAAGAAACCTATCAGTTGCAAATGGATTTATAAGGTCAAGTATCATGCCGATGGTACTCTGGATAAATACAAGGCCAGATTGGTTGCTCGGGGATTCACATAGTGGGAGGGCATTGATTACAAGGAGACCTTCGCTCCTACTGCCAAGATGAGCACCATTCGTCTTCTTCTCGCTATTGCAGCCCAATTTGGTTGGACAGTTCATCAGATGGACATCAAGAGTGCCTTCAACGGTGAGTTGCAGGAAGAAGTCTACATGATGCAGCCTCCTGGTTTCAAGGTTGTCGGCAAAGAACATCAGGTATGTAGGCTCGTGAAAGCACTCTATGGACTGAAACAGGCACCTCGTGCATGGTACATCAAGATTGATTAGTACTTGGATGATCATGGTTTTCAGCGCAACCCTTCTGACACTAATCTGTATGTCAAACACTCTGGTGATGATATTCTCTTTCTTGTTGTCTATGTTGATGACTTGATCATTACTGGTAATTCAACACATTTGATTGCGGCAATCAAACAAGATTTGTATCAGGCCTTTGACATGACAGATTTAGGGCTTCTCCATTACTGCTTGGGTATTGAGGTTTGGCAGACAACTGATTGTCTTTTTATCTCTCAGTCTAAATATGCCAAAAGTCTGCTTGACAAGTTTCGGATGCAGGACTGCAAACCTGCCTCCACACCAATGGAGAAGGGGCTGAAGTTGTCAACAACCCCAAACTAAAATGCCTATGAAGTATATTGAAATCCCTTTATAATATATTTTATTTAACAATCCCAATTAGCAAAGACTTACAAGACCTCTGGTATTGTTAAGAGCATATAACATATGGAATGATAAATGCAATGATGTTGTGGTGGCCTTTATGTGTATGACTGGTCCTTTCCTGGGTACAACAACATCTTCAATTTATGCTGTGGGTAGGTTATAATATCCAATTTCCTCCCTTCAATAGTATATGACACTCTTCCTTGTGTTGCGATGGGAAAGCTATGTAGTGCGGCTCCTATACATGACCAATAGTAATATTCTTCTATTTTGTGATTTATTTCTATCAACAATCCACCCCTGATAATATATGGTGAACTTAGATTTGGTACAGCTGGATTTAACAGCCACAAATTGTTGGCCCCACGGTTGCCGTTGCACCAAAAGATCGACCTGTTAATGCTCGATACAACCGCTAGAGTTAACGGATCCACGAGAGGCGATTAGTCCATGTCACGAATGTCGAGGGGAGTGCTGACCATTTGCCAACAATCTCCCCCTCAGCGTAAACCAAGGGGATTCGAACTCGGCACCTTTGGCTTTGATACCAATTGTTGGCACCACGGTTGCCTTTGCACCAAAAGATTGACTTGTTAATGCCCGATACAACCGCCAGAATTAACGGATCCACGGGAGGCGATTAGTCCATGTCACGAATCCCGAGGGGAGTGCTGACCATTTTCCAACACAAATAGTATTCTCCAAGGTCGTGATTTAGGCACAACAATTAAATAAGTCGCTCAAGGGTTTAGCTAGACTGGACAACAAAAGATAATGATATTGTCACAAAACTGAAACAAAATTGCAACTTTCAATACTAAATCCAAAAATCTGGAGATCTTCGCCAACTCTAAATTTTCAATATCTTCAAACAATTTGCTTAAAAATATAAATCAAACAATTGCAATCAATTAGCCCAAATGCAATCCTTGAGTAGAATTGCTGCAAGGGATATGAGGGTTTTTATCCCCAAGTCCAATTATGGAAAACTAAGAGGGATTTTTCCCTCCAAAATCTTCAATCAGCTGAGGGTTTTCATTCTCGGATGCGAATTTGAGCACAATTGCTCAAAATTCTTGAAAATTTGCTTTGTAAAAACTGATGACAAGATATGATGATCAAATAAATTCAATCACCCTCCTTATATAGCACTCCAAATGGGCCCATGAGTCCAATTTCCTTAAGTATTTAAAAATAATTTTTAATTTAATTTTTAGCATTTTAAAATACTTTTAGTTTTAATATTACTATTGAAACATATTTTATTTTAATGATAATATTATCAAGTTGCCCCTTATATTAGAATTTATCAGTCCCAACTTAAAATAATATTATCAATTATTTCCCTTGCTTTATCCTTTAGCCTATGGGAAATGGGAATAGGTTAAAAGTGTTCTCCATGTCTCTACTTCCGAAAAGGGGATGACATTAGGTAAACAAACTAGTCTCTAAACCACCACTCATCATATTAACAATTAACATTACAATACAATGAGGAATTTATTTGTGCCATATCAAGTGAGCTCCACAATCTCTTTAACATGTTCTTCAACGTGTGAACAATCATGCAACATATCCCCACTTTGGGAACCTGTCACAAACACATGCAACCATACTTTTGGCATACTGCAATGTCACAACCAAGAGCAAAAAGAGATCAACACTCTTCAACCATGTTGGAGATTTGACTACATTCCGAAAGCATAATCTTGCATCGACTTGCTACTTTATCATAATACCACTAGCTATGTTCTTGCTTATATAAAACCAAGCAAGACACAAAACTACCGAGTAGTATTACAAAACTGTCAACTCAAAACCATGAGCTAAGTGGTCAACATGGAAAGAGATCTCATTATGTGTTTGGGAGTTACAAGGAAGTTTCTAGAAGGTTCTTAACCTTCCAGAAGTTAGTGTCCCATTCTAGATAGGACAAAATAGGTTCATATTCCCATGCATAAGAAAACAGAATAAATCCCAACACTTGATTTGGTAAGTCAAACATGTAAACCCCAAAATCATTGTCTTAAATGTAACTCCTTGTCATAGATTCCTCTTACACCACTTACATGCAAATGTCAGGTGTCTAGAGATGCCTTACAATGTAACCTCCCACATTATGCCTCTTACAAACAATATTGCCTAGTGTCAAGGAGAATATTCCACTCCACATGTGCCTCCAAACCCTACATGGGTGTCCCATTTCACTCATTCCTCAATCTGTTGGAACAACACAAAATATATTTTTACAATGTTATCTGAACCTGGATAAAAATGTTGTTCTACAAGGACCTGCAAAGTGAATCTCATATGTAACTCTTACATATGGTCATCATTCTAAGGTTATGATTAAATGTTAGTGGTTATGTGGTTAACATGCAAATAGGCA
>VDFB02271358.1:212876707-212961343 GCA_007258455.2 Sequoia sempervirens
AAGAAAAAGAACAAGCTACATAAAGAATTTGAATCCTCTCCCTCTCAAGGGAAATCATCTAATAAGGAGAAGTATACATGTACATATTGCAAGAAAATAGGGCAGATGAACATCAATGTTATTCAAAACTACTTTATGAGTTGAAGCATCTTCTTAAGAAGAACCAAATCAATTTACCTTCAATGTCCAAGGGTTCATCTTCTTCATCATAAAATTTTGATAGACATAAATGGCAAGCACTTGTTTTAGTTGCATATTCTAAATCAAAAAGGTGGATACTTGATTCAGGAGCCTCACATCACATGGCTTCATCAAAGAGTGTGTTCACTTCATTTGTGTCTTATTATTCACCACACATCCTAATGGCTAATAGTAGATATATGTGTATTTGTGGGAAGGGATCCATCGATGTGGATTGTGGGGCATTTAATGATGATCTTTTTGTGCCTTCATTATCAACCAATATCCTTTCTATCTATCAAATCACACATGGTAGAGTACGCAAGAGTGTTGAGTTCACACCAGATTATATCATAGTCTAAGATTCACATAGAAAAGATATAGTTGCAATTGAGGATATTGATCATCAATATCGAGTCTACACCTTCTCACAATTTTCTCCTTTTGTTCCTTTAATTGATGTTCACACTCAAACATCTAGTGTGAATAAATTTGAGGAGGTTTAGAATGGTCATTTGAATCTTGGTATTATTTCATCCACTGAGGATCTATTGGTATTTGTTGATATTACATCTCCATCTACTATCTCTTTTTATGATACTCGTGTTTCCATAGTTTTGGCTTCTTGTGATTTAGTGCAATAGGTCATACATTATCTTCAAAATACATCTACTCAAGATGAGTACTAGATAGACATTGCAAGTTTGTTTTGTGAGTCTCATATTTTATATTTGGGAGGAAAATATTGAAGGTAAATAAAATAGAATATAAAGCAATATAAAACACAATACCTTCACCTAGAATCTTTTCTCATTCCTAGATGAGAAGAAATGGAGTGCACCGTTGTTCCATTTGATTTGCTATTTTGATATTGATATGTGGATTTTTCGATACCCTAGCATAACCTTGATATGATTGTAAGATCTTTGATGTTTACCTATCTAGTTTACTTATAGGTCCTATTTACATGTTAAGTTTTCTTAGTTCCTAGGGAATCTTTCTAGAAGGTCGTTAATTATCATAAGATCTTATCTTATCTTTTGAAATTAATGATTGTGTCCTAATTCATTTAATATTAGTTATCTTGTGACATAGGATTAAGACACGTGTCATGATCTTGTTTAATCCTATGTATCATCTTGGCTATATAACCAAGGGGCCTCATGTGTAAATCAACAATCATATCACCATAATCTATCATTTGTATCCTTTGATACAATAGTGTTATTCTCTCATAGCTAATATCTCTTGTGCTTTCATGAAGTCCGTAGATCTTGGGTGGCTATAATCTTCAACCAAGTATTGCAATTTGTCGATTATTCTATATCAACTCTGACACCAAAAGATTCACTTCCTTTACCTAGGCAAAGCTTATATTTTTATAGGAGATCCATAACCTTTAAGCATGGTAAAGATGGATATAATAAAGAAAAAGGTAGATGCATTAATAGAATATAAAATTGTGTAAGGAAGCTAAGGTAGTGGAACAACTTCCTACACTAATATTGAGAAGAGAATAATGCAAAAAAATTACAGATCTTTAACAGTTACAGAAACTTAAACATAAATAAACATAAATATCATGCATACCACAACACAGTGATTTACGTGGGAAAAACCCTTTTGAGAGAAAAGCCTCACACTCCAAAATCCACCCAATACTATTTAGTAAATCACAAATATTACAATATACTTGTAGAGAAAGCTTCTCATAGGAGTATCACCACTCAGAGATCAAGAGACAACACGACTGCTATCAGACTCTTAGAATACATCATTGAGTATCACCACTCAGAGATCAAGAGACAACACAACTGCTATCAAAATCTTAGAATACATTACTGTCTCTCTACTACAGCCATAATATAGTGCCCTCATAGAATAGGGTTACATTCTAGGGCAAGATAGGCCAACAAAATATCCACCATTAGATCTAAAACCCAATAATTAATAGTCTATACTTACAATGTATCATTTATCTAATGTATGTCAGCCATTTTAGCAGTTTCCTGAAAAAGTTAACAAAAAATTATTTACATGCATCCCACTCTCCCCCCCCTTACGCCATTGTATATTGCACCTCTCGGTGTAACTAGGAAATATATATATATGTGCATATGTATATCTGATTCACATATATATGTATATATATATATATGAATATGAATATATATATATATATGAATATATATATATGAATATATATCAACAATAACTATTATATAATTGCAAGGTTGAGACACATTTTCCCAAATTGTCGAACACCTTGCAAGAGCAACAGGAGGAAGTAAACATTGTTCTTAATTGTTAGGGGCCAAAAGAACCATAATCTTTGAACACCATATGAACTTCTCTGTGCTCAAAAGCTTAGTTAAAGAATCAACAGCATTCATCAAAGTCTCTACCTAACTAGCTTCACTTTGTCATCTTCGACCATATCTTGAATAAAATGATACTTTACATCAATGTGCTTGGTCTTGGCATGAAATGCTAGGTTCTTGGCTAGGCATATCACACTTTGAATGTTGCAATAAATTGTCATTGCACCTTGTTTTATTCCAATATCTGAACATAGTCTCTTAAGCCAAATGGCTTCTTTACAAGAATGAGTAGCTGCCATATACTCTACTTCAGTAGTGGACAAAACAACCACATCTTGTTGCTTACTCATCCAACTAATTGCACCACCAAATAATGTAAACACATAAGCATTGGTGGATCGTCTACTATCAATATCACCTACCTAGTCTAAATCCACATAACCATGAATATCAAGGGAAATATCATCTTCATTCATATTACTATGGTAACATAAGGAATAATTTGAGGTACCACGAAAATATCTGAAGACTCTTTTAACTACATCCTAATGAACTCTAGCAAGATTAGACATATATCTGGAAAGAACTCCCATCGCTCAGGAAATGTCTAGTCTAGTACAAACCATAGCATACATCAAACTTCCAACAAAACTTTGGTAAGTCACTCTGCTCATGTCTTCCATCTCTAATGGAGATGTTGGACAATCTGAAATAGATAACTTTGTTCCAACAAAAAGGGGAACACACAATGGTCTACAATCTTGCATGTTAAATCTCTGTAAAATTGAATTGGCATACTTACATTGGCCAAGCCATAGCTTTTTGTTCACTCTATCTCTTTTAATTTCCATCCTAAAAATGTGCCTAGTGGCACCAAGATCTTTCATTTCAAATTTAGCAGCAAGTTGATATTTTAGTTATGAAATCATACCTTTCCCTTTTTCAATAAATAACATATCATCAACATATAATACAATAAACAGGAAATGATCACCATCAATTTTATAATAAACACAATGATCTAATTTAGAATGCTCAAATCCCAAACTCAACACATATGTGTCAAATTTATGGTACCACATCTTAGGACTCCATTTTAGGCCATACAAAGATTTCTTCAATTTGCAAACCAGTTTACTTTTACCTTTCACCACGTAGTGCTCTAGTTGTGTCATAGAAATATCCTCCTCCAAGTCACCACGAAGGAAAGTAGTTTTCATATTCATTTGCTCAACCTCTAAATCATAAGCAGCAACAATAGCAAGCAAAAATATAATGGATGTCATTTTTGCAACAAGAGAGAATATCTCACCAAATCAACACCCTCAACTTGAGAGTAACCTTTCACAACCAACCTTTCTTTGTACTTCTCAATACCTCCATTTGAACCAATTTTTTTTTTAACACCCATTTGCAACCCATAGGTTTTCGTCCTTCAGGCAATGGTACAAAATCCCATGTATCATTCTTTTTCAAAGATGTCATTTCTTTATCCATAGCAATCTTCTAGGATTCTGCATCATTCATACCTAATGCCTCTTCTACAGATTTGGGTTCATCAATGTTATTATTCAAACCAAAAATACATCTCCAATTATCAAGTGTATACCTTTCAGGTTGTTGGACCTATTCCTTGTAGACCTACGAACAAATTGAGTTGGAGGTTTTTCCTCATCTTCTGAAGATCCAAAGATAGATGAGCTCTCCTCTACTTCTTGTCTATCCTTGGGCCTCGATTCAACTTTCTCATGTGTAGAATGAAATTGAATCACATCTTCTTGTTTACTTTGTTTTGGCTGCAATGTAACAAAAGAATGCCTAGTTTCTCTAAAAATAACACTTCTACTAAATATTACCTTTCATGCAATAGGATCCCAAAGCTTGTATCCTTTCACACCATAACTATATCTAATGAAGATACATTTCACAGCCTCATTTTCCAACTTTGTTCACTTCTCCTTTGGCACATGTACATATGCCTTATGACCTAAAACTCTAAGATGTCTTAATGAAGGCTTGTGACCTAGCAATGCCTCTATAGGCGTCTTATCAACAAGAGCTAATGTAGGAGACCTATTAATTAGGTAACAGGCAATGGCAATAGCTTTGGCACAAAACATTTTTTCTCGGCCAGCACCATTCAACATACTCCTAGCCTTCTCCATCAATTTCCTGTTCATTCTTTCTACAACTCCATTCTGTTGTGGAGAATACAGAGTTGTCTTTTGTCTATGAATACCACAATCTTTACATAATCTATCAAAATCATTAGAGAAAAATTCACCACCATTATCATTCCTCAAACATTTTATTTTATTTCCAATCTACAACTCAACCATTGCTTTAAATTATTTAAATCGATTGATAACTTCATATTTACTCTTTAGAAAATATACCCATGTCCTTTTACTATAATCATCAATAAATGAAACATAATATGTGGATTTTCCAATCAAAGGAACATCTACATGACCAAAAACATCAGAATGAATAAGATCCAATACACCATAAGATTTATGAGAACTCGAGTAAAAATGAACATGGTTTTGTTTTCCATAAATTTAATGCTCACAGAAATTGAGTTCAAGATTACAATCAGAAAAACCTTCAACAAGGTTTTTATTTTTCAAGGTCCTTAGACCCTTTTCTCCAATGTGACCAAGTCTCTAGTGTCATAACATAGTTTTCTTTGTAGGTAACTTTATTTTAGAAGAAAGAGCACCCTTGGGTATCCAAAAGCCATGACTATTTGTTGAAGGTGAAACCTTCACTTCTTCCACATACTTGCTTTTCATAGAAGTACTATCACACTCAATAGTGCATGCATCAAACTTATACAATGTTCCATATCTGACACCTCTATCAATCACCATAGAACCTCTAACCATCTTGCATCCTACATTATAAAATACTACGTACACACCCACATCTATTAGTTTTCTTACAGATAACAAATTTCATGCTAATCCAGGGATATGCAACACACCATTAATCTTTTTTATTCTACCATCAGGAAACTTGATTTTAACTTTACCACGGCCAACAGTGTTTAAATGAGAATCATCACCCAAGTACACCTTACCTCCATCAAATTCTTCATATTCAGAAAACCAATCTTTTTTAAAGGTCATATGGAAAGATGCACCTTAAGCAATTGACCATGCATCATTACATGCACAAGTTTCAAAGGTTGCAATGAATATGTTGCCATCTTTCTTCTCGGCCTTAGAATCAAAATCAAATTTCCTCTTTTTCTTCTTCTTTTCTTCTTTGCATTCCTTATGAACATTTCTAGGCTTACCACAATTCCAGCAAATAATTTTGGACTTTCTAGGAGATTTAGATCTCCCCTTGGGATTGGATTTTTCACACTTCTCATTCTTCTTGACTTTTTCCTTAGGTCTTCCATGAACATTTAGGGCCTCCTTGGCAGTGATGGATACCTTCCTCCTCATCTCCTTAGAAAGCAAAGAACCCACCACATCTTCAATCTTCAAAATAACAGAAGTACTCCCAATAGCCATAACAAGAGAATCCCATGAATCAGGCAAAGAACAAAGAAAGATCTGATGTTTCTCTTCCTCATCCATTTTGACACCAACTGATTCCAACTAAGTCACCAGCATATTGAATGCTTCCAGGTGGTATGTGATTCATCCACCCTCTTCCATTCTCAAGGAATATAATTTCTTAAGAAAATCTTGATCACTAAAGATTTGGCCTGATACATCTCACCAAGCTTCTTCTATAGTTTTTGTCCAGATGTCTCCTCATGGACATCAATTAAAATAGAGTCTTCCAAACACAATCAAATTAGACCCTTGGCTTTACAGTCCATAACATCATATTGAGCAGCGTGAGTAGGATCTACAGACTTTGAAATATTCTCATCAATAGCATCCCACAAATCTCAATCTATCAACAGATCCTCCATCTTCAACTTCCACATTTCAAAATTATTTCCAAAAAAAATCTCCACCTCTATTTGCCCTGATGAACTTGTCATTTGAAAATTCTTGTAACAAGATCACAAAGTATCTTTTGCACAAGCTCCTACTCAAATATGGATTAGTTCAAAAAACCTAACAACCCACAACTTAAACCAAAGGTGATCAAGCTCTAATACCACTTGTAAGGAAGCTAAGGTAGCAGAACAACTTCCTACACTAATCTTGAGAGGAGAATAAATCAAAACTTTTATAGATCTTTAACAATTACATAAAATTAAATAGAAATAAACATAAATATCATGCATACCACAACATAGTGATTTATGTGGGGAAAACCCTTTCAGGAGAAAAACCCCACACTCCAAAAGCCACCCAATATTATTTAGTAAATCACAAAGATTACAATCTAATTACAGAGCAAGCTTCTCACAAGAGTATCACCACTCAAAGATTAAGAGACAACACAACTTTCATCAGAATCTCAGAGTACATCATCGTCTCTCTACTACAACCATAATACAATGCCCTCATAAAATAGGGTTACATTCTAGGGCAAGACAGTCCAAAAAAATATCCACCATTAGATCTAAAACCTAATAATTAATGGTCTAGATTTACAATGTATCATTTATCTAATGTATGTCATCTATTTTAATAGTTTCCTGATTTACATGCATCCCACTCTCACCCCCTTATGCCCTTGTATATTACACCTATCAGTGTAACTAGGAAATATATATATATCAACAATAACCATTATATAATTGCAAGGTTGAGACAAATTTTCCCAACAAATAGATGTTAATAAAATCAGAACACTTGAGTCTACTCCTCAAAGCTCTAGATACAAAAGGTAAATCAGGCACCAAACCAAATATTTATGGTTGTGACAAAATCAAAAGAGTATAACATGTTCCAATATGAGTTGTGTGGGTGCACTCCTAAGGGGGGGTGATCTGAGTTTTTTTCTTCACCATTGATTTCAAAGGGGGAGAGAGTTTCATGTGAAAAACAGTAAAAGGAGAGAATATTGAGAATGTTTCTTTGATGGTTTTTTTGCATCATGTGTTGCCATCAATGACAAAGGAGGAAATTCTTGCAAGTATGAGTAAGTTTGGTTGTGTTGTCATTGATGTTGTCATTGATGTCAACACAGTACAAGATGTTGTAGTTTGTGCATGTATAGTTGAGATGTTGATGAGATGTTATGAGTACATGGATCTATCTTTATGGTGTTGCAAATGTGTTGATATGATGAGTTACCAAGTGCTTTTGAGAAAATTAATAAATAAGAGAAGTCAGAGTTGTGTGTTTAGAATGTGCTATGCTATGTGCTTCACATTTCTTCTATGTTGATCCTATGCTTGTGTGAATCTGAAGTGTTGTTTATGGACTTTTTTTGGTGATATCTCTTGGTTTGTAGCTTCTAGTTTGATGGAGAGTGAAAGATGTGTTCACCGGCGTGTGAACTAGTTTGACAACATTGTTTGTCTGTGGACTGGGAGAATTTTTTTTGCTCTGCAACCCTTTGCTAGTTTTTTTCAAGTCTTTCGGATCTGGACAATGTCTTATAATGGTGTTCTCTATGTTCTAGCAAAGATGCCTATGGTTTGGTGCTTTGAAAGTTGAGTTTTAGATTTGTGTGTGTCTGTGCAATCTGGATGGATGGGTGAGAAGTATTCTAAGTTTGAATGTTGTTGCAACTAATATAGATAAGTCTAAAGGAGTTTGAGATGTGTTACAATGATTGATGAAGTGTGTTGTATGGTCTACATGTTAGTTTCTTGATGTGGAAGCATGTACTTTACTTCAAAGTTCATTTTTGTTTTCATTAGGTTTGGATGACCTAGTGTTTACACTTCATACGAAGGATTAAGAATTAATTAAGGAAGCGTGTGATTGATCCAAGATGATGTTTTGAGTCTTGGTTAAGTATTGATTTGGTCCACTCTCATTCATTTCCACCACAGGAATGTTGAGTTGTCGACCTAATTTGAATTTATGAAATGAAGTGTGTGTAGCCGACCTTGGAGAAAGTTTCTAAGGTTGAAGATGGTATAAATACAAGCCGAGATGTTGTGAATTAATCAATCAAGCCACAAGTTTGAGAAGTAGAGTTGTGCAAAATTGAATTAAGGAAATAGTACTTTAATGTGTTAGATTCTTGAAAGCACTGAGCTGACAGTGTCTACAATTCTTCTGATCAGGGTTGCAAATGTGTGTAATTTTCTATGGTGGATCTTTCTATAATCTTTTGTATATGTAGGCAGTGAGCCTCCTTGTTGGACAATGAGTCCTTCCTGTAGGCAGTGAGCCTTTGTATCCGGACAGTGAGTCCTTTTGGGTAGTGAGTCTCTTTGTATTCAGTTGTGCAATTACTTTATATTGTGAGCTAATCCTCACTGTGGTTTTTTCCTCATTGGGTTTTCCATGTACATCTAGTGTTTCCTGTGTTGATATTGCTTTTTGTTATTTGCATTTCATGTTCATACTTAATAATAGAATTAAGTGGATATGAAATTGATAAGTGTTTGAAGTTTTGTGTTTGAATTTGGTGACAACTAATTCACCCCCCGCGTCTCAGTTGTCATGCACCTTTCAACATAACCTACGAATAGGGGAAAACTTTTAAACAAGGTCCATTCATCTTAATGTAAGAAATTTGAAATAGATTGAATAACTCAAGGAACTTTTTAAAAGAAAATCAAAATTACATAAACTGGAAAAACATTAATGCAAACCATAACTTCGAGAGATTGTGCAATGTCGATATGGCATATTGCATTAAGAGCTTCCATGATGAAAAAATACAATCTAGATAGTGAGTTTATATAGAACTTAGGAGAGGATGGAGGTGGAAAATCAACCAATGAGAATTGACCATCAATAACCACCAACATTAAATAAAGTGATGAAAAAGCAAATACTCTACTCTTAAAAGGTGGAGGACAATTCATCACTTTATCTCCTAGTTATTAAATGATTTAACTCACTTTATTATTCTTAGCAAGCTTAATAAATGTGTAGAGAAAACCTCTAACTAAGGGAAAATTAAATATTCTACGAGGAAAATAAAAACCTACACTAACATCCCGCTTAAGCACAGCTTAGGAAGGAGCAAAAGATGATGGGTCTCGGCAAATGAGGCCATGTTAGGTACCCATGTACATATCAAATTCCACCCCAAAGAAGAAGAATATTCCCACAAATAGAGAGAAAACCCCGCATAATAGAGAGAGAATAAAAGAGAAGGACTAAATAACCCCTCTCGAAGAGATCCAATGGTAGATGCTCAAAAATTGGTTGGAGAAGATAGTCCATGATTGTTGAACAATGTTCATCCCCTTAGGAAGAAACAAAACCAATGGTGCATGCAAGCTATCTCCCAATTCCTAAAAGAAATATGTAGGAAGAAAGGTCAAGATGTATGAAGTCTCTAAACTTGGCTCAAGTGTCCTCATGTCGATGTTGAAAGCTGTCACAATCAAATCAAGCATTTTAGGCCACACTGTTAAAGATGACAAATCAAAATCTCCTAGATACTGATGTTGAGCACAATCCAAAGATGACGATGGTTTGAAAATAGTTGTGCATTGATTTTCATAAAAAAGGAGAGATACCCCCTCAAATGTGTCCTCCAAATCTAAAATATGCATCTCCATAAGAGAGTCTGAAATACCTATCAAGAGATCATCCCACAAAGTTGAATCAAGAAGACTATGGATGCCCTATTGTAAGAAGTCATTGGAAGCTTTCGAAGAAGCAACACTGAACTTGGTAGTAGAAACAAAAGGACCAAATATTGGTCTTCAAAGAGAAGATATATGTCCTTAATAGTGTCATCTAGATCAGAGATGAGGGACTCTACAAACAAAGTAGAGATGTCTGGTATAAATTGGTCCCAATGGACTAAATCAAGAAGACATAACTGATCCTACTGCAATGAATCAATGGAGGCCCTCGAAGAAGCATATATGGAATCTAAAACTATAATAATTGATGTTGATGGGGTATCAATTAATTGGTCATTCACACAATATGTATCCACACAAGATTGGGCAACATAAGTATCAATATCATCTGCAATAGCCTGGTTCTCCAAGGAAACATCACTTTTAGATGAAGATTCAATGTTCCCATAAAACTATTGATGATGGTTCAAGTAGTGGAAGGGCACTCAATGTGCTCTATGTGATGTAGGATATCCTTATAAATAGTATGACATATTAATCCATATACCATGTCATTATTGTTAAACCATGCATTATTTTCATCATAGTCACTTAGCTCAGGAACAAATCCAAGGAGATAGGGTAGTAGATCTCGCTCAAGGAAATGATTCTTTATCCCTTGTTTCCAAGATAAATAGTTCTTTTTGTATACATCCAAAATTGGTCAGGAGAATATTAATTAAATATTGATTATTTAATTAATAAAATCTTTATTTCTTCTACTATATAAATAAATTGTAAAGCTTGTTTATATAGTTTGTATTTCTTAATTCTTCCAACTTAAACCACTTTCTTCATGATTTAATTAAAATAAATAAATTTAAAAAATTTATTTCATTTGATTAAATCCCTTTCATTAAATTTGAATTTTTAATTCGAATTTTGTCACATTTCTCCATATTCTCCTAACCTCCTTCCACCTCATCTTCCAACTCACCATGTCTCACATGAGAACAATTATTCCTAATTTCTAAAATGGATATTTACTCTCAACAATTTTAACCAACTCAAGGACACATGACTTCTTCTTTTCATTCATTCTTTTCTACACTTTGCAAGATTGTTCTACTAAAGGGTACAATTTCCTTATTTTCTTCAATTTCCTCATTTCTCACCGTTGATCTCTCCAGATCAAATCTTGATCATTCATTACTACCAACTCACCTGATGCCTTGGTGAAATCTATAAATAGAGGCCCATCTATAGCTTTTGCATAAGAGAGGATTGCATAACATTACTCTGCAGAAATCCATTTAGCATTTGAGAGCTTAATTGCATTTTGATTTAGCATTTAGCATAGTATAGCAAGTAATTTAGAATAATGGCTGCATTCTTAGATATATCTTAGCTTTTTCATAACATTTAGGATCATTCTCATATTATTTTCATTAGTATAATTTCGTAGTGCATCACTTTTATAGCATTCTGTATACAGAAAATCACCATCCTACATATCAAGTAGTTCATCATTTAATCAAGAACATCAAAATCATGTAGGTGTAGACATAGTTCTGCATTTTAGGTTAGAGGCTACTCACTTCT
Organism: Sequoia sempervirens; assembly: GCA_007258455.2. NCBI lineage: Eukaryota > Viridiplantae > Streptophyta > Pinopsida > Cupressales > Cupressaceae > Sequoia > Sequoia sempervirens. The sequence continues at coordinate 212,888,432 of VDFB02271358.1, forward strand.
TAGGTGGCATTCTAGTGATTAGTGCATAATTAAGATATGAGAGCACAATTACCAAGACATTTAAGAATAGAGGAAGATGGAATGTTTTTAAGGAGTCACATTATCAAATTGTGCTTGTTAATTTAGATTTTCTTAAGGTAATACATTGCATTTGTTGTGTGTTACTAATTAGTTTAATTTACATATTTTCTTACACACATAAATTGGTACCCACCATAGGCCCAACCCCTGTTATTTTGTTGTTTTATGGAAAGTATGTTTTTACAGGCTCGGACATGAGTTTCTCTGGCAAACCACTAATTCCTTCAATGCATACAAAAGATTATTTGGCTCATTCACCGACTATTCCAGCGCAACAAAGGATTTCTCCGGCGCATCCACACCATTTTTTGGCGCATCAAGGAGTTTCTATAGTGCATTTACAACTTTCTATAGTGAATTTATTGTTTTTTGTGGTGTATTAAACTATTTCTATAGCTCATTTACCTTTTTGGCGCATCAGCTTACTGTAATGGCGCATTTGATTTTCTCTGTAAATTTCTCTCTCCCGAGTCTAAAAACTAATGGGTGTTCTTCTGTTGTGTAGGCTTCATAAACGTTGTCAGAGACTCTGCTGAAACTCAAGAACGCTGTCAAAGAAACACTTATTGCAAACTACTGATAAATTTGATGCAAGGACTGGAGTGATTTATTTCCTTTATGCTTAAATTAGGAATCTAGACTAATTAGGAAAGGAAAGGACACCATGTCTGTTCCATGTGTGAATGGTAGGAATATGCTCTCCCCTTAACTAGGTGACCAAAAAGCTAGACCCATTCATTTTCATTATTTGTTGTGTGTATTGAATGGTAGGCATATGCTCTCTGCTTAACTGGGTGACCAAAAATCCAAACCCATTATGTTTATCTGCGAGTGTGAGTAGGGTATACAACGTGTGTTCTCTCTTTATTCATGTGAAATAAAGATTGATCAAACTACAGGTATATTCACTTGCTTTTGTTTATCTTAGAGGACCTACCTTGTGGGGAAAAGTACTCACCCTAGGGAACAACCCAACCAGTAACACGCTAAAGCAAAGTGACTTCCAGCTGATATATAAATTTGGGTACTAGAACAAAGGCCAGTATCACGAGGATAGTTCTGATGAGAAGGGAAACAATGGTCTCTCACTGCATGGATTATCCCCCACAAATAGAATGACTGTACTAGAACCCTTGTTGTAGATTGGCCAAAAACCTTTATCTATTCTTTGGTGCAGCAATGGTCATTGCAAAGGCATCCACATTCTCACAATTTTTAGTCAAGATGATCAGCCTGGCATGGGAGTTTTATGGAGGCTAGAAGCTTGGTTGACCTAAGAAGTGAGTGCACCGTAAGGGGGAGCCCGTGTGGCCAAGCTTATGAATTCATCCACTAAAAATAAGTGCAATTGGGGTAAAACCCGCATGGAATCCAAAAGAATATAGTCTTTCATAGCCATAGGAGTGTACATTGCTTGATAGTGTTTGTCAAAGTGTTTTCAAAAAAAACTTCAAACAAAACCTTACACATTGGAAAAGTGAAAAACTATGATTTAGAACACATCACTTGAAACAAATCATTCTCTAACCAAAAACTAGAAAAATCAAGTAAACTAGCAACAAATTGTTATATTCCCCAGTTCAACGTATTCACCTTCTGTAACCGTGCATATACCATCTTTTTCAGTGCATTCACCTTCTATAATGGTGCATTTACCCAATTTTCCAATGCATACCCCTAATTCTATGGTGCATTGACAAAATCCTACAACACATACACCAAAAATTTTAGTGCATCTGAGCTATTTTGTGGCGCTTTCACCTAATCCTGTGGTGCATTCCAGCCTTTATGTGGCCCATCCAAGCCCTGCTATAGCGCATCTACCTTTTAGCGCATTCACTAACTGTAATTACACATTCACCAAAATTCATAACCAGAGAGCTAAATTTGACTCCTATCTGACAATTTGAAACTAGAATTCAAAATCCTTTCCAATCCAGAATCATTCCTTAACTATAACAGAGGCTAAACATGGTCTTTATCAAATTATTTCATGAAATATTAAAATCCATAAACCAAAGTCCATAGCTCTTAGTCCAAAAGCTCATAAAAAATGCCTCTCAACACTCTGAATTTAGAGATGGATTACTCTTCAATTTCTACAGAAAAGCTTCAAAGAATAACCCCAACTTGTATTCATTTTACTATTGCCAAAATCCAAGACTTTTCCAAAGATTTGAACATCTTCTCTAAGAAGGAAACTGGTCCCCCATTTCACAATTGGAACCAAAATTGCAGAATCTTCTCAAGTTCAAAATTATTCCTTAAGTTCCTTAGAGTCTAAATTTGTTAAAATTGACTCCTACAAGTGAAATTATTCACCTAAACTTTGATCACACATCTAAAAGTGCCCAATCATCGTCAAAAAAACTAAAATTTGATCATCAAGAGGAGTTTCCCCATCATGATTTATCATCCTTTATCCCAAAACAATACACTTTACATCAAATTTTATCACCTTGGTTACATCAATAGAACTCATTATTCTATTTGACCTAGATATTCCTTTGGCACTACTAAACAAAGATCAAATTTTAGCAGACCTTCATCACTTGTATGCCCATTTTAACAAGGTCCCAAAAGCAAAAACTTAAGGATAAGGAACCTAAACCTCAAAATACCATGGGTGAACCAGAGGAAAACCCCTTTCACAAGATTTCTCAAAATGAAACAGATGAGATAATAGAGGAGGGAATCGAACAAGGAATCAAGACCCCAAATTTCATAAATTCATAGAAAGAATCTTTGAAAAGGATAGGAAAAAATACCTTCTAATGTTATCAAAATAAGGGGTCAAATTACCAAGTGATTTTGACGTTAATAAATTGAAGGGAACCTAAAGAGAACATAGATTGAAACACCCCCTACAGATCAAATGGCTACCCTAACACACCAAATGCAAAACCTTCAACAAAAATTGCAAGATATGCAAGGAGGGACTCCAAAAAGATACTTGTTACAAGATATTTGTCCCTATCCCCCTTTGATAGAAGATTAAACATGATACCATTTCCCCCAAATTGTGACTTACCAAAATATGACAAATACAATGGGAAATCAGACCCCATGGATGATGTGCGAGAATTTTGAACCATGAGTCTTGAATTTGCTCATGAGGACACATATTTAATGAAACTTTTTCCTCGCAACTTGGGAGGTCAATATATGGAATGGTTTTCAAAACTACAACCAAGCATAAAATCCTTCCAAGAGCTTGTCAACCAATTCATCACTCAGTATTCATATAACATTGCACATGAGATAACCATGAAGGATCTTTGTAATACCAAACAAACACAAGGAGAAGACTTTCTCATATTCTTATAAAGGTGGAGAAGGTTATTTGCTTGATACGCTTGTCCCATACCCAAATGAGAAAAGATGGAGATTTTCATTGATAACCTTAACAGTGAAATGAGCTATATACTACAATTACAATGTCCCCCTAGCTTTGAGAAAATGGTAGAAAATGACATTAAAATTGAAGAATCTTTAGTCAAAAGAGGGGTATTGAAATTTCACAATGAAGGATCAAACAATGCTAGCTCTTCTAACCATCATAACAATGAGAAACCCTAATTTTGGACAAGGAACAAGAATGCCAACGATGGTGCTGCCAAAACACATAATGCCAAGCCGGTCTTTAATCTTTTTGGAATCACAACCAAGACCAATCAAAACATCAATCAGGGCACTAATCAAAATGTCAACCAATCTAACAATCAAAACAGTCACAATCAAAGTAACACCACGTCCAAACCTCCACTGTATCAAACACAATCAAACCACAAAAACTTTATGCCTTTGGGTCAATCACATAAATCTACATTGAGGGAACTTCTTGAAAATAACCTCATAACACTACCTAACACTTGAGGCTTTGAACCAAAAGTAAAATTTTCATGGTGGAATGATGCCTATTACTATGAGTTTCATCGGTGCAAAGGCCATCAAACAAATAGTTGCATGCAATTGAAACATAAAATACAATATTTGATAGACAACAAGGTCATACGAATAAAGGGACTCCAAAAAAACGCCAATCATGGAGCATTTAAAAATCCTTTACCAAATTATGAAAAAGGGGAGTCCTCTACAACAAACAATAAGGGAAAGAACGTAAACTATGTCCATTATACTGTCATAAATCATATCTCAGCAACAGAAGATCAAATGAATACCATTGAAACTAACAACCATCAAGACATTATTGCAGCTAATAATCCAATCTATGACATTCCAATCGAACAAGAACACAACATCATCATCCTTGAAAATTAAATTAATGACATCCAACTAGACATGGCTGCAATGGATACCCAAATCAATGTCATTAAAATCAATGGGAAACAAGACAACATGCTAGTAAATGTGACCACGAGAGCATAGGCCAAATATGTTCTAAGAGGAAGTTCATCCAAAACTCTCGCTGTCTCATCTAATCAATATAACATAGTTGACCAATTACAAAAGATCCCTACACAAATATCGATATTGGAACTACTCAAAAAATTTCCTGCTCACAAGGAGATTTTGGAAAAAGCCCTAGTGGACACAACAATACCAACGAATCTGGAAGTTTGTAAATTCGAAGCCGTGGTGGGACATTTGACTGCACCACATTGCTTATCCTTTTTAGAAAATGATGATGCATCTATTTCTCATCCCCACAATGTTGCTCTTCATATTGAAGTTCTAATCCATAAACATCATGTCAAACACATCCTAATAGATGGAGGAGCCAACCTGAATATATGTACTCTAAAGCTTGTTCGTGCCTTAGGATTTTATGAGAATGTAATTGATTCAAAGAAAAAGATTACAATAAAAGCATATGATGATGAGGAAAGATCTTCACAGGGATTGATTGTCTTACCTATTCAAGTAGGACCAATTCAGAAAGATGTAATCTATCAAGTCTTAGACAAGGATTTGACCTATAACATAATATTGGGTCACCCATGGATTCATGAAATGCAAGTAGTTCCATCAACCTACCATCAATGTTTGAAATTTTCTTATGGTGGCCAAGAAATCACCATTTCGGTTGATTCAAATAGTCCTCAGTACTGCAATACCCTGAAATCTGTCCAAGATTTTTTTGTGCCTCATAACAGAGAAGCTTCCACTTCCACCCCTTCCAAGGATCAAAGCCAAAGAAGTTCCTCATCCAAACCATTGATCATCTCCTCAAATCATGCAGGTCAATCCAGTTCCATGTCTAAACAGTCTAAGAAGAAAGAAGAATTTGCTTCATCCACCTCACATCATGAAGCTCAATTGAATGCCTTATCAAAGCAATTTGATGAAAAATTCCAACTCAAAGACAAAGGTGTCGGTATATATTTCCTTGAACGATCTCTATGTCTTTCACAATTCTCTTCTCTGAAGTCATATGGGCAACCATCAACCTCCACACAGCAGACATCACAACCAGTCACACTCTTCAATGGTTGATTTGTAAAAGCAAGCACTATGGTTGATGAAGTAGAAGACAAAGATGTTCTAAATTGACTTTATAAGGATGAAGCAGAATCCCAAACAACGACTACAATTATACAAACAACCCAATATGGAAAAGGTTTCACTATTTTGGAAAAGATGGGATATGAAGGAAAAGGTCCCATGGGAAAAAAGAAAGGAAGGAATTGTGGAACCAATTCAACCCATCTTAATTAATCCAAGAGACAAGACTGGGTTGGGTTATAAAGAAGAGACAAAGGAGAGGGGTTGAAATAATCTTACAATTACAAGCTAGTAATGATCATGAGACTGATTCTAATGAATATGAGTGGGATTCACTATCAAAAGAGTCTTGTCACGACAAGGACATTGATTTAGTACATAAATATGCACCCCTACTCAAGGAGGGACAAGGGTCAAGTTCTAGATCATTTGAATTTGGATCCCAACACATTGATGATTTGAGTGAAGATGATTCAACTCAGAGTGAAACGGATAATTCGAAGGAGAGTTGCCTTATAGACGTTGATTTTGCTATTAGACAAATTGAAGAAAGTACTATTAGAACTCTTACCATCTCTGACCTTAACTAATCTGGTGACTTCTTACCCCTAGTACATCTCGAGCTCATAGAGTGGGACCTAACTAAGCCATTTGACATCCCTACATTTTCAAATGATGATTCCATCATCAACTTCCTCTGTGTCGACAATCCCAAAATAGATTCCACCAATGACATTGTAACAAAGCTTCTAAATAGGGGAGTATCAAATCTTCCAACTGCAAAATGAGTAATACAGGAAATAGGTCTGATGGTGAAAACCATTCAATGGTAGTGTCAGATCAATGAAAAGTAAAAACAAAGAGCCCATCCAACGGAAAAAACCTCTTTGAGGCATCAAAGGATGGAAGATTTGATACTCTCCCATAACACTTTCAGGAAAGATCGAAGATATTGATTGAACCCACATAGTCTGTCAATATCAGCAATGAAGAGATAGTGAAGACTATCCATCCATCAGCATCTTTGATAGACCAATAAAAACCAAGCTTTCTCAAAAATTTCATAGAAAAATAAGTCAAATTTGCTTGGTCATATGTCGACATGCCGAGGATTGATCCAGAACTCATCATGCATCACCTATCACTACCACCAGGAGTGAAACCAGTTAAGCAAAAGTTAAGGAAAATGCACCCACACATTGCCTTATTGGTAAAGGTAGAGCTAAAGAAGTTATTAGACGCAAGATTCATCAAGCCCATTGACTATGTCGAGAGGATCTCCAATATTGTACTAGTTTCAAAGCCTGATAACAACATTCATATTTGCACAGATTTCTGATATCTTAATAAAGCTTGTCCTAAAGATGATTTTTTGCTGCCAAACATAGATATAATAGTAGACTTAACAGCAAGACATGGCATGTTATCACTGATGGATGGTTTTTTCGGACATAACCAAATCAAGATAGCTCCAAATGATCAAGATAAGACAACCTTTACCTATCCATGGGGAACATTCTGTTGGAATGTCATGCCATTCATATTGAAGAATGCAGGAGCTACTTACCAATGCACCATGACAACAATTTTTCATGACATGATGCATACTTTCATGGAAGACTATGTGGATGACTTATTGGCTAAATCATATACTAAGGAAGGACACTCAGAGATGTTGGACAAAATCTTCACTAGATTGGAAAAATTTAATGTATGGCTAAATCCCAAGAAATGCATGTTTGGGGTGACGTCAGCCAAACTCCTGGGGTACATAGTTTTAAAAAAGGGGATTGAGGTAGGCCCTGCAAAGGTCAAAGCCATTATGGAAATGCCACCATTGAAAAACATCAGCCAACTTCAATCTCTACAAGGGAGGTTTCAATCAATCTGTGAATTCATTTCACAATTGGCAGACAAGACCCATCCTTTCACTCATCTGTTGCATAAAAATGTTTCTTTCTGATGGGATGAAAAATTTGAGGGAGCCTTCAACCAATTGAACAATATCTAATGAATCCACCTATCCTAGTACAACCAACGGAAGGAAATCCACTTTTGTTATACATTGCTACAACTGAGACATCATTGGGAGCCCTATTAGCACAAGCTGACAATTTACTACATCAACAGGATGCTAAATGGCTATGAGATCAACTATACCTCTATTGAAAAGGCTTTCTTGGCGGTAGTGTTCGCTACCCAACAGCTATGACATTACATGCTAACTCACACCATCAAGTTGATAGCCAAAATTGATCCCCTCAAATACCTTCTCAACAAAGCCAACTTAACTGGAAGGCTGGCCAAGTGGGTCATGATACTCAGTGAATTTGATATCCAATATGTGGATAGGAAAGCAATAAAAGGACAAGCAATCGTTGACCAGTTAGCAGAAGCACCTCTACCAGATAATCATCCCTTACACATTGAATTTCCATATGTTGATGTCCTCACCTTGGCTGCCAAACCGTGGACACTATACTTTGATGGATCCCACACCCAACATGGATTAGGAGTCAAAATCCTATTTTTCACTCCATGAGGACATACCATACCAAAATCATAATGACTAATGTTCCCTTGTACCAACAACATGGAAAAGTATGAAGCATTAATCATTGGCATTAAAACAGCAGTAGAATGGAAAATCCTAGAATTGCAAGTATATGGAGATTCTCAGTTGGTCATTAACCAAGTCAATGATGATTATCAAACAAAGGACAATAAACTAATTCCCTACAAAAGAATGTTGGATGATTTCAAGAAATACTTTGTGGATATCAAGTTTGAACAGATTTCAAGAGTGAACAATAAATCCATCAATGCCATGGCTACTATTGCTTCCTTGTTACAAATTCCAGAGAAAAGAAGTTGTTACAAGTTCTTAGTGGAACAACTGTTTTCCCCTACCTATGACGATACTGAGTCCCATGTCATTTATCACCTATTTGATACCAATACCTCAATCTATGGTGAAATTTATTCCTACCTAAAAGATAACACCCTTCCACCTGACCTAGCTCAAAATAAAAAATGCAATTTCATTCGTCGAGTCGCTCGACATACTCTTATTGCGGATGTACTATACCGATGAGGTCTTGACAAAACTCTCCTACGATGTCTGGAACACGATGAGTCTAAAATGGCTTTATGAGAAGTTCATGAGGGTGTTTGAAGCACTCATTCAAGTGGCTTAACCTTAGCCAAGAAACTCCTTCATTTAGGATATTATTGGCCAAACATGGAAGAGTCTTTTCAATTTGTGAAGAAATGTCAAAAATGTCAGATTCACATTAACCGCATCCACGCACTAGCTCAGGAACTTCAACCTTTTGCATCAACATGGCCCTTTTGTCAATGGGGACTAGATCTTGTTGGTAAAATTCATCCATCTTCATCAAATGGACACAAGTTTATTATCACAACTACAAAGTACTTCACAAAGTGGATTGAATCCATTCCTCTAATTAACATCACAGGAAAGCAAATTTCATCATTCATCCTCAATTACATCATTTATTGATACGACACCCCTCAATCCATTGTCACTGACAATGGAAGACCGTTCAAGAATCAATACGTGCAAGAATTGTGTGAGAAGTTCAACATTCAACATTGCTTCTCTACACCATATTATCCTCAGGGAAATTGTCAAGTAGAGGCCTCTAACAAAACCATCCTCAAAATCTTGAATAAAATAGTCAATGACGCAGGATGTGATTGGTACATCCAATTAAACCCTACTTTGTGGGCATACCACACCAGTATTCACACACTAATAGGAGCCACACCATACGCTCTTGTATATGGGTTTGAGGCCATTGTACCCATTGAGGTTAAATTACCATCACTTCGGATTTCATTGAAGGGTATCATCTTTGATGAGGATTATCGAGTATCAAGATTGCAAGAACTAGAACTATTAGATGAACGATGCCTACATGCAGTGAATCACCTGAAATCCTACCAACAAAGGATGTCCAGAAGTTACAATCATAAATTCAAACCTAGAACATTTCAAGTTGGTGACCTGGTATTGAAGGAGAACCCACGCAACCAACAAGATAGAGAGAAGAAAAGAGAGTTTGAACCAAATTGGTTGGGACCGTTTGTTATTATGCCAGTCTATGGTTCAAGATCATGCCAGTTATCCATGCTAGAAGGGGACTTGTTTGAAAAGCCCATGAACAACCTCCATCTCAAGAAATTCTACACATGACTCATTCACTGCACCTGTAAAAGCCCTGAAAAAATCCAAAAACATCAGAAAATGTCCTGAAAAAATGGTCACCTTGGTGAAAATATGGCAAATAGGCGTCTTGGTGACAATAAAAAAATCAAAAAAAGGGAAAAATACAAAAAAAATCAAAGAAGGGAAAATATAAAAAATCAAAAAAAAGGAAAAAATACAAAAAAAAAGAAGAGAAATATACAAAAAAATCATAAAATATAAAAAAGTGCAATAAAAGCAAGTAGTGAAAACCTAGCAACAGGCGCTATTTGTGATAGGTTGGCTTCTTCCTTTGTAGGAACGTATATCGATCACTGGCTCTTTACTGTCACTATCACATCCTTCATTTGAGCCTCATGTACATATTCTACCATGTCGATCGTGTCTCACCTGGGCTTCTTAATCATTGTACATATCCATAATAAATTGGTTTGTTTCCACTGGGGGAAAAATCCTGAACTCACTGGGGGCAAATGCATCTTTGAGCTTACAAAGCGATGGATAAACAACAGTGTGACAACTTGGTAAAAACACAACAATCAAGTGAACTACAACATTGAACATCAATCAGACTCACCAAAAGCAACCATCAAAACCAACAACAACAACAACAACAACAAAAAGTGATCAATTGAAAACAAATTTCATTTGGTGGTGATATTTTGAATCACGATTTTATCACTTTTACATAAATGTTCAAATTATTTGCATTATGATTGTTATCATTTATCGAGAGCAACTCAAGGATGTCAAGAACTAGAGAGGCTATGATCGAGAATGATATTTTTCTTTGTTTGTTGTCTGTGAGTTGATCATTATTACTATGTGAATCGTCGTGGGATGTGCTCTACAAAGTATCACTAATGACATTCTAGATTCACATAGGAAAATGGTTAACTCTTATCTGTTTACGCAAGAAATGCTCAGGTCATCTTGATCCAATTATACCTAGATTCTTGTGTTAACTTGCACTATCACACATCATGAAAGTAGTACTCGGGTCATCATGGTTTAATTATATCATCGATGTTTGTACTCACTTTCAACATTTTAAAAGATCAATGATGATACCAAGCATAATAAATTGATTACTCGGATGACAACATTGCATTCTTAGAGATGCATGTCTAGGTTGCATTCATACTAGATGTTGTAGTGGTATTTATAGATTTCTCCAAGGCTGATGTTATTTCTATCATTAACAGATTGAGTACATCTGACATTACCAAAAAGATCATTTAGATGCATGAGCATTAGGACATCATTCATAGCATTATCATATCAGTTTGTCATTCATTTGGTCATTAGATCATACATATATTTGCATCATGAAAATCTAAAAATAAACGCATTGATCATATCATTTCCATCCATATACATTTAGTCACACATTTTAGACACAAGGCACCAACATAGGTAAATTTCCATTCATCCATTTCATACATGCATTCATATATTTTCATTGGAAAAATACAAAAAACATAGATTACCATGCATATCATACATCCATAAGAACATGTAGAATTATCCATCATTAGAATCATCCACCTTTGCATTAACATCATTATCCATCCATCACATACATAGTTGCATCAGAAAAGTACAAAAAGAATAACTAGACACTATTCACAAAACATCATAGGATCATAACACATGTTGCATCCATAACATATAATATCATCATCATGAAAAATCACATAGCATACACAATAGAAAATTAAATGCATCCATCATGATCAACACACATAAACACATAGGAAAATCATCATCATTGTTGCATATGTATATATCTCAAAATGATGTAAAGTGTACAAGGATATTTGAATATAAAGAAATACATCATCAAAAATGGCGGTAAAATCATCGAGTATCAATGTATACATGTCCACATCACAATAAAACATCAAATATCAGAGCTATGTGGTGCTCCCTCCATATGGTATTGGAATCCCTGGACATTTACCTCCTATTGTACCTAATGGACCTGCACCTGGATCTCTCTGATCTCTAGGCAATGGTTATGTGACACCTACACTAGCTATCTGAGACTATGACCTGCCAAATCGGGACTGTGCAAAGCTCGTCTGCCACTTGGGAGGAACCACCTCATGATATCGGTCTCTATAAAATTGGGCCTCCTATGTAGTATGGTGAACCTCTCTAAAATAGTTTATGGATTCAGCAGTTGTCGTAGCCTGCTGCAACCTCTCAATGATAGCCTCTGCCTGCTCTGCCCATTGCCTTAGTGCATCCCTCTCTGTAATTAATGCAGCAACCTAGCCCTGTACCTGTACATGTGCCTGCCCCTGGCCCTGAACCTGTGCCAACTGTTGTCGGGTAGCATCCCTCTCAGCCATTAGAGTCTATATATATCCCTAAGCATGTAAGAGTTGTTCCTAAATCTGTGCCAACAACTGTGTCTACATCTATAGCTATCCCTACACCTGTGTCAACTGCCCCTGAAAGGTCTAAACCGGGGTATGCAATGATGTGATATGAGACTGTTGTTGCTATGAGGGCAACTGTATTTGCACCCGTTGCTGCATTGTTGCCACTAGAGATCGCCTCCTGCAAGGCACTCTAACATCCAATCTTTGGTGGGAACTACCTCCATCTCCACCACCACCATCATCTCTGCCATCTCCATCACCACCATCATCACTATCTCCTCCCTCCTCCTCGCCTCCACCTCTACCTCTCCTCCATCTGGGTGGTCTATCCTCATCATCCTCTAACACTAACACCGGCTCATCAGGTCTTGAGATCCCTGGAAATGGATGCTCAACAAAATACTGTGAGTACTCATCAATCATATATCCCCCAACAATATTTGAAAGGTAATCCCAAATCATTGGCTATAAATGATGATATTCATCACATGCAACATCATAAGATAACATGGGCCCCCACTCGCTCGCCCACTCAGTCGCATTCTGCTGCCTTCGTGCATACATAGCCAATCCCTAAGGCATCCCCTGAACTCTGCCATACTGTTTGAGCACCCTCCACAATAAGAATCTCTCAATAATAAAATGTGTCCACCCAATAAGATATCTGCCAGTCATAAAATAAGGCACCTCCAAATGATCCTCAACCCATTGCTCACAGTCTACATATAGTCGTCTTGTAATTGAATCTAGATCATCTAGTACCCGTCTCCAATACTCCAATTTTCCCAGCTTATGTTGGAAAATTGTGCCTACATAACCATAGATGTAAAGTCTCCCAAATGGCCAAAATATGTTTGTCTTTTGCCATGTCACCGCAATATGCTCCTAAGCCTACGTATGTAAGAGGGTCACACTTGCAGACAGACTAGCTCCTCTGAGGTACACTACCTAGTGCAAATCATGGTATAACTGCACAAGCATACATGAACCCCAAGTGAAACGGGTCCCAAACCAAATCATCTGCTCCAATGTCCGACCCCAACCAATAGACAATCCTTTTGCCCTCTTGTCGAGACATAAGAAGCCACCAAAAAATCCCGCAAGCATGGAAGGCAAAGGGGCATATCTCTCAAACATCTCCTGCCAAGGCATCTCATACCCAACAATATGATCATCATGGAATATCCAGCGTAGAGCATCTATACCTCCCTGCTCAGTGTGATCATAGGTCACGATATCACCTACCACAAGAATCTGTAATATCCTATAGACATACTCTGATGCCACAGTCATCTCTCTGGTGGCCAGATGAAAAGTGTTGTGGTCGTTATGCCACCTCTCTACTAGCACAGTCAACAATCCTCGATTAATCCTAATTCAGGGCATATCAATCAGTGAGGATAATTTGCATCGCTCAATGATATCTCTATCAGCCTGTGATAGATGTGGGATCATCTCCCAAGTCCATGGGAACCTCTCTCAGGACTGAAGATTATCTAAATTTGTCTCCTATCATTATAAAACATCACAATCAGCACATCAATCAATCAATCAAATCAACAAAATAATCAAACATCAATCAATCATCCTATCAGTTCTAGTGAGATTTCCATCAAATCTCGTGAACATATGTTTTAATCCTCGCCTATCATGATGTCAAAACAACATCATCATTAGTGCATCTCGCATATCATGAGATCACTAAATCATCTAATCTATCATCAACAACAAATCATTGGCTGACACAAGTGAACACCATCAAAATCAAGGAGAAAACAAAAAGAATCTTCAATTTTGTCCTAGATGCGCCATAACAGGGCTTCATTATGCTAAAAGGAATATGCGCCATCAAATTCGGCCTATGTGCCATTTCATTCAATGTGCCAGAGAATTTCTCTAATGTGCTGCGTAATCTCTCCAATGCGCCATTTCATTCAATATGCCAGAGAATTACTTTGATGCATTATGCAATTCCTTCAATGCACCATTTCTTCGAGATGCCCTATCTAAAACCCTAATGCACCATTACAAGCCGCCTATGGACCGAAAGGTTGATGCGCCATTTCAGTCTACAGATATGCCGTGAAAACTAGCCTATGCACTAAAACACTAGGTAGATGCGCCAAAACAACTAGCCTATGTGCCATGGAAACTTTCGTATGCGCCTAAACAATTTAAAATTTAAAATTCTAAAAATTATGAGCAAGAAAAATTGATTTAAAATTCACAAGAAAGGTTTTGAGATCCATACTAGAGGTTCGTATCTCGCTAGTCGATTGTGTCGCCACATCCACTTGAATCGGTGAGTATCATAAGGGATCACCATTTTCACCAAAAGCTCAAGAATGCTCTCACTTCACCAATTTTCAAAATTACCAATGCACAAATGAATCATGTTTTCACTTTTTATTCTTAATAAAGGGTGATTTTGGTGGGATATTTTTTTTTTTAAGGTCAATTAATTGGGGCAACTCAAATTCTTCCATATCGGAAGATAAATCTTTGGAATGTCATCAAAACTTAATTTTATCATCATTATCATTGAAAATCAATGGAAATTTTCAAAAAAAAAAATCATCACAAATCTTTTATTAATTCCTCGATTTATCTCCCGAACATTCAGAATCTTCGAAATCATAGAGATAGGTAAAAATTATTTCGATTGTCATTGCACCAAAAGATCGACCTATTAATGCCCAATAACCGCCGAGTTAACGGATCCATGGAGGCTGATTATTCCATGTCACGAATCCCAAGGGGAGCATTGACCATTTTCCAATAATCTCCCCCCAATGTTACCCAAGGGGATTCAAACCCGACACCTTTGGATCTGATACCAATTGTTGGCCCCACGATTGTTTTTGCACCAAAATATCAACCTGTTAATGCTCGATACAACTGCTAGAGTTAACGGATCCATGTTAGGCGATTAGTCCATGTCACAAATCTTGAGGGCAGCGTTGACAATTTTTCAACATAAACATCATGATACCAAGGAGAATTACAACCAACAAGCTCACACACCAGTTCAAATTCTAAAAAATTTAAGGTTGGAATCAACAGTTTCTCTACCAAGAACTCATAATGATGAATGTCATGAGGCATGTCCAAGAGGGATCCAATAGTAGCCATAACATCAACAACTTTGTTTTTTTCCCTTAGGATTTTTTCAAGAATGATAGCTGAAAAGTATTGTATAATACTATCTACCATCCTCTTGTAGGGGAGGATTTTTCATCCTTTGTTTGATAATCATCATTCACTTGTCATATAACCAAATGTGAATCTTCAAAAACATGAATTCCTTTATCCGTCATTGAATTTCCATTCTAAGACTAGTGATTAAAGCTTCATTTTCTACAATGTTATTTGTGCAAGGGAAAGAAAGTCTATATGATGTTGGGATACAATCACCTTGTGGAGTGATGAAAATAATTCAGTCCCAAATCCATGTTGACTATGAGATCCATCAAAATATAACTTTCACAATCATGAATATCTAATGTTAAAATTTATCTCATCTAAAAATTTGAAAATAAGGGGATGATCTATATCTAAAGGTGCATTTGCTAATCAATCTGCAAATGAGTTATCCTTTGATAGCCTTACGATCCACATACTCAATGTCAAATTCACTTAGGATCATAACCCATTTTGCTATTCGACCAGTTAGAGTAGCCTTAAATAAAAGGTACTTTAAAGGATCCACCTTAGAGATGAGTTTTATTTGATTATTAAGCATGTAGTGTCTTAATTTTTGTGACACAAAAACAACAACTAGACATGCCCTTTCTATTGGAGTGTAATTAAGCTAATATCCAACTAATACATACAAATAATATTATAGATAGCTCTAACCTTTCTAGTATCATTGTGTTGTGTGAGGAAAGCTCCTAATGCAACTGTAGTAGTTGAGATATATAGTAACAAAGGTTTGCCTTGAATAGGTGGCATGAGAACTAGTGGTGAAGCCAAATAATCCTAAATAATTATTGAAAGGCTTGTTGATGCTTCTCATCCCACTTAAATATAACATTTTTATGCAAAATATGAGTGAAAGGTTGACACTTGTTTATTAGTTAAGCTATGAAACACCTAATTGATTGAAGTTTCCCTTAAAGGCAATGCAATTTCTTTACATTAGTTGGAGGCATATCAATTATAGATTTAACTTTAGCAAGATCCACTTAATGCCTTTATGGGAAACAATATACCCAAGAAATTTTCTAAAAGTTACACCAAAGACACTTTTTTGGATTCAATCTCACTTTATATTCTCCCAATCTATCAAAAATAACTACAAGGATAACTAGATGATAATCTCTTGTGACTGATTTTGTTAATAGATCATCCACATAGTCTTCCATGTGATAGTATGAAAAAGGTCATAAAATATTTGTCATTCCTCTTTGATAGGTATCCCTTTCATTCTTTAAACTAAAAGGCATAACATTCCAACAAAAAATTTGATGCAGTAGGGAAACCCTCCGCCAAATACACACACTCACAATTCACAAAAATAGATTTCAAACATATTGCAAATAACGCACATGCTTCCTTTTACTGAAATCAACAAAAAATTACAAACAATATCTCATCATAAAAATATACAACAAAGTTGGCCTATCATGGCCTTTCAAACTCTACAAAAAAAACTCCTATCTTTCCTCTCACACTCTCACAAAAATTTCCTTCACAAGCCCCTCTCATGGGTTGAGATCTCTCAATTTCCCTGGGAGAAATCTACCTCAAATCTATAGCAATATTTTATTTTTTATTAGCTTCTCCCATCTACAAATTCTTTTCAAATTCTCGTATGAGGCATTGAAGGGTCTTCAAAAACCTTTAATTTCTCTTGCTATATGTAGCACTTAGAATGAAAATGACTCCAACCAAATTGATATTTCAAAATATTATTATTAAAACAATTAAAATCCCTCCAATAATACCTTTGATTCTACATACATAATTTTTTTTTAAAAAAATCTTGTATGCAACTACAACAAAGTGCACCAGAAGGCTGAAAAATTACTTTTTACATATCTTCTTTCCATAAGCTCCTCTTTGCATGAAATTTTGTCAAGATGTGTAAAATAATATTCCTAAGCTTTCCACCAAGCCATTTTGTCCTAGCACTAATAAAACTCCAAAAAAATAATTTTCTTCAAAATTGCCAGTCGGGAACAAAGAAAATTAAATTCTCCCAAACCATGCAAGATATGACTACAAAATCTTTAATGCCATTAAATCTATGATGCTTTTAAAAATCTTCCTATGCAAGGATTCATCATGAAAGCTTACCCATTTCTTGAAACAATTATTTTTTTTGTGCGATGTTGATTACGTCTATACCCGGATGCTCCTACATTAGACACGTTGGGTAGGAAAATTTTGTGAGTATGACTCACAAAATGGAGTTGAGTAGTGGGACTACTCTTTCAAGTTGAATGCAACCTACAATGAACTTCATTGCTGAATTAGACAGAAAGAATTTCTTCCTTTGCCTCTTCCAACACCAAGTCGGGACACTTGTCGTCCTCCTCCACCAAGTTGGGACACTTGTCATCCTCCTCCACCAAGTCGGGACACTTGTCGTCCTCCTCCACCAAGTCGGGACACTTGTCGTCCTCCTCCACCAAGTGTGCACCTTATTCTTCCTTCCTCTCATGGACTCATGTCCACCATAACCCAACCTCCTCCAAATAATCTCCCTACTCCTTGCATCCTTCATGGGATCCAATCCACCATCATCCGACCTCCTCCACCAAAATCCCTCATCACAATCTACAACATCTACATATAAATTTGCACCTACAACTTCACCATTCTCTTCCTCCTTTACTGTTGTGACAACATCTTGCTCATCCTCTATTGCAACTTTTTCATATTCACTAGCCATTGCTACCACCATCATCGTGTCCTCCAAAGGACTCACAATTGTTGTAACATTATCCTCTTCAACTGCTACAATATTACATTG
This sequence comes from Sequoia sempervirens, assembly GCA_007258455.2. Classification (NCBI taxonomy): domain Eukaryota; kingdom Viridiplantae; phylum Streptophyta; class Pinopsida; order Cupressales; family Cupressaceae; genus Sequoia; species Sequoia sempervirens. The sequence continues at coordinate 212,906,580 of VDFB02271358.1, forward strand.
CTCCTCGATCTTTGTTGTGATCTCACCATCTTCCTCTACAACTATATCCTTTTTCTTTTCATCCTTGGAAACCTTTGCCATAGCCTCTCTTCTTTTTTTTCTTTATCCTCAACCACTGCTACACTTTCCTCACTTTTTTCAACCTCTTTCTCTATGCCTCCATTAGGGAATACTATTGCAGCTTCCTTCGCCACTTCCTCTTATTTACCCTGCAATAGACTCAAAACATACTCTTCCCCATCCTTTATTATGTTATATGTATTTTCTTTGCCATTATGTGTAGCTTCTCTATCATAGAGCCATGGTTGACCCAACAAAATATGGAAAATATCCATAGGTACTATATCACATACAATCTCATCCTTATAACTACGAATCTAAAAATCAACAATACATTGTTCACTTATCCATATCTGACGATCTCCTTGCAACCAAGAAATACTGTAAGGGTTTGGATGCTTTCTTCTCTTCAATTTCAGCTTCTCGACCATCTCTAATGACACCAAATTATTTGTGCTACTGTTGTCCACAACCACTCTGCAACACTTTCCACTTGACTTGCAAATAGTTTGAAACACATTGCTCCTCTAGATGGGCTCTTGCTTCTCTTTTTGTGGCTTCAAAAATTCTTTCTCCATCATAGGGTGATCCCACAATACTGGTTTACAATTCTTGGCCAAACTAGACATTGAATTGAATTTTTTTAACTAAATCTTCACTTTCAGGCACCTATAGCAACTAAATTATGAGGAATTTGAAGATGATGCAAACTAGTGTTTTGTGACATTTTTTCTGTAGATTCTAAATATATTTTTTTCAAAAAAATTGGAATCGGATTGGTTTTTCCATCTCCTTTAAAAACTAGTTTTTAATAGTAAACACCATTTTCAAAGAGTGACGTTATTGGCTAACACATAACTTTTTTTCTATGAAGGATAAAATTCTAATTTTTTTGAATTTAGATTCATAACTATGATATCTAGTGCATGGAATTGGTTTCATAGCATTTTATTGAATTTTTTTTCTTAATTAAGTTTCAAAGTCAAACCAATTACAATTTAGACATGATTCATTGGCTAAAGCATAATTTTTTTGTATGTATCGAATTTTTTATTTTTTTTGGATCGGGGACATCAATATCTAGTGTATTGATATTTTTCATTTTTTTTTATAATTTGTTATTTTTCCACATGTGCTAAATAGAGAGCTTGATTTTTGGTGAAAAACTCATGTTTAATCAAACTAAAAAATAAAATAAATAATAAAAACAAAATATATTAAAATTATATTTGATGGATAGCTCGTTTTGAGGACTACCATCGTCCAATTGGGTCTGTGAAGTATCCTCCATTTGTATCCTCAACCCGAGCTTTGAAAGGCAATTTTTTGCAAAGATTTGGTAGAAGAGGGGGAGAAGGGGGAAAAGAGTGAACCCCCCTTGACCCTTCGAGCAAACTTTTTTCAAAATTTCCCTTTGTCTTCCATTTAAAAAATGTGCCAAAAGGTGGGTCCCATCATTCAATAGGGTTCGATCAAAGGGGGGTACGAGTGAACCCATTAAGGGTCTATATGAACCCCCTAAAAACCAAAAAAAAAGAAAATCATGGGAGCGTTTTTGCAATTTTCCTTCCTTAATGGAATTGTAAACTAGTATTTTGGGATCATCCCATAAAACATTCTCCTGGATTCCAAGACATTTTTTAAACACTTTCCATGCAACCTCAACCTGCAACTTGCACAAAGTTCAAAACCTAATATATGTAGCTTCACCACTTCTCTTTTCCACCCATAGGTCCTAGTGTACACTCTACATGCCTGAGACCTCTAGCTCTGATACCAATTGATGTAGTAGGAAAACCCTCTGCTAAATACACACACTCACAATTCACAAAAATAGATTTCAAACATATTGCAAATAACACACATACTTCCTTTTATTGAAATCAACAACAAATTACATACATTATCTCATCATAAAAAATTGTAACAAACTTGGCCTCTCAAACTCTACAAAGAAAAAAACTCCTCTTTCCTCTCACACTCTCACAACAATTTCCTTCACAAGCCCCTCTCATGGGCTAAGATCTCTCAATTTCCCTGGAAGAAATTTGCTTCAAATCTATAACAATATTTTTTTTTATTAGCTTCTCCCATCTACAAATTCTTTTCAAATTCTCGTATGAGGCATTGAAGGGTCTTCAAAAACCTTTCATTTCTCTTGTTGTATGTAGCACTTAGAATGAAAATGACTCCAACCAAATTGATATTTCAAAATATTAATATTAAAACAATTAAAATCCCTCCAATAATACCTTTGAGTCTACATACATAATTTTAAAAAAAAAATCTTTTATGCAACTGCAGCAAAGTGCACTAGAAGGCCGAAAAATGACTTTTTGCATATCTTCTTTCTAGAATCTCCTCTTTGCATGAAATTTTATCAAGATGTGTAAAATAACATTACCGAGCTTTCCACCAAGCCATTTTGTCCCAACACTAATAAAACTCAAAAAAATAATTTTCTTCAAAATTTCTAGCCAAGAACAAAGAAAATTAAATTCTCCCAAACCATGCAAGATATGATTGCAAAATCTTCACCATTAAATCTAGGATGCTTTTAAAAATCTGCCTATGTAAGGATTCGTCATTAAAGCTTACCCATTTCCTGAAACAACATTTTTTGTGCGATGTTGATTGCATTTATACCTAGATGCTCTTGCATCAATTTTTCCCAAGGGCAAGTGAAAGTTGTTTTATCTTGATCTTTAGTAGAAATATGAATTTGATTATAACTAGAAAATCCATCCATTAAAGATAACATTTCATTCCCAATTGTTAAATCCATAATCATGTCTATGTTGGGTAGAGTAAAATCATCTTTAGGACATGCCTTGTTCATATCCTTGAAATTTGTGCATATACAGATGCCCCCAGTGGGTTTATTAACTAGAACTAGGTTGGAAACCCACTCAAGATAGTCAATATTTATAATGAATCCAACATCCCAAAAAATTTGAAGCTCAACCTTGACCAGTAAGGCTACTTGAGGATGCATCTTATGAAGGTTTTTTACTAGTTTTGCATTAAGAAAAATTGTTAAATGATTAACCACCAACTTGGGGTCAAGGCCTGACATGTCTGCATAAGACCACACAAAGTTTATAAATCTATTTTTAAATAATTCTATGAATTCCTCATTCTCTTGTGGTGATAAAGATGCTACAAAATATGTGAGCTTAGGATTTTTAGTTGTACCCAAATTTGCTTCTTGTGACTCTTTTTCAAGATAGAGGATTTCTCTTGATACATAGGCATGATAGGAAGGTCAACATTCCCATTTTCTTCTTCAAATAATGATAGAAAATGTTTTCCCTTAGATGTGTTCTTTATGATACTCGATTGTTTGTTGTGAGTGAGAGGTTTTGAATTTTCACCAAAATATGCGTTCTCATCAAGGTCAATGTCAAAACCAACCTTATGACCTCCCAAAGGTATAGTTTCTCTTAATCCCATAAATTACACGATGGCCTCATTATTTTGGAATGTATCTAAAATTGGTGAACCTTGTTGATCCCAATCTATAAGTCGAGGATAAATAAGTGAAAGCTCTTTAGATTGTGATGATGGGGAGGTAAATGATATGGTGGATAAGGTGCAAATGGAATGTTCTTGATATAGATTTGCCTTGAAAGGAATCCTAAATAGGAGTTTCAATCACGAGAGAAGCCTTAGTACTTTTAGTTAGATTGGACTTTAGCTTGAAAGGTATCTCATTATTAGAATTATATCCAAGTCCTTTATTATGTCTTCTTTTGATGGATAAGGGCTCAATGATTCCTTGTTCTTGACAACCTAAACCCTTACCTTGATAACCCATGTTCTTAATTATGAGAAGTCCTTTAAGATATTTTACATCAGTAGAATAGGTACACGGTCTTATTCATCCTTATATAACCATGTTGAGACATCGTCATCTTTAATGTTTTCTTTTCCCAATTCACCCAAACACAAGAATGTTATTGATAATATATATAATATAATATTATTAAATTATATATATTAATATCATAGTTATTTAACAATAAAAGTATAATATAATAGAATGAGGTATACTCGACCTAGGTTTCAAACATAAAGAATCGCTTTTGTAATTAATTGTTTTTGTACAAAATACACATTTTGTAGCCTTTATTGTCAAACAGGCTTTTCTTTCAAGAGATATTGTATCATGTTATGTATGTACGACACATCTTGATTTCTTATTTTGATTGACCTATAGACCTTTCCGTAATTCTAATTTATTCTATATTAGAAGTAAATGTGATACATTTCATTTTAGGCAAAAAAGAAAATGAGAAAAAATTGCAACAATAGACGGTATGGGCATAGGTAGAAATGTGCCTAGTTATTGGCTCAAAAAGTTGAAGATTTCTAATAATCATCCATTTACTTCCAATTTCATTGGATGAATATCTATTTATCTCGACAAAATCAAATCAATAGCCTCTAGTCATGTTCTAGCTCTTTTGAGAGCTACATCAACCTTGATTGCTTGTCTCTTGCCTTCAACTCACGCACGATCAACTTTAGCTAATCTAAAACTTTCCTGAGCCTCTTGAAGATCAATATCAAGACCTCTTTTTGTATTATTTACCAATATTGTGATTTCATTATTGTCTATCTTGGAAAAACGCCCATCAAAGCCATAGTTGACCACTAGGCATTGAGTCGTATTTTCAAGACTCCTATATCCAAAGCTGTTACAATTGCAATATGGTTGGGTAATACACCAATTTGACTACTATTGGTAGTTAGTATTTGTAGACACTTAAAATCATCCTGACCGATATTGCTTATCTGAATTGGATTATTAACACTATTTTCATCTTGATTCACCTCTTTTCAACCGTTTAATTAAATAATATTAATTCTTTAATTAAATTCAGCATTTTCTTTTATTAATCGAATAATCGATATTATTAGGTTAATTCATCCCCTTTAATACTAATTTCCATCCTATTTAATTAGATAATGTGAAATATTTAATTTTCTTAAGTCCCCTCATTTGATTAAATAGTCTTAATTATTTAGTTGAATGTCATTCATTCCCCTTTTTGATTAAATGAGTTAATTGTTTAATTAAATCTTCAAATTCCTCCACCATGCACAATTAAATAATGTTTTAGTTATTTAATTAGCTAATTTCTCTCATCCTCCCACTTGTAAAGGAATATTCCCATGGAATATTCTTCCATTTCCACTCCTTCCTAAATGGAAATATCTTCTAACAACCTCCTAATTTTTAGGAAGTGTGTTCATTGAATCAAATTTGGGCCATTGATTAAAATCATTGATCCTTGTCAACTTGCAACCTCCTCCATGGATTGAAATCCTTGATCCATGCCAACTCCTCTTATTTATTTTCATCCATTGATTGATCAAATCTATCTTGACCATTAATTTCAATATTTTTCCTATAAATAGTCCTCATTTCTATGAGAAAAGGATCCCATTCATTTAGAATAACTACACTGTAGTGAATTTTAGAGCATTGTTAATGAGTATTTCATCTTTTAGTATCTATTTTAGTTAAGCTTTGCATCCATTTTCATCAATTTTCATCAATGGCCTATTCATCTTCTAGCTTGTTTCAACCAAGGGATTTGGGAAGGGCTGACATTCCACATCAATTCAACACCAATCCCCTAATGGGATGAGGTTTGATGCATTTTTTTTTTAAAAGGGGGTAAAAAATTTATTAAAAGCAAGAAATTAATAGTACAAAGAGATCAGGGAACCATTAGGCTCCCAAGAAAAGAAAGCACCAAAACCTCAGCCCAGACAAAAACCACCACCCATATAGCAACAAACTCCTCAATCAGCCATATCACCAGAAATGACCCTCTCTAAATCTCGATAATGATCAAGGGATAACTTCCCCCAATCCTCAATCCTCCAATTATCATCATGCTTCGAAGCCCACTTGGCCAAACAATCAACAACCATGTTCCATTCATGCGGGATATGGATAAAGGATACCACCTCCAGCATGGAGCACATCTGCAAAATCTAACGAACAACCCCAGCAAGCTTCCAATTAACATCAGCCAAATTTCTCATTCAAAATATTAACAATAACCTGTGAGTCAGTTTCACAGATAATCTTATGCCACCCCAAAGCACAGGCACACTCAATAGCCTAAAGAATCGCCAACCCCTCCATAAATTTATTAGAATCTTGTCCTTTATGAATGGAGAGAAAGAAAATAACTGAGCCAAAATAATCTCTACCAACTCCACCAATCCCAACAAGCCCTAGGTTACCCCTAGCAAAACCATCAGTATTGATCTTCAAAACATACGCTGGAGGAGGCAACCATCTTCCAACCCTTTGAACCTTTTTTTAGTTCTCCTACCTCTTCTAACACAAGTAGATACAAGAGTCTAGGATTGGAAGCCCAATCTATTCATAATCTCATCATCACTCCTTTCTAGAGGATACACCTCTTCACATTTAGCTTCCACCATTTCCTGGATCATACCAACAATTTTGTGCTAAACCTATTGAACCATCAGCCTATCCCCACAAAAAACCCTATGATTCCTTTCCAGCCAAATTTATCAAAGGATGAAGGTAGGACCAATGCACCACACAATCTAGAGAAAAGAGGCCTGAGTAGGAGGTCTTCCCAAACTGTTCCAAAAATCAACAAGAGAAGAAGCGTGAATGAAAGGATGTTTCCAAACATTCCACCAAAAATGCCAAAGCAACATAGAAAAAGAAAAATGAAAAAACAAGTGGGAAGAATCCTCCTCACTGCAACCGCATAGAACACACACAAAAGGGTCGCGGAAACCTCGCTTCCAAAGATTATCCCAAGTCAAACATCTATTCCAGGCCAAATTCCACACAAAATAATTACACTTTGGCCAAGAGAACTTGTTCTACACACTTTTCCACCATGGAACCTCCACCCCACTGTACTTACAAGCCAACAACTCTTGATACCCACTAGCCGCCACAATGAAAGGACCCTTAGGATCCGAACACCAAGTTAAAGTATCCTTATCATGAAGAGATTTGCACTATCTACTAGCCAAAATATTTTGAAGCTCAGCACAATCCTCCTCCAAACCAATAACAATCCAATCACAAGGATCCTTCCACCTAGCCACCTCCACCTACCCACAGGGATAAGAAGTCTTAAAATCAATCACCCTTGACCAAACAACATCCAAAAAGCACTGGAAAAGCTCTAACATATTAGGATATTGGTGCAATATGGGAGATAAACCATCCCAAGAGTCAGACCAAAAGAGAGCCTCAACCCCTATTACATATACAAAACAAGCCCTCTTTGATCAACACAACCCCTTTCTTAAGCATTCCCCAAATCAGAGAACCTTTCCCCACCAAAGGATAACAAGGAATCTCCTCCTTTGGAACACCTTGAAGGTACTTGTGAGATAAAATCTTGGCCCAAACATGATCTTGTTCCAAACACCACCTTTAATAAAGCTTTGTTGCCAGAGCCAACCCAGTCAGATTCGAATGTCACAACCCAAGACCCCCAAACTGCTTTGGATTGCAAATAATATCCCACTTCACAAGGCTCCACTTAGGGGAAGACAAGTTGCCTGCCCATAAAAAATGTCTAGCCAAAGAGTCCAAATCCTTAACAAATCCAACATGAGCCACTTGGAGAATACATCTATAGTTGGGAAGAGCTTGCACCATAGATTTGAGCAACTATACCTGCCCAACAAAAGACGACCGTCTATGATTCCAATGATTAAGTTTTGCACAAAACTTGTCAAGAATACTCCACCAAGACTCTCTAGGAAGATTACCAATAGAGATAGGAATTCCAATTTAGGTTAAAGGAAGAGAACCAATTTGAAATCTTAGAATATGAGCAATCCTCTACTAAAAGAGTTGCGGGGTATTAAAGAAGAAAATGTAATATTTATCTTCATTAATCATTTGACCAGAAGCAACAAGATAAGTATCCAAAGCCTTGCAAAAATTAGTTGCTTCACGCACCTTAGTCATACCCATCAAAGTCATATCATCCACAAATTATAGGTGAGACTGGGGAGGAAATCTATTACCCCACACCTATCGTTGGATAAGACCCAAAGCCACCTTGCTCTTCAATAATCTCCCCAAACCCTCAACAAGAAGACTAAATAAATAAGCAGAGAGAGGGTCCCCCTAATGAAGGTCCTTGGAAGCCCCAAATAAAGAAGACGGTTCACCATTAATCAATATTGAAAAGGAAGTGGAAGTAACACAACTCATCACCCACAAAACCTACTCTTTAGCAAAACCAAAAGCAAATAGAACTTTGCGCAAGAAATACCATTTAACTCTATCATAGGCCTTAGCCATACCCAACTTGATGAACATAGCATTATCTTTGGAAGCCACCATTGAATGGATAACCTCAATTGCAATGACCACCCCATCCAAAATTTGCCTATCTGCCACGAAGCGACCTTATTCCTCAAAGATAAGCTTACTAAGCCACCACTTCAACTGCTCAATAATCAACTTGGAAATAATTTTATACACCACATTACAAAGAGATATAGGATGGAACTGAATCAATTGGTCTGCACCCTCACACTTGGGAAAAAGAACAAGAAAGGTGGAATTCAAAGCCCTCAACATTTGCTTGCTCCTCTAAGATTCATGAACCATAGCCAACAAATCTAGATTGATAATCTCCCAAAATTCTTGAAAGAACTCAATCAAAAAGCCATCAAGACCAAGAGCTTTCCCCTTCTTCATTTGAAAGATAGTAGCCTCCAATTCATCTATGGTAATTCAACCCAATAGGTGTTCATTCATCTCCCTAGTGACCAAAGAAGGAATACAAGCCAACACTTGATTTTCTTCATCCAACGCATCTCTAGATTCCTCTCTAAATAAGGAAGCAAAAAACTGCAAGGCTTCACTTGAGATATCCCCTAAGGAAGAAAGATGTTCACCCCTGTCATTCACAATAAAAGGAATCGAATTACCATGTCTCTTAGTCTTCACGAAGTTGAAGAAGGAAGTTTTTTTATCCCCCTCTTGAAGCCACTCAATCTAAGCCTTTTGTTTCCAATAAATTTCCTCGTGCAACTCACACTCCTCTAAAACTTTTAGCGCCCTTTCCTCCTCCCTGAGAGAGACCTCTGAAAGACCAAACTCTCTAATCTCCCAAGTGATAGCATCCAAGTCAACCTGAGTAGTAGTCTTAACATGGAAAATATTACCAAAACACTGCCTATTCCATATTTTAAGTTGGTAATTCACATACTACAGCTATTTGGAAAAAAAGTACATAGGAGTGCCAAAAGCAGGTCTCCCCTTACTCCACCAGTCAACAACATGGTGCTGAAGAGAAGGGTCACACAACCACATAAGTTGAAACTTGAAAGAGGGAGAATGAGCAACTCGAGCTAAAGAAATAAATAATTTGATAGACTAGTGATTTGAGCCCCTCCAGTCCAAAATTTTAGAACATGTAGACCAAGAACCACCAACCCACAAGCAATAGATCAAGAACCCATCTAACCTCTCAATAATCCAATCCTCCCCCAACCTCCTATTATTCCAATTAAACTGACCATTACTCGGCTTGATATCAACAAGATTTAACATAGAAATGTTATCACGAAGAAGAAAATAAGAAGGCTCCAACCTCAAAATTCCACCCTTTTTTTCATCCAAATCAGTAATTGTGTTGAAATCACCAGCAATAATCCAAGGAAAAAGTGAAGCATAGCTCTGAATACACCAGATGTGAGACCACAAGTACTGCTTACCAGAGAAATCAATAGGAGCATATATATTAGAAAGAAGAATAGTTTCACCTATTTCCAAGCTTGCAACCACTATTGAAATGGAAGACTTACAAGACATCCACCAGAGAGGACAAATATTTAGAGGATTCCAAAGACAAGACACACCCCTTGCATTACCTTGGGCACCAATGCACTGGCATTGACCACACCCCCACAATTTAGGCACCAAACCACCCATATTCTCAACCAATGACTTAGTTTCCTATTAAAAAAGGCACATTAGGAGAATGCTTACCCACCAAATCATGAACAACTTTTTGTCGAGGGCCACTGTTCAAGCCCCTTACATTCCATGAGAGGATGATAATTTCAAAGGATTAGAGAATTGAGAGTCCAGAGTCCTAACAAAACCTGACTCCACCAATGTTTCCCCCACTGTCTTGATTTTCTCTAAGTCCTTATGCCCAACCTTGGAGGACTTCTCAATAGCCCATTTTTTAAAAATCTTTCTGAAGAAGCCCCAACGAAGGATAAGCCTTATTTCCTTTTTCCAAATCAAACCCTACTTTCACCAATGGAAGGGAAATCTCCCCCCACCCTTCTTCGTGGACAAAATGACCTCAGGCCCAGGCACTGAAACTGTCATACTAAGATCAGTATCCATTTTCAAAGTACCACCATCTTTTGTACTCTAAATATTCTTAGAAATATTTCCCTCATATACCATTTCCAAAACCCCACGATCCATAGACAACAAGCCCGGGTTCACCTCCTGCTAACTAAGGTCATCCAAAACCTCAAATCTATTAAAAGTATCTTTACAATCTTTAAAAGTTCTCTTCTGCCCATGATTCGTATTGCGAGTTTTAGCCAGAGTGAAACCCTCTACACCAGTATCATTACCAACATTACCATAAATAGGATTCTTGCCATTATCAACTTTATTGGGGTTGTGAGGAGGCTACAAAGTCTGAGACTCATTAAATTTGGCCCAAGGGCATCTTTGCTACAAATGACCATATTTATGACACAAACGACATTAGAAAGGAAAAGTCTCATAATCCAGTTGTTACACCAAAGAATATGCACCCACATGAATTTCCAAAGAGTTTAGAAGTGGATTACTCAAATCAATCTAGACACAAATGCGAGCAAAAGTCACTACCTTTCTATCTTGGGTTTGCTGAGAAGGACCAACTGGTTTCCCCAATAACGAAGCAACCATTTGCAAAATGTCATTACACCAATATTCAATAGGAAATGGAGGAAGAAAAACCCACATTGGAACCCTATTCAACAACTCCTTTGAAGGATTAAACCCAGCATGCCATGGCTTAATAAATAAGATAATTTGGTTATGAAAATAAGGCCCTCCCTCGAAAAAACGGTTACGATCAGCCATGTAGTTAAAAACCACCATGAAATAATTGTTCACCAATAGCCTTATCTCCATTTCCCCCTCTAGAGCACAGGTCCGTTGAGCCCACAATTCCAAAAGTTGAAGTGAAACCCGCATTCCCAAAATTTGCAAATCAATGCATGTTTCGAGAAATATTCAATATCTCTAGCTATTAACTTTGGTTGAATTACCAACACTGGTCTTTCTTTGCTTCATTCCAAGAACCCATTAACTTTTAGAATACAAGGTCCCCTAGATGGAGAAAACCCACCAACCCCCAAATCCTTATCAAATAAATTATTCTCAACCACTCTCATTGCATGAGATAGGGAATTCATTCCAAGAGGTGCAAAAATCTAGAGGGGATTTAAAGCCATAAGCATCCCCTAGATCCATCCCTAAGAGAAAAGAGAATCACAAACTAAACCACCCAAACCCCACCCGAGTAGCAAGAAAAAAGAGCCTCCTTCCACACTTAAACCACACCCAATACGTGCATAAAAATAGAGGAAAAAAATAAGAGCTCTTATGCCTCCCCCGTCGATGCCAAGCGCCACCCAACCACTTCAAAGGATATAAGAAAATGACACCAAAATGAACAAAATCTTCCTCATGTAAAAACATACCCCCACACCATTAACTTCCTGTCGACTAGCAATCCCAAGCTTTAAACATAAACAAAGACCGACTGAATTCCAGCCTACATAGGGGAAGAAACCACAGCTAGGGCATGTGAACCCTAGCCCATGTCCCCACCATGCACAACTCCATTGAGGTTTGATGCATTTAGCTAGGTTTCCATTATGCATTTTTGGTTTATTTCATGTTTAATGACTTCTTAGTTTAATGTTTCCAAGAATTTCATTGGGAGCTTGACTTAACTAGTTATATCTTGTAGTTTAATCATGTTTAGCTTAGATTATGATCATGCTCACGGTATTATTTCTTGAACTGCAAAATCCCAAACAACTTGATTAAGAGTGAGTACATGAAGATTTAGGTTCATTTTGTTTCTTTAAATTTCTTTCAAGTTCATAGTCTTTGCGGTAGCTTCATCAATGTCCAAATAAAAATTTTGTTTGGGTAGACCATCTAATTCTATGAAAAGGATCATTTGAAAACCTCTAATTGTTTCTTTTAGACTAACATATTTATTGGGGAAACCAATGAATACCTTTGCTACAAAAAGGGTTGTGACAAAAATCATTCAATTTTTCTTGCTCTTGACACGATTAAATGATTATCTTATGATAATTCATCTAATCCATGAATAGCTATAATATCTTGAATTTCCTTATAATGTTGCAAAGTTTTTTAACTTCTTGCATAGTTTCATAATGTTCTTCACTCATTATACATGTATATTTCAATTGTATCGCTTGGAACATTTTTTAAAAGAGCTCATGAAACCATGCTATCAAACATTCCAAAATCAAATAAAGAATTAGATATTTGATCTTCATCATCTACTATCTGCTTTAATGTCTATTCAATAACTCTTTTACTTGCAAATGCAATGTATGCATTAGGCTTGACAATTGTGACATTAGCCAACATACCAAAACTAGTAGTGACTCCACCAATTGTAGGAGATGTAAGAACTGAAATATATAGTAATTTTTTCTCCTTTTGATGTGTATTCAACACAACAACTATTTTAATCATTTGCATTCAACTAAAACTTCCTTCTTGCATGCGTGCTCCTCCAAAAGCACATACAAGAATTAATGGAAGAAAATTCTCAGTAGCATACTGTATTAAATGGGTTATTTTTTCACCCACTATCGAGCCAATACTGCCTCCCATAAATTGAAAATCCATAACTCCAAGAGCAACAATAATACCATTTATTTCACCTATGCCTATTTGAATAGCATTAGATAATCATGTTTCTTTTTTATAGGAAGTTTTTAATCTTCATAAGATTGTTCTTTTGTTTCTATAAATTATTCCTTTCCTAGATTAAGTGTACTCTTTATTAGTTTTACATTAGCGTCAACCTACTCTTTTTCTTCTTTAGTTAAAGAGTGATAACTTAAAGGAAATTCTTCCTCATTATCCTCAATATCTTCAATATCTTCAATATCATCTATATAAGTCTCTTTTTTCTTACAAAATTTTTCTTTGCTATCTAATGCCAATGTAGAAAACTCTTTCATTATCTCTAGTAAATAGAAATAAATACTCTTAGTATCTTCAGTATATGACAATAAATTTTTGTCACAATCTTTTTCATTCTTCTTGCACGATGAAGGTAGAGATTTTCTATTTGGTGAAATAACTCCACACCATTTGTACTATAGAGTGGATCATCATGCATGATATAATCTACGATATATAATAATCGTAGTGATGTTTTTTCACGTATTCTACTAGAATATCAAAACCAAAATGAGAAGATTCTTCTCCTTTGAGTAAACCACAACAACGATTTTTAAACCAATATATAAATTTTTTCAAGACCAGATATCTTTCCATAAAAAAAATTGCCATATGTTTTCATAGCCTTAAAAAGTAATGCGTCTCGAGATCATTTCTTGGATAAAAAGGAAATATTTTATATTTTTCTTATTTTTCTTTTTTCTTTTGGAAAATAAAGTTCTAGTTCATTATTTTTAGCAGAAACGTTGATCTAAACGTTGTTTTTTATCAGAAGATGACTTCCATGCCAATTCACTGATCTTTATATGACCAAGTGAGATTGTACCTGCTCTACCTGGTACCATCCCTTTTAAATTAAATTTTTTTGATAAGGCCTAAGGAAACTGGATGATTATATTTGGCTAGAGTTTAGCAACAAATTCTTATTTACCTTTAATAAGAACATCTCCTAAGAGATTTTTGAGGCAACAAAAACTGTTGTCTTACTATGAACCCGAGTATACATCTTCAACTCAAAAATCATACCTTGAGCATGAAAATATCCTTAGGTCTCTTGGCGGTCAGGTAGGCCAAAAGATGTATATGAGAAAGTTCATTATGATTAAAAACCTCATAAGTTTTTATATGACTGAGTAGAGGATCCTAACCCTCCAGAGTATTTTGTGAGAAGAGTTATCCAATTTGTGTTTGCACTCAAATTGGAAAAATTGATGTCTCCTTACATCATATGGATTCCAAGCATTCATGAACTCCTTGGGGATCCATACAATGTGATTGATGGTGAAAAGGAAACCACCATCAAACAAAATATTATTGTTATTGCTTCAACTCATCTTCTAAAGAAGATTGATCAACTTCTATAACTCCTCATAGTAAACGAAGATTCAATACATTTATCAACACTAAAAACTTGCTTGCCCCACATCGAGAAACGAAATTTCCTTTGCTTTTACGTAACAAAAGGCTCTACTTGAAAAAAAGAGTGGAACTACTTTAATGAATTTGGATTATCTACCAAAGGCTTTACTACAGTAGATCTGGAAAAACTTGTTGATGAAATAATGCTAATTAACATGAGCCAAAATACTTCAACTATAAACAATGATATAATTGGAGTAGCTTTGTGTAGATCAAGTTGGGGTCCTCACAATTATAATCCAAAATTCAGTGATTTTTTCAAAGGACTTCCCTATAAGATAGGAAAAGCTATTATACAAAATAAAATTACTTATTTGAAAAATTCCCTAAGACTTACTCTAGATTTCCAGGGTCGAAGGGCAAACTATTTGCGTCAATGGCATTTAGAACCTTCAATTGTTGGAACAACTACGAAAGAGTTCACCATATTCTATCATATTTCGGGTTGCTTAGTTGGATCAATAGCTCAATATTATTGGTTTCTCTTGGAATAAAATAAAGAGAATTGGAGTCCTTTTGATCCTTTCATTGCAAATTATTTCATTCTAGCTTCAAGTCTTTTATAGGGTCTCTTGGAAGAGTTTCCATCGTTGGCAATATATCGGGGTGATTCTAATTATATCACAATTGCTCCTTAGTTCAAAAGAAATACGATGCAAAAAGGATTATACCTATATTAGTTAAATAATGGATAGCTACACAAATTACTTAAAAATGATAACCAAGTCTATATAAATAAGAAGTTCTCTATTTACATAATCAAGCATATTTTATACTTCCTTTCTTAATTGCTTAATTTCTTCTTCATCATCTTTTTCTTTCTTTTTTTTTGACCCTATTTTTTATCGCTTTTTCTTTACCCCTTTTTTCAATAACTTTTTCTTTCTTTTTTCTTGGCACCATTTTTTTATAAACAAGTTGACAAATGCAATATATATATTTACCAAAATCAATTCGGTCTGTTTTAGAATCTCTATATGTGTAATTCCTCCATAACTATAATTTATCAAACCTTTGATATGTTGTACACAATTTTCAATGCAATTATATATTCTCTCATCTTCTTGTAGATCTTTAGAATAATCCCTTTCTTCATATTTGTTGCCATGTATGTCATTCGTTTGAATGTGAAACTGCCAACTAAGTATTGCACGACATGGCCAGTACTCCCCCAACCTTTCATAGCCCATTGCCATGATCATAATCATAAATGCATGGCAAGGTGGGGTCAATTCTATGGTAGACAATTTGGTATAGGTATATATATGTATTTAACACCTACTCTCCAATTTAATTCGATAATCACTCTTTCTTTCTTTTTACTTGGTCTTACTTATTTCATTTGATTAAAAATCATCAATGTCAACTACCTTTCAAATTTAAAAAATATTAATTATTAATTGTAATTTTTTTATATTTATATTTAACATTTTTTATTATAGATTATAATAAATGATAATAAAATAATTTTATATAATATTCTAATTTAATTTAATTTGTATTATATAAAATGTATATTATATATTAATTATATATTGTTTTATATTTATCTATTAATCTAATTTGTAAAATATAAATTATATTAATTATTAATTATTAATTATCAAAGAGGTCCTGGATAAGTACTCATCTGTATCTGGGCAAAAAATCAATTCAACAAAGTCCAAATTTTATATTTTAAATACTCTCGAGGATTTGAAAAAGAAAATTGTGAGAACTTTGGGCTTTCAAGAAGCTGAGCTATCTTGTACGTACTTAGGGATTCCATTATTTAAAGGTGCAAATAAAGCTCACTACTGGGACAAGGTAATTAACAAACTTAAAGCGAGAATTTTACTATGGAAAGCAAGATGGCTCTCTTTGTCAGGCAAAATTCTTCTAATTAAATTAGTTCTTGCTTCAATTCCAAATTATTTTCTTGTTGTTCTTAAAGCTCCAACATCAGTAATTTCAAAAGTAGAAAATATCATAAGGTCTGTCCTCTAGAAAGGCATCATTAACGAGCAAAAAAAAGTACCTCTAATTTTGCTTGAAGGACTGGCTAAGGGAAAGAAGCAAGGGGGGCTGGAGCCCAAAATCTCTCATGGAGAAACAAAGCATTTGGGGCTATACTTGTATGGAAAATATATACTAGCCTAGAGGCCAAGTGGACAAAGATAATGCAAGTCAAATATTTAGATAGTAAAAATCCAACAAGAATTTTAACAGTGGAAAACCCACCAAAGGGTTCTACTATCTGGAATTTCATCATAAACAACATGAATCTCATTTCAAGATACTCATCTTGGGAGGTAAATGATGGCCAGAGTGTAAAGTTTTGGGTAGACTCTTGGAATGGAAAACCTCCATTGGCAGAAGTTCGAGAACTAAAAGAAGCAAGGGAAACATTATCTGAGGCTTGGGGTATTCATCTGTTCTAGATTATGTGCAATCATCATATCCATTAACTGGGAAAGTAGTGTGGAAAAAGCCTCCTACCAGCCTCATCTCTTCTCAACTATCAGATATTTATTGCAATATTATGAAGGATATAATAGTGTATTTATCTTCAAAGTAAGACAAAATCATTTGGGAAACATCAAAAGGTGGGACATATTCTGTGAAAGAAGGTTACGCAGTTCTAAGTCAAACAAAAAACTCCCTTCGGCCCCAACGTACATTTTCCTTTTGTTGGAATAACAAAGTCTTACCTAAAGCAGGTAGCTTTGCGTGACTTGCTATACAGAAAATAATCCTTACAAGTGATCATCTAGTTAAACTAAAAATTGCAGATCCTTTCAAGTGTCCACTGTGTGAGCAAGAGTTTGAAACAACTAATCATTTGCTTATCCAATGTAATTTTTCCAATCAGAGTTGGGTTTTCATCAAGAGCAAGTTAGATCTTCATTTTCCTCTCCCAAACACAATATGGGATCTCTTCCAGAGTTGGCCTCTTCTTTACCAATTTTCATTCTTTGCTTGTATTTGGTACATGGTCCCAGTAATTGGGATATGGAACATTTGGTGGGAAAGAAACATGAGAATCTTTAGGAAAACTAAATCTACAGTTGAGTTGACATTAGTCAAAATTGAAAAAGCAGTTTCATAAGGGGTAAGAAGTTGTGTACAAAAAGAAAAATTCATAAACTCTTTGTTTACAAATTGGGATAGTTTCATTTTGAAGAATTGGAAAGGTATTAAATTGTCATTTGATGGTAGCCTTCTGAAAAATAGCACCAATAAAGTTGACAAAAACTCAATTGTAAGGATCCCTCCACAAGAGGGATTTGACAAATTGAATTTCGATGGGGCATCCAAAAGTGAATCAGGGTAGTCAAGGGTAGGAATCTGTATTAGAAACTCATTAGGGGATATCTTGGTAGCCTCTTCAATCCACTTAGTTCATGGTATGAATAATAACACAAAGGCACAAGCTTTATTATTCGGATTAGAATTGGCATAAAATTTGGGGATTGCAAATATTCACATAAAAGGCGATTCTTTGATAGTTATTAATGCATGCAAATCAAGAAAGGTTCAAAAATGGAATTTAAGTTACATTTTAAATAAAGCACGAGCTTTGATAGATGGCTTTAGTGCTTCCATAATTACCCACACATACAAGGAAGGTAATAGGATAGCATATTATCTTGTGAATCTTGGATGCGAGAACAAGGAGATAAATGTTTTGTAGGTCATAAACTAGTTAAAATAAATTCCTCAGTTATTTGATCTAATTCAACAAGAAGCAAAGAGGCAATCTTGTATTCGAATGGTATAAACTTATTTCAAAGAGACTCTTTGACTAACTCTTCATCGTCAAAGTTATGAAGCAAAGCCACCATGGTTGACATATGCCAAATCAACTCTGAACTAGAAGTATGAGCATGTGACAAAGCCACCATGGATATCATATGCCAAATCAACTCTAAGCTAAAATTATAAGCATGTGACTTGAGGTATTTTCGAGGTAATAATTAATCATTAAGCCTCATGGTTATATGTAGCATATTAAAGGACGATTCACAACAACTATAATTAAGGACCACTCTTATCACTTGATGATGTGATCATGTCCGATAATTTCCATTTATTCCATGCTAAGTTGCATTAGTCCCTTTAAATTAACTGCTAAACATATTTTATATTTTCAACATACTTGTAAATGATGTTTTATAGTGCGATACCGACCATTTTACATTTGGGCATTTGTCTAGCACGAGCTGAAATTAAAGAGGTACACAGAGGTGTTAAATGCTCAACCTTTTGTACATCTTCTCATTATGAATATGCACTCCATTTAGACAAAATTTGGTATTAAATAGGCACTCGAAGGAAGTCATTTACACAGTTCAAAGCAATAGTAGAAAGGTAGTGAGAGGCAATAGAATTCTAAAGTCTTAAGAATTGGCACTTCGTCATTCCAGTCCAAGCTTAATGGCATTTTGTCCATGGAATCTGAGGGTTTCCTTACTAGTCAAATTGTGGGAGAGATTGGTGGAAGAATACCTCACTCGAGATGTCCTAAAAACGATGTTCATCATGGATAATGTAAGAGTTGAAGATGGCATTCGTATCATCTTGGGACTCAAAATCACCAGTCTGCGGGCGCATCAAATTATCTTCCCTTCGTAGGTGATCTCCATTTTTTTGTCAAATGCTCTTGATTTAATATAGTCTCTGGTCAAATTGGAGGAATTGGCTAGGAAGTATATCAAAGTTCAATATATTTTGGATAATGCAATTCTCTGTGCGGTTCAAAACTATAATTTCTTTGTTGGGGAAGGGTTTATTGGAGGGTTGTTTCCAAGGGTTTCTGTGTAGAAAAGGAAATGCTTTGAAGATCTTTTGGACACCATTAGATTGGGTTTACAATTTAACAATGACATTTTTTTGCTGTGTGCCTTAAGGAAACACTAGAGGCATACTTGTTCTATGATGGAATTAGAAATCAAGGAGAAATATTATGCCCTAGCTTATTTCTGTGTGTTTGTTCCACCTCCTCCAATCAATGGTGTTCTTCTGGACCTTTAGCTTGGAGTCAACCCGCCAATTCAAGGACAAAATCACGTTCAATTAGCTCCAAGTTGGGTGTATAACAGAGCTCAGGTACATTCATCCTTGGTGGTTGCGTTGCGTCTAGTTTCTCACTCTAATCTACACAGAGCCCCTGTTCATAGCAGAAGAATTTTTGAGAGGGGTCTTCAATTGGCAAAGGGATTAGAAGGGCAAGATGAAAATTTAGTTAATGGGGGGTCATTGAAAAGGTGAAAATGTTTTTAATGGGTTTTTTCAAATTTTGTTGGGGTTTTAAATTTGTAATCAATGGGTTAAGGTCACATTTGATGGGTATCCTTTTTTTGGTAAACTTTCATATAGTGGGATAGTATAAGTTCGGGGATGGCATTTTGGGTTCTCGGTGCTGAATTTTGTGTTCTCAACATGCCTTATAATCTTTAGAATTGTACAAAATTGAACAAACTTGTAGTTTAATTTTAGGCTATAACTGAAGGTTTTCTTACTTGTTCTTTCATGCTAGTATGCCCTTTGAACTAGTTTATGTAATTATCTATTTATATAATATAATATTACAAGTGGTTCGCCACTTTTCGCTTTAAAAAAAATTAATAATATATTTTTTTATATATAATAATCAATATACTTCTATGTAATTTACTTTATATTATATAAAATATTCATTATGCATTATTAATTATATATTGCATTATATTTACATTTAATAATTTCTAATATAGAATGTAATATATGATACTAAATATGACCATAACATTATTTTAAAAATAAATTTACATTATATAAAATATAGCATATAATATTAATTTCATGTGATGCAACACGACTTCTATGTTCTTTGTATTATATAAAATATACATTCTGTATTATTAATTATATATTATATTCACATTTAATTATTTCTAATATAAAATATAATATATGACACTAAATATGACCATAATATTTAAAAATAAATAAATTTACATTATATAAAATATAGCATATAATATTAATTTCATGTGATGCAACACAACGACTTCTATGTTATCTCTCTCTCATTCACTCCATCTCTCCTCCTCTATATATCTATCTCTATTTCTCTGTCTCAATCTCCCTCTCACTCCTCTCTCTATCTCTTTCTATCCCTATCCCTATCCCTCTCTATCTATCTATATATCATGCTCTATTTATATCTCCCCCTCCTCACTACCTCTCTCTCTCTCTATCTATCCACCTCCCTCCCCCTCCTCTCTCTCTCTCTCCCTCCTCTCTCTCTCTCTCCCTCCCTCTACCTATCTCCTCTCTATCTCTCCCCATCTCTTTCTCTCTCTCCCTCCCTACCCCCTATCTATCTCTCTATCTCTACCTCTCTCCCTTTCTATTCCCATATATCTATATCTCTTTCTCTTCCCATTTATCCATCTCTCCCTCTTTCTCTCCCATCTATCTATCTCTCCCTCTTTCTCTCTCCCTCTATCTCCCCCCATTTCTTTCTCTCTCTCTATTTCCCTGTTTCTCTCTCCCTCTATCCATCTTTATTTGTCTATTTCTACTTCTCTTTGTCTATCTCGTTGTCTCTCCCCCCTCTCTATATCTCTTTATATCTCTCTCTCTATCACTCTATCTCACCTATATATATCTCTCTCTCCCTCCCTCTTTCTTTATATCTCTTTATCTCTTCCTCTCTATCTCTCCCTCTCTATCTCACTATTTCTCTCTATTTTTATCTCTCCCTATACCTCTCTCTCTCTCTATTTTTCTCCCCCTTCCTCTCTTCCACTATCTTCCTCTCTCCCTCACTATCACTAGACATGCCTCCCTCTCTCCATCCATTGATCTATCTCCCTCTCTCTACCTCTCCCTCTTCCTAGACCTATACATCTATATCTATTTGCATCTCTCCCTTTATCTCTATCTCATTATATCTCCAACTCTCTATCGCTATATATCCCTCTCTGTATCTCTCTCAATATATCACTTTCTATCTCTATCTTTATTTTTCTATCTCCCCCTCTTTCATTCTATCCCTCTCTCTCCCTCTATATAGCTCTCTCTCTCTCTCCATATCCCTCTCCTGCATCTACATCTCCATATGTATCTCTATCTTCCTCAATCTCTATCTCCTTAACCCCCTCTCTCCCCTATTACAAACATAGCATGAGTATATTGGTAATGGAACCTCATTATTTTCTTAATTCAGATAAGTGGTGTTTGGATCCTTGTTGCAAAAACAACACCATTTGTTAGATGGCCTAGAAATTGACCTCATATAGTGCATAAGGGTGATCCCACAAAATTGGTTTACAATTATGTTGAGGAAGGAAAATTGAAAAAATGCCCCCATGCAAAAAATTTTGGGTTTTGGGGGGTTCGCATGAATGGGGAGGTTCGCTCTAACCCAAAAGGGGTTTGCTTGAATCCCCCTTTGAGCGAACCCTCTTTAATGATGAGACCCACTTTTTGCATGTTTTGCAGAATGGAAACAAAGGGAAATTTAGAAAAAAGGGGGGACCCCCCTTTGAGCAAACCCCCCTTCGCTTGAAAGGTCAAGGGGGTTTGCTCGAAGGGGGGGTTCGAGTGAACCCTCCTTTTTTGCCCTTCTCTCCTTCTTGCACCAATTTTTTGCAAAAAATTGCCTTTCAAAGTTTGGGTTGAGGATGAAAATGGAGGAAACTTCATATACCCAATTGGGTGATGGTAGTCCTCAGAACGAGCTATCCATCAAATATAATTTTAATATATTTTGGTTTTATTATAAATTTTTTAGTTTAATTAAACATAGGTTTTTCACCGAAAATCAAGTTCTTTGTTCTGCACATGTGGGAAAATAGTAGATTATAAAAAAATTCTAAAAAATATGTTCAAGCTAGGTATTGATGTCCTTGATCTAGTAAAAAAATTGAATTTCAATACATACAAAAAAAGTTATGTTGTTTACAGTTTGCCTATGTCTAAATTGTGATTGGTTTGACTTCAAAACTTGATTAAGAATTTTTTTTCAATAAAACACTATGAAACCAAATGAACTTGTTAGATATCATAGTTACAAAGCTAAATTTAAAAAAAAAAGAATTTTATCCTTCTCAGAAAAAAAGTTATGTTGTTTACGGTGAACATCACTATTTGAAAATGGTGTTTACAGATAAAAAGTAGTTTTTGAATGAGATGGAAAAAGAAATGCAATATGATTAAAAAAGATAAAAAAATATGTAGAATCTACAGACAAAATGTCACAAATCACTAGTTTGCATTATCTTCAAATTCCTCACGGTTTAGTAGCTATAGGTGCCCGCAAGTGAAGATTTAGTTAAAAAAAATCAATTTAATGTCCAGTTTGGCGAAAAATTGTAAACTAGTATTGTGGGATCACTCATAAATGTATGCACAAAATACACCAATTTTTTCCCTAATTGACCATCCATACCTCTTCAGTGTACCCATTGCACACCAAGGTGCGATTGCTAGTTTAATTTAATTTAGGAGTTATTATAAAAGGTGTTCTAGAATGGTTAATTAGATTAATCTAAATTATTAGAATCTAAACATTAACAATGTGAAAAAACAAATTAAATATATGGTTTGATCATTTTCTCTTCTTCAACTCTCTATCATTCTCATGATTTAAAGAAATGTGATTCAAAATGTGATTGAAAAAACACACCAACACAATCAAATCCATAAATAATATTTAAACAATTAATTTGAACTCAACAAATGATGTAATGTGGTTGTTGCCGATAGAACAAAAAATCAGATAAGCGACTGCATTAGTTGGATTTTGGATTCACATTCCGAAGCAACCTCCTAATTTAAATGAGCTATTTTGTCATAAATCACACTGGAATTTTTTTTTTCACATTTATGGTCTCATTTTGGAGACCCACAGCTGCAACACAAGGTCAAGCAAATTTTAGTTGCTTCCATCACTAATCAAAAGTAAATTTATTTTTTCTCTTCAATTTGAAGAGCTTTCCCGTAAGCTGGGTTCTAAATTTGAGCATATTGCTATAACTAGCAATCACACCTTGGTGTGCAATGGGTATGTCGAAGAGGTGTGGAAGGTCAATTAGAGAAAAAAGTGGTTTATTTTTTGCATACATTTGTGTAGTACATGAGGTTAATTGGTAGGTCATTTTAAAAATGATATTGTTTATATATTATTATTATTATTATTATTTTTGATATCTCAGAGGTGTCTGCCTTAGCTATAGTGCGGGCTTCACTTAAGTTTCCGTTCACCAACGAGACAACAAATCCTTTGGGCTGCATGATAACCCGCAGGGGACCCACCCTGGGTGCGGCTTGGTAAATCGAATTGGGTATCAGACGAGGCTTGAACCTACATCGGTCGTTTGTGTCTTTCAACGACTCGACCAACTGGTCTACACCCCAGGGTCATTATTATTATTATTATTTAGATAAGTACCACCTTAGGGGGTGACTCCCTTTATTCATTATGAAAGTTCAAATACATATGAGCAAACATACATAGACCCCGACCCCTAGGATACAAATTGTGAAACAAGGGCCCTACACCTACTGCAAAGACAAACAACCTTATTACACTTGCCTCTACTACCAAACCTAGACAACACACCAAAAAAGTGAGACAATTACAACGCTTTTCACTTCTACCCCTACTTTGACCAAACATCGAGGCTTTCTTCTTTTGGTAAACTTTTTAACTACTCCCCAAACAACACCCACAACAATGCCAGACACCCATAGCCTGACAAGAACAACCTTTACTTTCACAAAGGATTTTTATTATATTATTAATTTTATTTTATATTTTATTATATAATATTATTATATATATTTTTATTTTATTTTATGTATTAACTATTACATTCACCACATAATCTCTAACATATTAACATACATATAATTTTCTTTTTCCTAATCTATCCAAAGATCAATTAAACTATGAGATTTTTTATAAATTAATTTAATTTGATCTATATAGAATTAATAATTAATAATTATAATAATTTCATATTTGTATTTAATATTTTGTATTATATAATATAATATATAATAATACTATAACCTATATATACTATTATATATAATAATAAATATTTTATAAATTAATTTAATTTGATAGTATAGAATTAATAATTAATAATTATAATAATTTCATATTTATATTTAATATTTTGTATTATATAATATAATATATAATAATACTATAACCTATATATAATAATAAATATTTTATAAATTAATTTAATTTGATCTATATAAAATTAATAATTAATAATTATAATAATTTCATATTTATATTAAATATTTTGTATTATATAATATAATATATAATAATACTATAACCAATATATAG
Organism: Sequoia sempervirens; assembly: GCA_007258455.2. Taxonomy (NCBI): domain Eukaryota; kingdom Viridiplantae; phylum Streptophyta; class Pinopsida; order Cupressales; family Cupressaceae; genus Sequoia; species Sequoia sempervirens. The sequence goes on from VDFB02271358.1 coordinate 212,931,410, forward strand.
TATTATATATAATAATAAATATAATTATATTATATATAATTTAATCTGTATTATATGAAATATATAATATATTAATTATATTTTGTATTAAATAAAAATATAATAATTAGTAATTAGTAATTTAAAAATTTATATATATATTTAATAGTTTTGTTAAAGAATATAATGTATAATAATAATAAATAATATAATTATATATTTTATAATTGTTTTTTTATTATATAAAAAATAGATTTTATATTAATTATGTTAATTAACTACGTAGGGTAAAGAATGCCATAATGTTAAAATCTAAATTTGCTCCTTATTAGGATCTTGGCCGTAATTTTCATTTTAATAAACATACAAGACCCTCGCCGAAACCTTATTTTCAGGCTGCAGCTCAAAGACCCTCATGCGAGGAAGAGTTTCGCGGAGCGGAAACCAATAGCGGCGGGGAAAGCAGTAATAAGCGGCGAAAAACAGCCGAAAAAAAGGCGAAAAATAAAAAAGGATTGAAAACGGGTTCAATCGAAACTGGGAGGGCTATTTTAGGAAAAATGGGAGGCGAGAGCGAGAAAAGAAACAGAAAGAAAAATTCTAGAAAGCGGAGAAGTAAAGGCGACGATGCGCGTACAAGCTCTGATTATTCTGTTTCTGAAACAGAAGAAGATACAAAGAGTTCGAAGAAGAAGCGGAGTTACAGGAAATCTCATAAATCAAGAAAGGTTGATTACAGGTTAGAGGAGAATTCTGACGAGGATTCGGACTATGAGAGGCGCAGAGAGAGGAAAAGGAGAAATAAGAGGAAAAGAGAAAAACATGAAAGAAAGGGAAGTAAAAATGACAGGAAGAGAAAGCATGCAGGGTCTGGTTCGGATGAAGATTCGGGGTCATCTTCGAATACTGACGTGGATGGGCAAGATAAGAATGTCGATACTGCACAGAAGCTTGTTCATCACATTCTGAGGAAATTTCCTTCTGTCAAGTTAGAATTGAGACAGGTAGGGTTTCTTTTGCGTCTGTGATAGAAATTGAGAATTTTCGACGTCTTTAAGCCCTCTTTAATTTAATTTATTTATTTTTTTGTTTTTGAGCATCTTTTTGCAGTTTGTTGCTTTATGTATGTCTTAAGAAATCTTAAATACTATGCAATTGATTCCAAACTGCACTGGTAAACACACGTAGTAGGCAGCCTTGGATTGGGTTGTTGCTTCGTATGGGTATCTTTAATTTTTTTTTTGGTGTTTTTGTTTATGAGTCATTTTTTGCCGCGTGCTGCTTCAGGCATCTATCAATTAAACTTCAATACTAAGCAGTTAATTTTAGAAGATTTTTAAGCTCTGCTCATTCTTTTCTAGTTATAAGTTTAAACTTTAAATCCATACCAAAACCCAAACCAGGGTGTTGTGAAGAGTAAGAGTATACTTCTTTTGAAAAATGAAGGAAAAAATTGGCAGTTTAATATTATCAAAATGGGACATTACAATACACCTTTACATCTGGATTGTTATATGCTTTCTTTTTACATACCGATTCATTGGAAAGCAACTACTTTTGCTGACCCTTGATCCTTCATAAACATAGGGTTTCCTTTGAGAGTTTGAGAAAAGTTTTTGTAAAAGTGATATTTGTAATTTCCTGGAATTCAGCAACTCATACTTATGTTAAATTCCTTCTACTTAAGAAGTGTACTCTATTTTCTGGGATGATTATCTGATTGAAAATGTTTATTCATCTTGCCTTGGAAGGAAGTGATGCTCTTCTATTAGTTGATGTTACTTTTGCTAATGTTTTAATTCACACCTTTAGCTGTAACACAAAATGGAACAGCATGTACAGTAAAATTGTTCTTCAAATTATTAGGGGAAGTTCCCTTTTCAAAAGAGTGAAAGAAACGATAAATTCCCTTAAGTTTTCAACTTAGAACCTAAAGATTTCAAGTATGCAATACAAACAAACTGAAATTAAAGCCTATCTTTTTTTATTCTTAGGCTAGGGCACAAGGTGATTCGGCACATGTACACTAGATGAGAGGTTTTATATCTTTAAAACTATCTATTGTAGAATGTTTTTTAATACAGCTCAGGAATGCTTGTGATTTTCAGCCTCTAATTTCAGCTAAATGTAGAGGCTGAAAATCACAAATATAACAACATTTGGATTGAAATCAAAATAAGCTAAGATTATTATGAATTAAGCATGGAAGAATTGCATACCAAATTACAAAACTTCTTTTGACAAATATTGCACTACAATGCTTACAAAGAGTATTAGATTGTACTCAACACAAGACAATTGAACATAAGAACACTGAACTCAGTGAACAAAATATCAACAAGAACTAGGCATGAATACTACGATATGCAATCTAAGTATAAATGACACTTATTTATAAGCATTTACAAAACACTGCACAAGAAAATAATGAAAACTAATTATGAATTTTACTCTAGGAATAACTTGATTCATGCAATGCAATTTTTATTACAAAATTCTGTCCACTAAAACAAAATATTAACTCGGGAAATTTTAGTTAAATTGTCAGTAAAAATTACTACAAACTAATAGTTAGAACTCACATCTCTTGCATGCCAAGATCCAAAAATGGACTACTAAAAACATCGCATTGGGCTAAAATTAGGGACAGCTAAAAATAACAACATTTCAGAATATGCTCTCCTCCTTGAAAATGATAACAGTTGAAAATAGCACCAGTTCTAAATAGATTAGTTTAAAACTAACGACTTTTGATAGGCTGCTTTGGATGATGATTCTGATGAAGCTTCTTGTTTTGTCCATGGCAAATCTTTAAAGACACCTTGAAGTATTGAAAAGTTACTAATCTTGGTGACTTGAGTATGAAAGATCCTCTTTGTTGACCTCCTCGCACTAACCTCTAGCTGGAAGTATGGTTGTTTGAATACCCCGAAAACCCTATCATCCATCTTTGGTCAACTGAAAACCTTGTGTAGAGTAGGGGGATTCATCACCCCCAAGGCTCCAGGTCACAGGAGAGCCTCAAGGAATGAACTGCCCTAAACTATCTCAGGGTGATCTAAAGGTAGAGAAAGGAAAGATAGGCTGAAAGGGAAGGGCAAACAAGACCCTGTTTCCCTTCTGCTAATGACAATTGTTTCGTAAATTGGGTGAGCAGACTACAAGGGTCTCGGATTGCTACTTAGACAGCTCTCTGTGTGAGGACAGCAGCGCGGGAACCGGACTTCAATGTGCCATGCTGGAGTCTCAGGGACGTGTTGGCGTCCTGTATGGACAGTGAGTCGAATGATAGTCAAAGACACTCAAGGTCTACTTACAACCCAAATAACAAAGTTTTACAGTTTGACAGTTTAATATGAAAATGCGGAAATAAGCAGTACAACAAGAAGAATACTGGAAAGAATTATTCTAATGACGAAAATGATAAGGAAAGAGTAGGAAAAGATACCTTTCACGCACAGTCCAGTTCTCCAACTAGCTTCGAGCAGACAAACAAAGTGTTGGGTTGTGTTTTGAGGGCTGCCTTAGTCAGACCCCCGTTTTGGTGTTCCCACCTGTACGGACAGCCAAGATGCAACGATATAGAGAAATTCATAAAGGAAAGAAAGGAAAAGACCTATCAGATAGAGAGCAAAGACAACCTGAATGCTACTCTATAAGAACAATAATGCAAATAAATGAAGAGGAGCAATATCACCTTCCCTTCTGCTAGCACTCAAGGTTGAAAGAGGAAGATGACGAGAGATGACACCTTGCCAAGAGAATGGAGCTTCGTAAAACCTGCAAAGAAAATGGTGTTGTAGCAAGAAGACGTTGTAGAATCCAAGTAGAAATCTGGTAGCAGCAAGATAGAGCAAGAATGATCAAGAAATGAGAGAGGTTGAGCTTGAGAATGGAAGAATTAGCATGAAGGAGTGATAGAATGAGTTTGAATGGGTAAATGGATTCAAGGAGATGTCTTTTCATCGGTCAAAACCCGGCAGAGAACGTTACCTTCACGACCAACCAGGAAATGTAATGCTTCTGCAGATCCCAGAGGCAAGAATCTGTCAGGACAGCAGCGCGCCGCGCGCGCGTCTTCGACGAATATTACTCCACTGAAGCAAAAAGACAAGGCTATGTGGAAGGAATGGGAAGACAGCTGCAGGTTTTGCATCATCAGACTTATGAATTCTAAAGTAAGGGTAAATAAATGGGAAATTTGCCTAGGGTGCAAATTTACGCCATTACACTTGCAACTCTAAATTCCTCCGGAAACCCCCTATATCTTTTCACCTATATCCTCTGACAGTCTATCCTTTGTCAAACAACAAACTATGGACTATGAACCACTTGTAGAATTTTTTCGTGGTTTCAATTCATTGTCTGAAGGTTGTTGAGCAGGTTGTTTGTACTTGTGTATGACCTTTACATGTCTCCAATCCTTGAATTCTGGCCTGCAAAACCCTTTAACTAGGCAGATAAGGCAAAAGTTCTCATTGTACTGTGGCATCTATTTAAATTTAAATGTAAATCATCACCATGTTGTACTAATTTCTTTGAAGCTTTTACATTTGCATCAGTCTGAGTGTAGTCCTGAACTTGCCTTCCATTACTAAACATCTCACGATTTGCTAGTGCCTGAAGGAAAACTTTTTTCCTGCCTTTGATTTGGTGTCAAATCTGGTTTTATCTCTTGACTGGTCTCACCTTTTATAAATAGATTAACTTCTATTTTTGAAAAAATCCCATTACTCTTCACTAAGGTACGCAAACCCTGTTGGCCATAAAAACTGCATGCGACTATGGCAGATGTGGCTTTTATTTCATTACCAAAACCTTGTCGGCCCTTCTGGGCATGCCTATAAACCTGATTTGCAAGATTTTTGATCTCAAAAACCCCAGCTGGCCTTATTTTCAAAACGCCAATTTGCTTTTATGATTTTATGAAACGCACCTCTCTATATTGCAATTTTGGACTCAATTCTTTTTATAGAAGGCACATGTCTGTATACTGTCACGCGAGTTTTAACTTCATAAATTTATTTTTCCATTGTTAGGAACTTAGGTGCACACCCTAACACATACCCATGAATTTCAGCAAATAAAACTTATTTTCTCTCCTCCATTACTCACGCACGTGCCTCTGTTAGGCTGTGATCTTGACAAACAACTTTTGTTTTCTAATACCTTTAGATAGGCATGTGCCATTACACTTGTGCATTTTCCTTGATCAAATTCTTCCCTACCAGCTTCTGAGCACATGAGGAGGGCATGTAAGCATTTTTACTGGGCAAAAATTCGGTTTTAATACATCTGGGAACATGCTGGATAAACCTAATGCAAATAAACTCAAAACAAAAATTGAAACCCTTTAATCATTGCACACTGCCTTAGACTCTGATTTCTGCAGCCTATGGTTTCAAACAACAGCTTTGCAGCCAATTCAAGTTTCACATCTTTTCCTGGAAATTGTTCATTTGTATTTTGTTACTCCGTTAGCTGCATATGAACAGCCTTTTCAACAATTGCGCTTTCAAGCATGCTTAGGAGACTTACTTGTAATGATGCTTCAATGAGGAGAGTCTGATTTTCTTGTTCCTTTTTCAAAAGTTTGCTTTCTCATTCTTAAGACATGCCTTGGTGGAATTTTGTTTCTTAAATAATCTCAGATATTCATTTTAGAGAGCCATGTATTCATAGACTGAACTTGTCAAACGATTGCTGTAGACTTAGAATTTTAGACTTTCACTCTCTATTGCAAATAATAGTCCTTCATTTTCTGGCATGCTTATCTCTACACAAGTCCGATTGATCCATTTGTACTGCCAGTCTTGTTAGCCATGTCATCAGATACTGCATCATTGAATGCTAATTGCAATAAGATCTGGATGAGCCTGTATAGCAGTTCTGAGTAAATTCACCCTGTTGTCCTTGTTAAATCAAATCTCCAGCATTGGCACTTTCAAGAGCTTGTGATAGACTCCACATCAAAGCCTCTATATATTTTGTCCTTGTTTTTACATGGCACTTATTTTCTCATTGACATGTCTCTTCATCATTGACTGATCTCTATTCTCTGCCTTGGTGAATGATCTAAAAATTAAAAAATTCCATTTATTATCCCTGAAAGATCATGAATGAGAGACAACGAGCATAAATGAATGAGACAGTTTTAAAACATCACTGCAGATTGAGGAAACAACAAGATTTGAGCTGGAAATTTGATACATTATGAAGATCCTGTATGGGTGCAACAACTTTGCACCATTGTTCATGTTGTAATATCTGATTCAGTTTTTTGTGAGTATAAAGGAAAAAAATGATGGCTATCTGTTCTAACTTCTACCTATGATAGACTAGTGGCTTCAGATTTCTTGAACACAGGAAAAGGACATCATGCAAAACATGTACTCATAAGTGCACATTGATGTATGTACAAGAAATGAACATTGCTTCTTGATCCAGTTAGATTGAATGGCTTGAAATTGTGCAAGACTTTAATGTGTTTGCATACTTTGCAAGGCTGCTTGTAAATCTCATATGGCCCTAATTTTGATTTAGTTTCTCTGTTGAGTGCTTGTCCATCATGCCAAACAGTTTCCTCCAATTCTACATGCAGCAGAAAATGAGCATGTGTATTCTATTTCAGAAAATCTTGAAAGTATGCAAGATCTAAATGTTTTGGTAAGGATGGTTGTACTTGTGATCTCATGGTGCTCTAAAATTGGCTGAATTTTCTTTATGCCTGCATGAGAAAGGAAACAGCCATACTTCCGTGTAGGAGGTTAGTGGAGTGTTCATAAGTATATATTATTGGAAATAAAAGATCAACAAATGTGTTTTCTGTGGTCCAGTGGGTTATATGTTCTATTTCTTCATCTCAACAATGTGTAATCGCATTATGGATGAAAATACACATTGTAGTCCTCTAGTCTTGTTCATTTTCATGTGACTGGATATATCCTTTATGTTGTTCCTTACATTGTCAAAAGATAGATTCAATTTTGGACATTTTAATTTTCAAGGGATATTTCTTGGTTGGAAAGTTGGCTTTTCCTTTGAATGTTAGTAAGATAATGTCTGGCAAATAAAAAAGTTGAGCAATGGGAAGTAAGAGAAATGATAGAGATGTTAGCCTTGCAGATTTCAATATTCACTTTGTTTCATATGAAGTTAAGCCAGCCGATGTTTTTTTGCTCTCTGCTGTTCACAAGGTGCATATAATGTTCATGAAATATACCATTATCTTTTAAGTCCAATTAATGGCAAATATTGCCAAATGTGGATATTGGATGTATAAGGCAGCTTTTTCCGTCTGTTGGAAAGCTGAAAGTTTTGGATGTTTGCAGCTTTTGAAAATGATGGATGATGGACAAGCAGTAGACATCCAAGGAATCTCTAGCAAATCTTTGCTAAGGTTTCTGAAGAAACTTTTTCAATCCTTGAATCTTAAAAAGACTGGAAAGGGGATTTATGTACTGCCTAAAGGGGCTTCTCCCTGTTTGGAAGTTGTGGGTTCCATAATTGAGTGTGATTCTAGCATCGCACCAGAAATTCAATGTAAGCTTCAGGAAGATTATCTGCAGAATAAGGAAAATAAACAATCTGATCTTCAAGATGGCGAAGACAAAGATAATGATGGAAATGATGCCAGCCATGTTGAAGTACCTGAGCCAAAAGCTGATTCCCCCTCCTCCAACAGACGCAGGTGCACTTTCTAGTCACAATATTTTGTATCATTTTAGCACCATCTTTCTGGGTCTCTCTTTTTTTGCTTATATCTGTTCCATGTGCTACAATTAGAATAGCCCAGACAAACCATTTTTTCTATAGCTACATATTTGGCTATAATTGTTTTGGTCTTTTTCACATTGCATAAGATATAGATTGTTATGGAGTATGATATTTTGGTTACTGTAAAAAAACTGCATATTTTATACAGATTTTGTCTTTTCTTAATTGAATTTGTCTGAGTCAATAGTGTTCTAATACTGCACATGTGCATCATAAATGCTAATTACATATAATCAAGCTAGAAAGGAGTTACTACATTTGTTCAAGTGGTACACATTTTACCATTTTAAGAACTGATGCTTAGTTAATTATTAAACCTAAAATTGAAGTACACAATATAAGAAATACAAGTAGTTTTATCTTGTTTTTATTTGTACATGCTATACACACACTCCTTGAAAAACATTTGGACTTATAAAATATCAGATTATAATTCTTGGATTAGATTTCTGAATCCCAATGCTAATGCTCTTTAATTTCATTCAAGGATTCCAATAACACTGGAAGTTTACGACTAATTATAATTATCCAATGTTTGGGCTCCATATCTTCTATTATGTTCTGTTTTCCTTGGTATGGTTGTTGGGTAACTTCTCTGATGGTTTTGGATTTACTATTGAAAAGTCACCTACCTGTCGTACCTGATCTTATGGCCTTGTTATGAAATGAACTACAGGCACTGGTTTAAAGTCACTATTGAGTAAATCAAGGGTGATATTCATGGTGTGCATTATCTTCAATGATGTCCCTCTAAAAGACTGGTTTATTAACTATGGTTTTATGTTTTTCCTTGGATCAATGTAATTATATGCTGATTTTTTTGTTTTTGTTTTTTGTGTTTGCTTTCTTATACGCACCTTGACTCTGAGCATGAAATTGATATATACTCTTTAGTTTGCACGTGTAAACCACATGTTATGAAAGTATTATTGGATATGCCTATTTGGTTCAGTTGGGGACTAAGCACCCATATAAGGGCAGCTGATCCTTTCAGCCTTAATAATCAACGAAAAAATATGCACATTGTGGAAGCATAAAATGCAAAAACACAATTGTTAATTACTTCCCATAGCTCATTATACCTTGCAAACAAAATAGATTATGCTATAGCAACACTTCCTGTATTCCGCTTTTCTCCTTAACTCACAAGGCTTCACACACATCCATTTTCAAACCGCTGGGTGTTCAACTAACTCACTTGAGTACTCTAATATACAGAGTTACTATCCCTTTCTTCAATATGTTATTTTTTATATTTGCTAGAGCTTCTCCTCTTGAATAGAGATACATTCCCTGCTTTCTCTGGCCTACTCCCTAGCATCCAAGAGTCTAAATGATCTCTCTATCCTCTGTCCTTGACTCCTTGTCTTTCTTTTTAATTTAAGACGATTATCTTTCTTTTTCTTGAGTCATTCCCCTTGTCTTCACAGTAAATAAAATTAATGTCTATATCTGCTGTAACTCTTGGCTAAGAAACTGTTACAATTGATTGTAATTTGTTGTTGTTTTTAGATTTGATTGTGTGTGAGTTTTTGCATCAATGTTTCGGATCACACTCTATGATCCATCACCAGGATGTTAGAGTGCTCAAGGAGAAGGAAAACAACATCCTGATGATGGATCCCGGAGTGTGATCTGAAACATTGATGCAAAAGATCACACAATTGAATCCAGAAACAACAACAATCAGCATTATGGATTGTGGAAATCTGATATCATTAACTGTTACAGCTCCTATTGCCTTCCCAAAATGAACATATATGTGGCTGAGGAATCATAATGAGCAAAACAGAGAAAGCTGACAAAGCAAATGGCTGCCACAATGAATAATAACAACCCACATAAAGAAGAAAAGATTGACCCATGGAGAAGTTGAATCATGTAGCCAACAAGTTGATACAACTCTCAATTGAATATCATGCAGACTTAGTGATATAACCACCCTTGTGGAAGAAATGATGACCCAAAAAATTGTCCTGTCAGGAAGAGATAACTGAAACAACGACGAGTAATGAGTAGCCACGAGAAACTGAAAAATGCCTCAAACAGAAGATCAAATGCCAAGATGAAGAATGAAGGTGTCGGTCATGAAAAATATAGTAGAAATATCCTCGCTGTAAGGAAACTTGAACAGCAATAAACATGCGGCTGTAGAGACATATTTGCCCAAAAAAATAGAAAGATTTGATGAAACTCAACCTTGATTAATTTGCCGTCATGATTAATAAATCAGCACCAAAATGGAAAGAATATGAAAAGGATAAAACATGTCCCATTATTCAACATGCATGTGTCATAAATGATTGAAGCTCTCCAAATTGTTAGATTGCTTTAGCAGTATAGTTGATAGAGTAAGTCAAACCCACTACTTCCAAGAGTAGAAAGAGTGTGACAGTTGGCAAAGAATTAGAAGTTTGAAAGCTTTGTTACACTGCTAACACTATACAAACAACGTTAACTGGATGATAGACAAACAGATAACTAAGAGTTACAAATAGTTACAAAGGATAGTGACCATTAATAGGTAATATATTATTTTAGTAGTCGAGAGGAATTTATAAATGCAATAAAATTCTACTGTATATGTATTGCATATGCTGATTTGCTTCTGCACCAAACCTAAGTTGCCGGTTCTGGTTTAGATCTTGGTTTGGCTTTGCAGATTTTGTTTGTGGATCCAGCAATTGGTTTTTGGGTTAGGTTTCATTTGGGTTTTTGCAGCCTGAAAGCAGGAATTAAGTTTAGAATACCACATAGCATCATATAATCAACAAAACCACCATAAACTCAAATGTCATTTAAAACATAAATGATAAATATTATAAAATATTCATAGTTCAAACTTCAAGTCAATATTAAAATAATAATATTAAGTTCAACAATCAATTCTTAGTGTCATATGGATTTTCTAAATCATCAACATCACCATCATCATTGACATTAGATGATGTAGGTACATTTGAAGAACCACAAGAGTGCCATTGCCACTTGCACTAAAAGTGGGCTTGCTTTTGGACTGCTCAAGTGCAACTTATTGGAAAGTGGAAGAATCCAAGTTAGTATGCTCTAGCTCCATATCCCACAACTTCGTGGGGGTTTGGGGGCAGCGCACTATTTTTATAATTTTTAAAAGGCAACAAACAATGCTTATAAAGCCAAAACAGCAACGTTTTTGGAGTGTTCAATCCACATTTTTCATGTGCGATGTGAGGCAAGGGCTCAGTCTTGGCAAGTACCCAATGGGTACTTGCTGAAAATTGTTAAAAACTTGCTAGAAAACTCTGTGAGTTAACTCTGTAAAAACTTGCTGTCAAAGTCAATGATGAAAAATCAAAATAAAAAATTGTCAAAAATGTCAATTTTTTCGTAGGTGTGCTGGGATCTGTCCAGATCCTACTATTTGTCCTCAATGAACCCAACTCTCCATGTTTGCACCTTTCTGGAATCCTGAGGGGAACAGGACTGGACCCCTGATCCAATTCGAACTAGACCCATATCTGGTTGGTCACTGGGCAGATGCAGTAACATAGCACCAAACACATGAACTGTCTGTCATTCTTGCTTGCAACTCATCAGAAAGCAGTTTTTGGAAGTGTTCCAAGTTATACATACCTATCTTGTTTGAGAATAATGGCCTACTTAATTTATTTTGCTAACACTTAGTGATCCAATTCGGATTAGGAATTATTATATCAAATATCACATTCATGTATGCAATATGCTGATTTCTTGTTCTTATGATTTAATTTCTATGCTTTGTGGACTTTCTCCCAGGATGATTGGTCCTGCCATGCCATCAGCAGAAATGTTAGCAGCTGCTGCAAAATTAACTGAGGCAGAAGCAGCTTTAAGGTTTCTGTTTGTAAATCTTAAGTTATTTTGTATTATCATTTGATAAGAAAATAATGATATAGTAGATCTTATATTCGTGCCACAGCTCATAGCAACAAAATAGTGATTTCACAATGGTGAAGAAGATGTTCTGTTGAAAATTCTCAGGGAAGCTGAGGAGGAATTGGAGAATGATGTCCTGATAGGACCCCCTCCACCAGCTGCTGTTGCTGAAGCAGAATCAGCAAATGATGCAGAGCGCTTTGAAGAGGTAGGCTTATTTTTGCTGTTGATTGCAACAAGACCTTGCTGAAAAACTCATAAGTCATAACTTAGGAATATATTAGTAGATTCAAAATTATTGTCTTGTGTAGGAACACTTTGATTAAATATGTTACATTGATTTTTCTTTCTTGCATGGGAATATCAATAGCATGTTTCCTGGTGAATAAAAAAACTAGATTTGAAATAGTTAGCTGTCATTGACTTGTGGTAAGGTAGAGTTTGAAAGTAACCTTCTTTCTTGGTATGTAATGACTGTCACAATTCCTTTTTGATGTTGTGATATGGTAGGAGAAGGTGAATCTTATTGTAGTACAGAAATTTGTTTTATCTTAGTCACTTCTCTTTCATCTCCACTGCAATGTCACGAAATCAATTCTTGTCCTGTTCCTTGATTCAGGTAGGTGAGTTAAATTTTTGTTTATGGTTGAGTTCTAGGTTCCCTAGTTTGCTTGCTTAAATGGCTCTTAGTTTCTGGTCATTAGAGCAATCAATGTTAGGCAGTGTGTTTTGTTAAATGTCGTACTTCTTTTAGTTAAAATCCCCCATCTTACAACTGGCCTTAAGGGAATCACTTCACCCTAGGTTCCCAAAAACCCTGCAGATTCTAGCAATGCTGTAGCTAATTAGGAATTTTGATTTAAAAATTTTCCAGATGAAATATTTCCTGTTTTTGTGAAGTGCTATATAGGACCATGCAATGTATTCTCCTAAATTTATTGCTTTCTTTAAAATTTGCATAAATTTGTTCTGATCTCATTACTGAAGATATATTCCTTGTTGTTAGCATTATTTTGGATTTTCTGAGTTATGATAATATTTTTCCTGACTTAAATCATTCTAACTAGGTGACAAGGATCATTGCTTTGGATGCAAGTAACCCATACGAGATATTAGGCATGAACCGAGCTATGCCTGTGGAAAGCATGAAGAAGAGGTGACAATTTACTTTAAAAAAAATGGTTTTCCTATTAATTAAGATAAGTGTAGCTTTAAAGTATGAATGAAATAGGAAAGTTAAACAAAACTGTATAGGATTACCTAGATGCTTTACTATGTGAATCATAGAATAAAAAATCTTTCTCAAGAATTTTTCCGCAAAAACCAAAAGATGAAGGTGTTACAATTTATGGGGATTAACTTGGGAAAATAATGGGAACCCAAAAAACACAGAAAATTCCAAAAAAGAGAGAAATAACTGATGTTTTTTATATTTAAAGTCATCTTAATTGCATTGAGAGTGAAAGTAAAGGAGATTGCACACCTTGAATTTTGAAATATGGATTTTTACTCAGTAGTTTTGAGTTTGCTGATTACAGTGCATGCTCCATAGTGCATTACTACATGGTTTGACTACAAAGTACACCTTATAAGTATGTTACCATTTGCTCCAATGCTCAAAGTGCTCACATCGTGGTCACTGTTTTAAGTACACATATCTAGTGATGTTTGTGTGCACTCTGGTGGCCTTGATAGCACCAGCAGTTTCTTTTGTTGTGGCTCCTAATTCCATTTTTCCTGGTTAATGCTCTCATTTGCACCATCCCTCCTCTACACCTAGTTCTATTGTGTCGGGAAGGAGAGAGCTCCTCTTTGGATCCTCAAACACGGTTTGCCCTATCTCCACCTCCATGATCACATGTATATGTAACCAAACAATATGTATATAGTAATATATGGGTCCCTAATGAACTAGGTCTTCAGATCTAAACCAAAATCTGTACACTTGGGATATCTTAACCTTATCTATTTGCTCAGCAAAGTTGCACCTATTGGTAAGTTGGGATATGCTACTTCATCTATTTATTCACATGCCTATAAATATGGTAAAAATAAACGTGTTTCATCTTCTACTTCTTTCAAGCAACACATGTTATAAATATTTTTTTCCAGCTAAATAAATGTAGAAAGAAAAGTTTGAAGAGTTCATTTTAAATGTTAAGATACACAAAAAATTAACCTCTAAACTGTTGTGGACAAGATAATTGCAAAGTCCTTGCAGAGTTTCTTATAAGGTGTTAAAAGTTCATCTATCGAATTTTACTTTGTTTATGGTTAATTATTATTTTTTTAGCTAGTAATAATGGAGTAAATAATTCTATTTGTAAAGTGTGAGACCATAAAAAGATAAATAAGATTGGCATCAGTGAGAAAACATAGTCTATGCTCGCATAACTAAAAACATGCTAATTGCATTGGTTATATACTTGTATAATTCCTCTAAATTGTTAGTAATTAAAAATAAATAAATTATAAATTATCTTGGTTTTATCTATGGTCGATAATTAATATAATATTTTTTAAATATTTAACTAGGGATAAGAGAATTTATTGTGGATACTGAAGCTACCAATGAACTGAAAAGGACAAGTAAAAGTGTGTTTTCAGTGAAATAACAAATTGATAATGAACAGTTGGCAGTGGGCATATTCTTCCATTAGTTGTGGAGATCATTGACAGAATGCAGATGGCAGTGGCCTCATAGTCAACTTCTCTCCCTTATTCTCTCTGTGTTGTTTTATTGCTACTTCATCTTTTGTAGTGCAGGCAGAGATTGTTTGCTTTATTTTTCCTCCCATCTAAGTGATTTAGGTTTTGTCTGTGTGTGAGAGATGGGGCACCTATCTATAGGGAGGACGTGCAATACATGCAACTCTCACCTGGAGATAAAACCCAAGCCATGTTCAGATTGATGACTTACAACAAGTCAATTCATATGCAGGACCAATGTTTGCACGCCCTTAACAATTTCACTTCCAATTTTGAATTTCTTGTGGACAAGGAAGATGCCACTTTTTCCGAATACAGGCATGGGCCCACATTCTTCCTTGCTCACTTCAACTTCGAACTGCCTCTAAACCACACAAACGGAAAAATCAGGAGAACATTGTGATTTTTTTGTAAAATTCTCATTGATCAATATATTAAAATCTTGCAGGTTTTTGGGGATTTTATTGGCAGACAGGGTGAGAAATGAGATATCACGATTTCTCGCGATATTTTCCTGATGAATGCTTCTATGGTACAAATCATGGAAGCAGAAAATTTAGAAAGAGGGATTAGCATGCAAAGAAAGTATAAAATCTTGAATGTTGCCAAAAGATGGATGCAGGTGATGAAGTTTATGGGGAAAATGTATGGACTGAGATAATGAAGTTTATGCATATCTTTGCTATACTCCATAAGCTGATTTGGATATTTCAGTTCCACAGAAATCAAAGGGATGCCAGTTAACTAGAGTTCACGAGACGGTTAAAATTTGTGGTGATTTGAAGCAACAGAATATGCTATGAATTATGTAATGGCTCACTCAACATCCTGTTAGGCAGCCTATTTGGGAGTAGGAAAATGATATATTGTTAGAGAAGGTAGTAATAATATTATTATATTTTAATCTTGCAAGGATTACAGATATGTTGAGAATGGTTTGTTAGTCAGAATTGAAGTTTCTTGAAGGATTACTAAACTTATAGATCTGAGAAAGATAGTAGCTTGCATTTTGAAGGTAATTGCTTTGAGTACTTGAGTTGCTAAATGTCTAAAATCACAGACAATTTGGAAGTAGTCATTATTGAGTAATCCACATGGTTGCTGGTGAGCATTGTAAAAATATGGAGTGTGCTTTTGTCTGGGGTAAGTTAGCCTGGGAAAAATGGGCCATGTTATGAGGATATGGGACAAAGAAAGTTCAAATCTGCTGTTGTTTTTGAGATAAAGAATAATTTATGCCACATATATTCATTTGGTAGTATGGTCATGGCTCAATGTAATGTCCCCTAATTGGGAATGCCCTAAATTTTTCCTAATTCCTTAATTTCCAAATGAACAATTAGGTTAGAGAGTACCTTTCACCTGATTGAGGCCCTGCACACACATTAGCAACCATTTATCATAATCACACTGATTAGCAGAATATAATCATTTACCATAATAATACCTATTAGTAGATTATCATAATTAATCATTGTTGAACTCATGACCAAATTACTAATTCAATCACAAAGCATTTTAATATCCTAGGAGGGTTCAATCATAGGAGAGAATGGGAGAATGCAGCCTGATGGGGTGCCTTGGACCCTTTTTCCCTAGACCCAAGGGGATATACCATCTCCCTTGGCCTCATGTGGCGCATGCCATTCATATGAGGTGATCTATCTAGGAGGTGTCTTTTCCGTTATCCCCTCATCTTGCCAATCATTTCCCTTCTCCCTATGATTTGACCTCCTGTGCTGGTCCTCCATGACGGAGGAGTGAGGTTCCAAAGGGTGCCCTGAAAATTCCATCTCTCCTAAGCCCAAAGGCAGTACCCTTTGTACCCCCTTGGCTTCCTGAGGCTCATTGGGTCCCCAACTGAGGTGATGTACCTAGGAGAGTGCCCCATCACCGTTTCCCCTTTGTAGACTCAATTCTTTCCATCATGGTTGAGCTTCAAGGCGTATGGCAAGCAGAGATTAATTGAATTTACTGATATGACAATAGCAGTAACACATATTATTAGTAACTGAAATGTCCAATTAGATAATAATAGCTATTCACATTAAATTTGCTGCATCATATGACTGTAGATTAGATTCCATACCACCAATTCAGGGAATCGGATTTCTGCACAAATAGAAATTAATGCAATTTATTAACTTAGGAAATGCAGATCCTGATTTCTTTATATCTGGCTGCTTTGAATGTTTTATTTCTCTTAGACTGAATTCTCTCTCTCCAATCGCTTGGCTGTTAGATCTATTTTTAATAATTAGAAGACATTGCTTAAAGAGAAACGATTAGATTAAATTATTGAATATTACTAATAAGGATTAATAATTGCTACAAGCATCATTATTGCATAATCGTATATAATCCCCATCTCTCTCTCTCTCTCTCTCTATATATATATATATATATATATATGTATGTATGTATGTTACTATGTATCACTTATTGATTTATCACTTATCGTCACCTATCTTTTTTTGGACTATCTTCTTCTTCATACCTTCTTCCATGTCAAACTTCTTATTTCTTCTTCCCAAATCTGAGTAAATCATATTAATGTATCTGCTGCTATGCTCAGGAATATATTTCAGATTTCTTCTTTATTTTCCCTCTATTCTTTATCCCCCAATCTGCTCATATATTCTTTCTGAATAAATCTCCTGATTGTCTTTCCTTTATATTCTACATATATATCTATCCTTTTACTTGAAGGGAGGTGTCCCTTAGAATAGACACAATCTTTTGTTAACAAACCTCTAACATATCAATCACTGTTGTAGATATATTAAATCACTGCCCATTAATACTGTATATGATACTTGTTGCTGCTCCAGACTAAATAGATGAACTGTTGCTTCTTTTACTAGTTTATTTTATTTCCTTATACCTTTATCGCTGCCCTCTTAGAGACTCTAATAATTGTCTTAATAACCTTTTATGAATCACTGCCTCGTCTAAAGATATAATCACTGCTTTTCATGGAATCGCTGGCTGCTTAATCATAATTGTATATTTTATTTTATATTTTATGTTAATATATTATGTATTTCCCATTTTATTATTATATTTATAAATTGAATTTACATATTTATTTTTATCAGTTTTATATGTGTTTTAATAGCATTATATTATAATTATAATTATTATAATTATCTTATGATAATTATAATTATTATAATTATATCATATAATTATTCTAATTATCTTATGATAATTATAATTATTATAATAATAAGTTGCTAATATTTATATTTATATTTTTGATATTCATATAGTTATTCATTTTATTTATTCATTTGTATTTCAACGTTAGTGTTTCTTTTTAGTGTTGCAATTTCGGGGGCATGACACTAAAATATCAAGGCACTTAACCATGTATTGGCACAAAGAATGGGCTTGGAAATGTGCAACTGGATGATGTTTCTGGGACAAATACCAGGTGCTGTCATATTCAAAATAGATACACCCTTTGTAATGTTGGCCAATGAAACAATTACAAGACACATCTTTTGCCTTAAAACTTTTTAAGGAGAAAATGAGTGGTAAAGTTACAAAATCTAGTTTGCTGAGTGCTCCTTTCTAGATCAAGTTACTATGGAGTAGACATAGCCAACATTCTTTTCTAAAATATTTATCCATGAACTTAGGTGTAGCCAATACCATAGAGATCATACAAACATTTTTCTTCCAACAAAGACGAGAGTATGCTCATGACTGGGGGTCCTATATGATTTAACTTCTACCATGAATAGATAATCGTAGGGTTGCCTTTTGGGTTTGTGGTGATCTTGAAATAGAGTAATGCAGTAAAGAGATAAAATTTGCTTCTTTAGCTTCTTTATTGACTATCAATGCAGAATATGTATACCTAGCTTCTTTGTTTACACATTATAAATTTTGGGCCAGACAACAGCAAGCCACCAAAGATAGTGTAGCCAACTAAGGTACAGATTTAGGATCTTAGTATTTCCTATGTGTTTTGTTGGCTATTAACCTGTCAAAAACGATATTGGAGGTGCAAGATGTTAGTTTTAGATCAGAAATTAAATAAGCAGATATAGAGCAATTTTAAACAATTTGAGATCAGAAATTAAATAGGCAGATATAGAGCAATTTTAAACAATTTGACACAGCATATACCCTGGGAAAACCCTCCAACTTGAGGGAGAAAAACCCAGCAACAATATATCACTTATATATTGAATGATGAACAACGATTCGCTTTACAATGAGGCCAATCTCAAGGCCGAATTAATCAGCACCACACTTGATGCAATCTCAAAACAATAATATCGAACTTCTTGAAGAATGAGATCGATCTCTATGAAGAATAATATTGAACTCCAATATCGAACTCTGCTGTAAATGAATTCGCACTTGACTTGTATGAATGTAATAGATGATCATGAATGAATGAACAGCGCCTCCTTATATACAATTTGATGGGGAGAACTCCAAACAAACGCATCCCTTCAAGATGCAAAGTCGGCCTAAAAAATGAAAGGGTGTGTCTCAAAAGGTGGCGAATAATCAGCTGATGTCGGCCTTAATAATAATATATAAATTACAAATCCAAATGAATGTGTCTCTTTATGAATTGTCTCCAATAAATAAATAGCCAACGACTATATTAATTTATTGCTTTAATAAATCGAATACTCAGCTGCTGGAAGTATGAGGCCCACGGCTATAAACATCAACACTCCCTCTTAGCTAGGGAGGAATACTTCCAGATATCCAAGTCACGGAGTCTCTCAACATGACATCCACAATGGCTACACCCATTTGTGGAGAAGAGCTTATCACGGAGTCACTCAACGTGATGTCCACCATGGCTACTCCCATGTGTGGAAGGAAACATGTGTACAAGTGCCCATCACGGAGTCACTCAACGTGATGTCGTCATGGAGTCTCTCAACATGACGTCCACCATGGCTACTCCCAGAGGGTGGATAAACACAAGTATAAGGAAATCATCATGGAGTCTCTCAATGTGATGTTGTCATGGAGTCTCTCAACATGACATCCACCATGGCTACTCCCAGAGGGTGGAAACAAGGGCTTTCACCTCAAATTTCTCTATCACAGAGAAAGATGCATTAACAAGGGCTTTCACCTAAAATTTCTCTATCACAGAGAAAGATGCATTAAAGCAAATCACAAAAGATCATTGATGCCGAGTCTCCCTCTCAGCAAGGGCTTCATTCTCCACAAACTCCAAGCTTGTCTCAAAAGTGCACAAACTTCACTCTGGAGAGAGGCTTGGTGAGAATATCACCGTCTGATCATTAGTTCAAATATATCTCAACTGAATAGCTTTCCTCAATACCATATCTCTGATGTAGTTGTATTTGATCTCAACATTTTTTGTCCTGTCATGAAACACTGGATTGACAGATAGCTTCACACAACTTTGATTGTCACAATGAATAACAGTCGGCTCCAATGATTGTCCAAACAATCCTGCAAGGAGCTTTTGAAGCCACACTGCTTCTCGAGCTGCTACACAAGCTGCAATATACTTGGTCTCTGCAGTGCTTAGTGCCACTGAAGACTGCTTCTTGCTACACCAAGAAATCATCGTAGACCCCAAGCTAAAGCAACAACAAAAGGTGCTCTTCCGATCAGCTACAATCCCTGCCCAATCAGAATCAAAATATCCTTGCAACTTTAGGTCTACATTGGAAGTATATTTCAAGCCATATCCAATTGTGCCACGCAAGTATCTCAAGATATGCTTAGCTGCAACTAGATGAATTTGCCTTGGTTCACACATGAACTGACTAAGTGCACTCACTGCATAGCAAATATTTGGTCTAGTATTGACAAGATACATCAACGATCCAATCAACAGCTTGTACATAGTGGGATCTACCAGATCTGAACTAGCTGCAGACTCACTTAACTTCTTCAAATTGGTGTCCATCGGTGTAGACATGGATTTGCAATCCATCATCCCAAATCTCTTCAAGATGTCTATAGTATATTTCCCTTGACTCAAAATGATCTCATTGGGTCTCTGCCACACTTCCAATCCTAGGAAGTAATGCATATATCCTAGATCCTTCATCTCAAATTCAGAAGCTAACTCCTTGCATTTGATAATGAGATATTCTGCTCCAGTAAGAAATAGATCATCAACATAAAGAACCAAGATTAATGCCTCACCATTGACTACCTTGAAGTAAAGATTTGAATCAACATCATTCTTGGAGAAGCCCAAGCTCATCAAGTATTGATCGATCCTCTCATACCAAGCACGAGGAGCTTGCTTAAGGCCATACAAAGCCTTCTTCAATTTACAAACATGAGACTCCTTACCATGAATCTCAAAGCCATTAGGTTGCTCAATGTATACTTCTTCTTCAATTACACCATTAAGGAAAGCTGTCTTCACGTCCATCTGATGTAGCTTCCATCCCTTAGCTGCTGCAATAGCAATAATGGTCCTGATGGATGTATAACGAGCAACCGGAGCAAAGGTTGCTTCATAATCTATTCCCTCTTTCTGAGAGAATCCTCTAGCCACAAATCTAGCTTTGTACTTCTCAATGCTTCCATCAGCCGCATGCTTGATCTTGAAAAGCCATTTAGAAGATAGAACTGATTTCCCTTCAGGTCTAGGTACAATATCCCAAACATCATTCTTAATGATAGATTGATATTCTTCAGCCATAACATCTCTCCATACTTGCTGACTTGATGCTTCCTCAACACTGGAAGGCTCAGATTCAATGATATGACTCATTAATGCAAAATAGCTTGGAAACTTCTGTGGTCTTTTGCTTTCTTTGAATGTGCCTCTAGGTGCTGCAAACTTTTCTGCCTCCTGCATAGTTTGCCTAGCCCATAAAGGTCTCTTTCGACCTATGACAATATCTCTTGGCCCATCAGTTGGTTCCAAAGGCTCAATTGGATCAATATCCTCTTCTGGTTCAGTAGACTCCCTCTGAATCTCAGGATTATGATCAACGTCCATGTCTTGAGGAGTCTCCTGGTCTTCATTATCTATCTCCATGTATGAACCTTTAGATCTTTTGAATGCAACATCTTCTTCAAAAGTGACATCTCTGCTAATCTCTATCTGTTTCTGTCCTAGAATGTAAATCCTGTAGGCTTTTGAGGATTCACTGTAGCCCAAAAATATTCCTTTCTTGCCAGATGGTTCTAACTTAGTCCTCTTATCTTTAGGCACATGAATATAAATAGGACAACCAAAGATTCTCAAGTGACTAACCTCAGGCTTCACACATGTGAAGGCTTCTTTAGGAGTCATATTCTCCAAAATACGATGAGGGCTTCGATTCTGAACATACACTGCCGTTCTAGATGCTTCTGCCCAAAGGAAGGTTTGCAAGTCTTGATCATGGATCATAGCTTTAGCTTCCTCAACAATGGATCTATTCTTCCTTTCTGCAACTCCGTTTTGCTGTGGATTGTAAGGAACACAAAACTCCCTCTTAATCCCTGCCTTGATACAAAAGTTACGGAAGCCTCCAGAGGTGTATTCTCCTCCGTTGTCAGATCTCAGAACTTTGATTCTCTTTCCGGACAAATTCTCTACTTGAGCCTTAAATTCTTTGAATTTCTCAAGTACTTCATCAGATTCCTTAGTCTTTAAGAAATAAATCCAAGTCTTTCTAGAGTAGTCATCAATGAAAATTACATAATACCAAAAACCACTCAAAGATGCAACAGGCATTGGACCACACAAATCAGAATGAACAAGATCTAGAATACATTTTGATCTATTTTCACTACTATGAAAAGGACCTTTAGTATTCTTACCCAATGTGCATCGTCTGCAAGTACCATCATGCTCCTGATTGAGTTTAGGAAGGCCAGTGACCATCTTCTCCATGGATGGAAGAGCTATGAAATGGAGGTGAGCAAGTCTTCTATGCCAAAGCTCGCTTGAACTGGTGGAGTCATGCAACAATGCTTGCATTGGACGAATGGAAAGTCTATAAAGACTCTCTTGCCGAACACCAATCACACGGGCTGTCTTGATGCTAGAGTTCTTTGGCCAAGCAAGAACTTTTCCCTCAAAAAATGCAACTTGATATCCTTTGTCCTCCAAAGCTGAAATTGATACAAGGTTCCTCTTGATACCTGGTACGAACAAAACATCACTCAAATGAAGAGAGATGCCAGAATCTAGGTGAAGAGAGGAGGCTCCAACACCCTTCACTGAATAGCAAGCATCATCTCCAATTATTACTTGAAAGTTGGTTTCTCTCTCCACCAAATCTGAAAGATACTCTCGAAATCTGGTAATGTGTATGGAAGCGCCACTATCAATCAACCATGTGCTACTATCGGTTGGAACATTGCTTGATAGGGCTGAGATAAATAGAATCCACTTGAATTATCTCTTGAATCCTTCTGAGGAGAGACATCATCCACATCCGCAGTAGAAGCATGCTGCTTTGGTCTTGTTGCACAATCTCTAGCATAATGACCAAACTTGTCACATCTGAAGCACTGTATATGGGATAGATCCTTCTTCTTCTTTGGTTCAGGAGCAACATCCGATTTCCTGTCTCTATTCCTCTTGAAGTTACCTTTTCTCCCTTCTCTTCCTTTCTTCTTTGAAGTTTGAGCAGCAAGAACATGATTGTCTTCATTGTGAGAACTTCGTCCATTACCCCTTGCTGCCAACCTTGATTCCTCTTGAATGCAATCTGCCCTAAGACGATCAAACTTAGTTAGCTTAGATCTTCCACTTATACTTTGGATAAAAGGCTCCCAAGATTGAGGAAGACCCTTAAGTGCCAACATGACTAAGTCTCGATCATCAATTATGTCTCCAATGGCATAGAGTTGATCCTTCAACTCAGTGATCTTCATAAAGAAGGAGATGATTGAATCTCCTTTCGCCATCTTGATGTGATGTAGCTGTTGCCTCAATGCAAGAGCTTGGCTGGTGTTATTGATCTCATACAATCCCTCCAAGGTCTTGAACATCTCTCTCGCTGTCTTCAACTTGGAGATAATAGGCACAAGGTGATCCTTCACAGAATCAATCAATATCTTCTTGGCCTTTGTGCCATTCTTCCTCCATTGTGTCTTTTCATTCTCATCGGAAGGCTCGGGTACTTCGCTCTCCACGAACTCGAGAATCTCATTTTCTTCCAATGCAATAAGAACTCTAAACTTCCAAGAGGTGAAGTTAGAGGCACCTTCGAGTCTATCTTCAACCTTTAGACCGTTCACCATTTTCGAAGATAAGATAGACACACTAAGATGAGAATAAGAGAGGAAGATAATGCTGCTTATATAAATCTGATCACGATCTTGCTTAAACCCGCTCTGATACCATGTTAGTTTTAGATCAGAAATTAAATAAGCAGATATAGAGCAATTTTAAACAATTTGACACAGCATATACCCTAGGAAAACCCTCCAACTTGAGGGAGAAAAACCCAACAACAATATATCACTTATATATTGAATGATGAACAACAATTCGCTTTACAATGAGGCCAATCTCAAGGCCGAATTAATCAGCATCACACTTGATGCAATCTCAAAACAATAATATCGAACTTTTTGAAGAATGAGATCGATCTCTATGAACAATAATATTGAACTCCAATATCGAACTCTGCTATAAATGAATTCGCACTTGACTTGTATGAATGTAATAGATGATCATGAATGAATGAATAGTGCCTCCTTATATACAATTCGATGGGAAGAACTCCAAACAAACGCATCCCGTCAAGATGCAAAGTCGGCCTCAAAAATGAAAGGGCGTGTCTCAAAAGGTGGCGAATAATCAGCTGATGTCAGCCTTAATAATAATATATAAATGACAAATCCAAATGAATGCGTCTCTTTATGAATTGTCTCCAATAAATAAATAGCCAACGGCTATATTCATTTATTGCTTTAATAAATCGAATACTCAGCTGCTGGAAGTATGAGGCCTGCGGCTATAAACATCAACACAAGAAAGTAAATAAAATCAGTCTTTTATATTTGAGGCTCAACTTTCTGTTTACTTTTGTATCTTACATTTCTTTTGAATCTTCGTCCTAATTGATTTCTTACATAGTATTTGGCATTGCAAGACAAAATACTTTGCCTAATTTTGGTTGGCAATATCCATAGCAAATTCTTTATGTAATGTTGGTGTGCTTATGTAAAAAATAACTCAAATGAACTGAATAAAACTAAACTCTACACAAATGAAATGATATTAATGTCTACATAGTAGAAACAACCAAAATAGGTTAAGTGACTTGAAAAGTACAGCATGCTACAATAGAAGGTATAGGGTGAAGGGAACCTTAGAGAGCTGAAATTATAAGTAACTATGTTTAAAGTTTAAAATTAGATTGAACAACAAATAGCGAAACCCTAAAGCATGTGAACCGAGGAGATGCCCAAATAACTGTGAGGGAGGGTGCCTCCAAATTTCCATGAGCTGATGAAGACTAAAGTTGGAGACCAAAAACATAAGGTGGCACTGTCATCCATCCTAAAGCTGAATTCAGGAAGTTGGTGACATGTTCATTTACCACGTCAAAGGGCACAATACAAGATATGAAACAAAGGCCCGCACGGGTAGCGGAGTTGGCTTGGGCCGTGGGTTTGCTCCCCATTGGTTTCGGGTTCGATTTCGCTCCCGGGCTTAAAAGGTGGAACGGCTAGTGGGCGGTTGCTTCCACCCGCAGAGGACTAGTCTCGCCTCAGCTCGGCTCTCTCGAACCCCAACATGGCAGTCTGTAAGCCCAAGGTAAGGCCAGGGAGACGCTGGGCTGGGCCGCGGGGATACCTCCGTAGTTAACAAAAAAAGAAGAAGATATGAAACAAAGATTTCAACATCAATATTAGATGATAAATTCAACAATTGCCATATTAGGAACGCTATGGGATAATATTTGAGCCTAAAGAAATTTATGCCGATCAAGTGAGACTGATTCTTTTCTTTATTTGATTATCTTCCATTGTGCCTTTATTTTATTATTTTTCATAGTGGGGTCAGTTGATGTCTTAACCAAAACCGAGGAGCCATTTTGGAATTTTGGAGCCTATGTCAGCTTGACCAAATTCTAATATGTTTTGTTTTTATGATGTAAGTCAAGTGACTCATCTGAAATAGTTGGATATTTTTACAAACTGCAATGAAAGATTTCAAATACAATATCTATTAGCTTACATTTTCAATCACTAAAATGCTATGCTCTTCTGTGACATGTCCCCGACTTGTTTTGGCATGTCCTCGTATTGGTGATGTTTGGAAGACTTGGGGACGCCTTGGAAATGTCATCCTGCTGACCCTTTATCAACTTTTTTGGCCTTGAAATTCCAGAAATAACTTGAAAATGTGGACCAACTGTCCTGGAGACAGCTAAGGATGTCAATGATATCCCCTGACTGTCCCAAGGACATAAGGGACGTCCAGTGCCCCCTTGTAGTTACACTGAATTTAAAAAAAAGGTCCAAAATGGATTATTTTTTTTTATTTTTCTTTTGTGGGCCCCCACACCATTATCAGCCCTAAATGAGAGATTTCAGTCTGCAAAACAACAGATTTTAAAGCTAATTGCTTGCTGTTAGGATTGACTTTGCAAGATTTGAAAGCAGTTTTCAGACTTTCAGTTGGAAAAATAACAAGGTTTTCAAGATAAAATCAGGAAAAAAAAACCTAGGATTTCAAGCTCCATTTGTACCTCTCAAGGTGGTGTTTTAGTCGCAAGAAGGTGGTTTTCTATCACTGAAAACAACAGTTTTTATTTGTTTTTGTAGTCACAAAATTTACAGGTTTGCAGCATATAGTGGCAAAGATTTCAGTCTTATTGAGGCAGCCTCCTTTATGATCTCAATACAAATTCAGGAACTTGTTGCTTGTGTCAACCACTACAATCCTAAGATGAGGGGGATAGGCTCATTGATTGCACGAGTTCTTTCAAGTTCAAGGGTAGTAATATATTTTCAATGTTTTTGTCATTTTGTAGTGGGAACTTGCAGCCTTTTGCCATTTTTTTGTAATTGTTATCTATTAAGGATCTACAATGTATATGATCAATGTCTTATCAATGTTATCATATGAATATTTGAAATTTCCCTGTATTTTTAAAATTTCCCTATTTTCTTTTTCAGCTGTCCCCTTTGTTGTCCTTTGCAATCCCCTCAAATGGCCTCCAAAAAATCTGTCCTTGTAATGCACCCTTTGCTCCCATCCCAGAAACTTGGTGGAACATAGCTAAAATGTTTTCTTCTTCTTTCTCATATAACCAATGCCTGGGTCTCAAACCATGCTGGGAGTCATATCACAAATTATAAATGTTATTTTAGAAAAAAAATTCAGTCTAGATTTTTTGTTTGTGACACATTAGTTGATCAAAGATTAAGCTAGCATGTTGCAAATGATGCTTTGTCCCTTCTTCAGTAAACCCTTTTATTTCATTATAGGCAGCTGCAGAGTAACAAGTTGGAGGAAGCAAACGATCTAGAGGCATTGTTCAAGGTTACAAGCTGATGGGTACAAGGAATTTGGCACTCAGTGGAAACATTACACTTCCATGATATGGGAAGGATGATGTTGGTATGGCTGGGAGTCAACTCTCCCACTCCATGTTTCATCCTCTTAAATAGACACTGCCAATCGTTTAAGGCAATATTCAAGTGTAAAGTCTAGAAATTGCCAGTTGTTTGGAGTTGGTTGTTGACACATTTGTAGTGTCTTCTGCTCACAAATGAAGTAGGGGATCTGATAAAGCTTATTTTACTTGAAAAATAACCTTTTTCAATATCAATTAGGTTACCCATATTGAATTGAATTTATTGGTGGTACTCATACCTTAATGATTTGATATTGTTATTTCCCATGGACCAGCTAGGACTTGAACTGAGGACATCCCACATACATGCTGGGTTGCATTACCACTGAGCTACTGGCCTTTTTGTGATTGGGGATTTTGGTAGGTTCTTTATTATGGTTTGAGTGTGGCTCATTGTTTTTGACATCCTCCTTTGAGCCATTCTTTGGTGCTCATGGCTCCAAGTCTGGCTTTGATACTGTGTTATTATCCATGTACCATCTAGGAATTGAACCTAGGACCCCTCCCATGTACATGCTTGGTTGCTCTACATTGAGCCACCAGCCACCTTTGTGGCCAGGGCTTTTTCTCTAAGCTCCTTATTATGGTTTGAGTATGGCTCATTGTCTCCAACAGACATATATATACTGATCTAGTCCTTAAAGGCTTTGGGGATGACTTTTAACATACATATCCAGTGACATGGTCTGATTTCTTGTTTAGAGTCATCCATTGACACAGAAAAGCTTCTTCTGCTCACTGTTGAATTAGAGGTTCTGACAGCTCATTTTTCACAAGCGATAACCATTTTGAACATCTATTGGAAGTACTCATATTGAATGGCATGCATACATGGCGGGATATCTTTTCAATGTGACCAAACTACATGATTTGATGCATGTATTAATACTGACTCCTGGGGAGTGATTTTTAATATGCACATCTGTGTCTACAGTTGATTATTGACAGAGAAATACCCTCTTCTGCTCACTGATGAATGTGATGATGTGACAGAGCTCATTTTTCTTGAGAAATAACTATTTTTAATATCTATTATGTATTTATATTGAATGGGATGAATAGGTTCTGAACTTCTGGGCTACCATCTTAATTTGGCGAAACCACGTGGGTTGGTATGAATTAGTACTGTTCATGAACATTATAGACCTGGGGGATGAATTTTAATGCATATTCTGTAGTATGATCTGATTCCTTGCATGAAATAAATGTGATGGATACTTGTCTTATCATTAACTATTGATTTTTCCTTATATTTATTGTGTGCCATTTTACAGAGGGTGATATTTTATTACATGAACTGCATTGTGAAGATTTTTTTCTCATGTGATAGGTATTGGAAGCTATCTCTTCTTGTACATCCAGATAAGTGCTCCCATCCTGAAGCACACCAAGCTTTCACAAGATTGAATCAGGCTTTCAAAGATTTGCAAAACCCAACAAAAGTAAGGATTTGTTTTCTCTGTCCCAGTTTTAATGATTAACCTCATAAAATTGTAATTACTTAATGTGCTTCCCTATGTGATTTCTAAACAGTCATTTATCTTATGCTATATCTTATGTTTACAAATATAGATTATGCATTATTCATTAGTTTTATGTGCATATTGCTTGGCTGCTATTCTCCTTCAGCAGGACACACTCATTTCATGGCAGCAATCATTTTTTTTAATTTTTTCTTTATTATTTTTCAGCAGGTGCATTTTGTTTATCTTTTAGCATGACAACACTTGCTTTTCTTATATTTCTGTGAGAAGTGGCTGTTCTCATTTTAGAACAAGGTGTTTTTCTGCTCTAGCCTAGGCACTCCACTGAGATGGGAATTTTTCATTGTAAATCCTAGAGTTCTCATGTTCTATAAAAGCAACCTAGGGCACACCACTGAAACAAATAGAGAGAGCATATTTGAGTGTTGAGCTATTTCAATGTAATACTTTTCATTTTTAATAGAAGATTGATGTAGTATTGAGGTATCAGATTTGTGAGTATTTTCTGTTCATATTTTCAGCAGTGCGTGTTTGTAGATTAGAGTACTCAGATCTGCTGTTTTGGTTGGAGTTTTTTGCAGTTGAGGTTAGTTTTCTCAGTGCATAATCTGCTTACCATGGTTTGAAAATTTAACATGTTATTAGATGATGCAATTTGAAGTCTCCTAGATCTGTGTATGGAATACTCCTAGATCTGTGTATGGAATGTGTTGCTTCCTATGAGAGAGAGTTATTGGAGAATTTTAGTGGATGTGATGCCCTTGCTTCACTGAGTGAAGCGATTCAAACTTTTGAGAGGTTGTAGGGTGGGATGCCTATGCACTTGTGATAGGTTGCTGGTCATAGTTATTCTTGGTTGATCTGTTTGGTTTTAGCATGCTCTTGGTCTTGACCTCATAGTGTGTGATTGTCAAGAGGGTGCGTCAAACTTTACACCTCGGAGGTGCAGATTGCAAATGCTATTGGAGGTTGATCTTTGGATTTTTGTGGAGACAAAGGTTGCATCTCCTGTTGATCTTGTTCAATTGGTTGAACATGACAAAAAAGTTGGCTAGGGCGAAGTGAATCAACCTAGATTTAGCGAAGCGGTATTTGATCCCTCACAACACAAAGAAGACGGCATTGAAGGAGATGTATGATGCCTTGACCACTTTGTATTAGAGTGTGAACAATTTCCGCAAGATGTTACTAAAGAATAAGTTTAATGCCACACACATGAGTGATACAAACACAATGGCTAGCCACCTTATGAAGACCATTGGGCTTCTAGATCAACTTTGTATTAGAGTGTGAACAATTTCCGCAAGATGTTACTAAAGAATAAGTTCAATGCCACACACATGAGTGATACAAACACAATGGCTAGCCACCGTATGAAGACCATTGAGCTTCTAGATCAACTTTGTATTAGAGTGTGAACAATTTCCGCAAGATGTTACTAAAGAATAAGCTCAATGCCACACATGAGTGATACAAACACAATGGCTAGCCACCTTATGAAGACCATTGAGCTTCTAGATCAA
>VDFB02271358.1:212962157-213051255 GCA_007258455.2 Sequoia sempervirens
CTTGGTTTACTTTATAAAGACCAAAAATGAGGTGTTTGGGAAGTTCCAAGAGTTCAAAGCTCTTGGGAAAAATTAGATAGGTAGAAAGATTGAGCTTGTGAGATCTGATAATGAAGGGGAGTATACCTCCAAGGACTTGGATGCCTATAGAGATGATTTTACCTTACAACAATCACTAGAATGGGGTTACATAGAGGAAAATATGTCCTCATAGAAAATGCTATGGGCCATGACCAAGATATTCCCATGTTTCTTGGGGTAGGGGCATAAAGTTGTGCTGTTTATGATCTTGATAAGGGTCCTCTCAAGGTATTGAAGGACAAGACTCCAGTGGAAGCTTTCAAAGGTGAGAAACCTAATGTTTCTTGTTTTTGGATTTGTGGAAGCTTTGTTGACATTCATGCACTAGAGGAGAAGAGGACAAAGCTTGAACCATCCAACAAGAAGAGTGTGTTTGTGGTATATAGCAAGTCATCCAAGGTTTACAAGGTCTATGTTTAATCACAATGGTAGATAATCGTGTGAGCCAAGATGCAAAGATTGATGAGGAAGCTTGGTACTCTAAGTCTCAAGAGCCTTCTATTGTGATTGAGGAGGCTGAAAAGATTGTTGTCTTAGGTGCTGATCCACTTTGTACAATGGGAGCAACTGTAGTTTAACCAGTTTCTAGTGTAGAAGCAAAATACCTCATTACCATCTAGAATAACTAGGTGTTTATTGCTCTATATGATAAAATAAATACATGAACTAATAATAGAGATCATGAACTAATAATAGAGATGACAATGCATACTAGATATGAGCAAAGTATATCTTTATTCCAACATAAAATTATTACAAAAGAAGACCAAAGATGGTTAGCCAAGAATCAACGTCAATCCTACTAGATCATACTACTTGTGTTGATGATGCACAATCTATTAAAGGACACGACGGTTGCCAAGAGGAGACACAATCGTCAACCAATTGACAATTATAACTACTCGAAGCTGATAAACAATTAATACATAGTTGGATAACCAATATTATCCAAACATAATGATAGACATTGTACATTAATTGCATCATACCCCCAAAAGAAAAAGTCGTCTTCCAAACGACAAGTAAACGTCGAGTGACATTGGGGAAGAATTTCCAAATTGATGATGATATTGTAGAGAAGGACTTGTAAACAAACTTGGAAGTGTACTTTGAAAACTCAAACTTGGAGTGTACTTGGCAAATCAAATGAGTGCAGTGGGGGTCTAGGGGTGATGCACATCATTTTTATGATTTTTTAAGAGGCATAAAACAATGCTGGCAAAGCCAAACAATAGAGATTTTGGAGTGTTTAACCAACGTATGCTAAGATGTGAATAATGCTTTAAGATTAGACCAACTAACCAAGGGACCTCATTTGATTGCACATTGAAACTCTTAAGAATATACTCTTCTTGAGAATGGCTCTTCAGAATAGACTTTTGTTGGGACAATTGAAGTGTATAATCAAATTGTATGGTGTTGACTAGGGAAAGAAGTGGTTGTACAATGGTTGATGGTTGTACGTTGTTGATCTCCAAGCCCTCGCGATTTTGAAATGTTGGCCGTATGATGTGGATGACGAGTGATCATTGTACAATGGAGGCCAATGGATGTACAATGTAGAATGATGGTATGTGCCGTATGATGCAAAATGATTGTAAGTTTTGTACTATGCAGATAAAGAATTTCAACTTAGGCCGTACTGTGAAGGAGGGCAATGGCCATACAACATAGGATGATGTTAGAGGCCGCACAATACATACAAGGAATTTCCCCTTAAGCCGTACGGTGGAGGCATGCAAGGGCCGCACAATGTGGAGAGAATGGAATTGCCGTATGATTTGAAAGGCACTCCCTTCTTGTCGTACGGTGTACTTTACTCTCGACCATACACCCTTCACTAAATAATGTCATATTCCATTCACTAACGCCATATCTGATGATATTGTACACCATGATGCCACTGTACTATGCGAGAGACCCGTCGTACGATGTGCGAGACTTGTATGATCTGACAAGATGGTGGTCGTAGGATGCACACTAAGTATTAAGGCTGTCATAACTTTTCTTGCCGTATGATATACTCGGGCCGTTTATTATTTATAGTCGGGCCTTTTATTATTTTCTCCTTTAATTGCTGAATTAAAATTTTTAATATAATATTTTTGCCTTTTCCATTCCAATCTTTCCTTATTTTCTAATTCTCGTTTTCTTTTTTTTTTTTGTAAATGTTCTGTGAAGTTGATTTTCCTTGACAAGTATTTGTATGCTTTGAATTAAATATTTTTCTCTTAGTACTTTGAGATGTACCAACAATAATTTTGCATTCTTTTGCAAAGTCGGATGCCTTCCCCAACAGCGGGTTGCGTCCCACACACATAAACTGCCCAATTTTTCAAAATCATTTTTCATCGGTTGCTCTTAAGGCAATGACACCAAATGTTTACTGCTCTATTTGATAAAAATGAATACATGAACTAATAATAGAGATGACAATGCACACCAAATACAAGAGTAAAGTATATCTTTACTCCCACATGAAATTATTACAGAAGAAGACTAGAGATGGTCAGTGAAGGATCAAGGTCGATCTGACTAGATCATACTACTTTCCTTGATGATACACAATCTATTTAAAGGACCCAACAATTGCCAAGAGCAACACAATCGTTGACCAATTGATGCTTATAACTACCCGAAGCCGACAAACAATTAATACATAGTCAGATAACCAATATTATCGAAACATAATAATAGACATTGTACATTGACTACACTGGGAAGCCTAGATGAATTACTCAAACATTTTAGGAGGCAAAAGAACAAGTAGGAGAAATAAGACTTCTTTTCAAGTGATTCATCCACTTGAAAAGTTTCTGAGTTATGTTGCCTTGATGTCTTCCATCATTGATGTGAAGCCTTCCAATTTTGAGGAAGCAAATTCAAAGTAGGCGTGATGCAATGCCATGGTAGAGGAGTATCACTCCCTTGTTCATAATGATGTTTGAGAAAAGATTGTGTTGAGATCCATAGGTAAATTGTTGATTGATTCTAGGTAGTTGTGCAAGTTGAAGCATGCAACAAATGGGAGCATAGAGAAATACAAGAATAGATTTGTTGCTTGAGGGTTCTTTGAGAGAGAGGGAGTTGACCATGATGAGACCTTTGCTCTAGCTATAAGATACACTTCTATTAGGATACTTATGTCTCTTGCATCTTATTTTGGTCGGTCTTTATATTAGATGGATGTAAAGATAGCTTTTTTGAATGACAAGATAAAGGAAGAAGTGCATATCAATCAACCTAGGGAGTTTGAAGTGTATGGGCAAGAGGCCCATGTATGTAGGTTGGAGAAGGCCTTTATGGGCTCAAGCAAGTGCCACTTTCTTAGTACTTATAGATTAATGAGTACTTGTTGAAGTTGCGCTTCACTAATATACTTGTAGATCCTAACTTTTTATATTTGGTTGATAAATCTGATTTATTATTTTTGGTCTTGTACATGGATGACCTAATCCTTATAGGTAGCAGTGAGACATAGCATGGTGCAAGGGGGAGTTGGCCTTTGAGTTTGATATGAAGGATATTGTTAGATCTCTAATATTCTACCTTAATATCATATATCCTAAGAATATAATATATATTCCTAAGTATAATGAGTTAAGCACTTGTGGCATGCTTAACATTAACACTAGTTTTAGTTAATACCTTAAATACTATTTATTAGGATGAAGGGGTATGTCCCTACATGGCTAAGCTTATAAATAAAGGAAGAGATATTCCTCCTAAATCATCATATCATCTTTTATTCAATTCATATCATATTTTCTGATTATAGGAGGTAACCCCCTCAAAGTGGTCTGCTATAATTCTGATTTTTACAAATATATCCAAGGAATATCATAACATATATCAACCTAATGCATTATTTTTTGGGTCTTGAGGTGTGGTAGAGTACAAGTGAGGCCTTTTGTGGTCAAGGAAGTACATAGTAGAGATTCTAAAGAGATTTTAGAT
The DNA here is from genome assembly GCA_007258455.2 of Sequoia sempervirens. NCBI lineage: Eukaryota > Viridiplantae > Streptophyta > Pinopsida > Cupressales > Cupressaceae > Sequoia > Sequoia sempervirens. The sequence goes on from VDFB02271358.1 coordinate 212,966,196, forward strand.
GATGGATTGAAAGCCTTAACTACTCCAATGGTTTTGAATTTCAAGTGGATTGTAGATTCAAAATTAGATATGGCAGATCCTTCTGTGTACAATTAGTTTATAGTTTGCCTCATGTATTTGGCGAATACCCAACTTGATATTTGATTTGCAAGAAATGCAATTTAGCTAGTTTATGGTTGAGTTGAGGCAAATTCATTGGATTGATGAAAAGTATTGGAGCTACATATCAGAGAGCTATGATAGTGATATTCCATGGCTTCCTACATGACATAATGGAAGACTATGTTGATGACCTTCTGGGAAAGTAAAAAGCAAGTTCTTGAATGTATCTTTGCTTGATTAGTTGAATACCAAGTATGCCTTTCTAAAAAGTGTCTTTGGCGTCACTTCAAGAAAACTTATGAGATTTATTGTATCATGAAGAGGAATCGAAGTTGATCCAACTAAGGTTAAGGCCATCTTAGAAATGGCTCCTCCTAGGACCATCAAACAACTACACAGTTTCCAAGGAAAGCTCTAAGCAATCAGACACTTCAGAGCACAACTTGCAGAAAAATGCCAACCATTTTCTCACCTTCACAAGAATGCAACATTTCAATGGGATAACAATTGTCAACAAGGCTTTGATTGACTTAAAGAGTATCTTGCATTGCATCTTGTCCTCATGCCACCTACCCTAGGGAAATCCCTTTTTCTATATATCTTAGCTACATTAGTTGCATTGGGGGCATTATTAGCACAACATACTCAACATGGCTTAGGAGCAGGATCTTATTTGTAACTTCACAAGGTGATTGCATTCCTAAGGCATATTGGCTAGCTTTTCCTTGCACAAACAATATTGCCGAATATGAAGCTTTGATTATAGGTTTTAGAATGGTTATCTAATGGAAGATCATAGAATTACATGTTTTTGGAGACTCTCAACTTGTCATCAAACAAGTAAACAGTGAATATCAAAGAAAGGATGACAAACTTCTCCCTTATAAGAAGATGGGGGATAGGTTTAAGCAGTATTTCTCTAAGATTTAGTTTGAACAAGTGTCTCAATTGGGAAATAAAGCAACAAATGCTATGGCAACTATTGGGTCACTTATGGACATGCCACATAACAGTCAACAATGCGAATTCTTGGTTGAGCAACTTTTGATCCTTGCTTATGATCTTGACATCGAGCTTGTGTGCAAACTTGTTGTTTCCAATTTCCTTTGGTACCATGACGTTTACACATACCTTCATGACAATATCCTCACACCAAGCCTCACTAACACCCAACATAAATCCTTTATTTGCTAATCATCCCGTTTCATCATCTTTGATGATACTCTATATTGAAGGAGCTTTGATGGAACCCTCCTAAGGTGCTTGACATAAAAGAGGCCCAAATTGCTTTACATGAGGTGCACAAAGGTATCTGTGGTGAACACACCAATAGTCCTTCCCTTGCTAAGTTGTTAAGAATGGGTTACTATTGGCCAATTATGGAACACGATGCCCATCAATTTGTTGAGAAATGCCTACAATGTTAGCAACACAGAGATTTGATACATGCGCCATCTTAGGAGTTGCAACCAATCACTACTCCATGGGATTTTTCACAATGGGGCCTTGACCTCGTTGGCAAAATCCATCCTTCCTCCTCCAATGGCCATAAATTTATAATCATTGCCACTGAGTATTTGACAAAGTGGGTTGAAGCCATTCCACTTACATACATCAGTAGCAAGCAAATTGCTAAATTCATCCTACACTATATCATATGTCACTATGACATTTTGTTGGCTATCGTCACAGATAAGGGTAAACCATTCAAATCAAGAAGTTCGTAGCCTTTGCTAGAAATTTCACATCCAACATCGCTTTTCTACCCCTTATTATCCCCAAGGTAGCGGCCAAGTTAAGGCTTCAAACAAAAGACTTCTCAAAATCCTTAAGAAACAATCAATGAAGTTGGTTGTGGCTAGCACCTTCAACTCCATCCCGCCTTATGAACATATCACACTAGTATCTGTACACCCACTGGTGTGACACCTTACTCCCTAGTTTTTGAATTTGAAGCTATTTTGCTAATAGAGGTCGAGGTCCCCTCACTTAGAATATCTTTACAACATCTTATAGATAGGGAGTATCGGGTTGCATGGTTGAATGAACTAGAGCTACTTGATGAAAGGTGCCTCAATGCCTTGAATCATTTTCAAGTTTACAAGAACAGGCTCTGTCGCAATTACAATAAAAAGATCAAAACCCATCAATTAGAGATTGGCGACTTAGTACTCAACATAATCAAAAAAATCTCTAGGATCGAGACAAGAAAGGTAAGTTCGAGCCCAACTAGTCAGGTCCTTTTATCATCATTGCTAAATATGGTTCAAGAGCATACCAACTCACATCTCTCGACGATCAACTACTAGAGGAGCTTATCAACATCATTCATCTTAAGAAGTTTCACACTTGACTTGAGGAATATCCCAAAAATTGAAAAAAAATCCAAAAAAATAGTAAAGAGAAAATAATCCATCCAATGGTGAAAACCACTTCGATGGCACCTTGGGTAAGTACCATGGTTAAAAATTGTTTACAGGCGTCATGTGTAGCAGCCTTTGTCCACCATCTATTGAGACATGATCCATTCCATTCATATTCATGTTGCATATTAAAATCATCCATTCACCCATAATAAAACTATCATGGCTTGGATTGTTCAAAGTCCACCTCCTCTCTATTTGTCCGTTTCTAGCCCATACCCTTGTGGTACATCGGGGGCATATGCATAAATCTTGTTTATGGATTGGATCTTATCACATGCCTTACATTCTTTGGGTGAGCCTTCATATCGACAAATTTCATGCATTTACATTTCATTGTCACCTCACTTCATATCAAACCTTGTTACAAATTTCATATCATAATAAAACCTAACACACCACCATCCTATTGCATTACACCTAATAAAATTGAGCTTCCTAGAATTGAATTTAAACAAGACGAAGCACACATAAAACATTGTGCCACATTGAAAATCATACATAGGATCAACTTTCATCCAAACAACCAGTCAACATAGCTATTGCCCACCATCCTTATCTTCATCACCATCGAGCCTTTAGGGATGCATCCTTCCCATATCAGACCCAATTCAATCCTACATCATTTATCTTACTTTGGTAAGAGATACAATGGCTACACAACTTGTTTGTCTGTTGATATTTTGTTTTGATTTATCTTTTGACCCATACTATATCTACTCAAGGCCACCTAGATCTTCCCATATGTTGGTGTGTTTTGATTGGTTGACAATGGGGCATAGTCTTTTGTTTTTGTTGGTTATTATTTATAGGACCCACCAAGGCTGATTTCAACCTTGTGTGTGTAGGGAAGTTTATGTTCGAGAATTGTTCTTTGCATAGACCCATCAAGGCCATGCCAAATCCTTGTGTGCATAAGGATTCCCTCATGGTTAAAGTTCATTCCTCACATGACCCCCCAAGGTTTATCACGTCTTGCATATACTAGGGCAACCTTTTGTTTGATAGTCAAGTTCACGCAAAGGTTACCTTGTCACCTTGGTTTTTATACCTTGGTGCATAACCTCCTTTAGTATATTAAAATTTAGGATTGTTCTCCACATACTAGCATAATCTACCCTCCTATCTACCTTTACTCATCCTCCCATCTACACTTTCTCCTCATCCTATCCATAATTTCATACACAAGTAGACTAAACGGCCTAAATCATTCCCCCCACCTACACCATGACCAACTCATATCCTTTTTTGAAGGCTTCAATTTATCCCCCCATCTATCCCCATCCCATCCTAGTATCTATTACCCATGCTAGTATCTATTCTCCCATCTATTCCCATCCCGTCCTAACATCCATACCCTCTCCTATTCTATCCCTTTCTTCTCACTTTGTATCATGACCCAATTTAAAATGCAAAAAATATAAGACTAGCACCATTTGTTGCATCCACAATCAACTTGCATATCCTGCATCCAACCACAATCAGGTCATATCATAATCCTAACCATCTCATATCCTAGGGGCATGTATAACATCATCCATCACATTTATAAGTTGAATATCCAATCCATACCATATAGCTACATAATCAGCATCATCGTATCCATTGCATAAATGATAACATCAATATATTCATAAGTCAAATCATCACATTAACCTTAGTATTCATAATTATAAAGTACATATAGTGTATCCATGTAGAAACCCTACATAAAACCATTACATCCATCATATAATCACGATTATCCATAAACATACATCACAATAATATCCATCCATCTATTACATACATAAACATAGTGTGTCTTCCATTACAATCATATATCATAATGACATAAACACATCCATCATGTCCATAATAAAATCACATTGTCATCATCGTCATCAAATCAAATATCACATAAAACATCATAAGCTGTTAATCAATATCATGTCTTCTCATATATATAAAAGAATAAGGTCAATAAATATGTGTACATCAATGTGCTCATAGGCATATAGTACAACTGTCCATCTAATCCACTAATTGGTACTGCCCCCCTCTAAAGGCATTGGTGTCCTCTAGGGTGATGGTAATCTCACATGTTGACAATAAAAACACACTCCACTCACTTTGCCATCGCTTGACCAAGGCCATCATCATTGAGTGATGTGCCTTGATCTCAAGGATGTGTGCAATCTCATATAGTCCTACAACCTCCAAGAACTCCATATCCATGTCATCCAACTGTTCATGCAATCTCATGGTGGGAAGTTGTCTCTCCTATGGCTGAAGTGGAGGTAGATGTTCCCGCATTGATTCAAACCAAGTTGTCGGCCTTTCTCAGAAGTCAAACTAGGTCTACCCACCCGTGTCGGTGCCTTTTTGCTCCATGATTTCTTCTTTGAATTCTTCTTGTAGTTTTGATTCTGACCCTTTGTCTTTCTTCATCAGCTCCTTTCTTCTTTTTACTTCAAATATCTCCAAGAATTCTTCAAAGGTGATATAAGATTTGTGAATGTGAGGATTTTCATTATATTCATCAAAAGCAAGAAGTTTGCATTTATTTGTCACATTGTTCTCCTAGCCATGCCTCTTGAATATTATCCTTTTTTCCCGAGCTTCTAAATTGATTTTGATCTTTAAAGCCATTAATAAATTGATCCAGTAATTGGTTCTTGAATCTTGGCTCTTCTTTTATGCTTTTTGTCTTGCTCTTTTGTCGATTGTTTCCATATGATCTCTAGCTTTTTTACTTATCTTTCTATATCAACCCCTTTTGAATAAGATCAATATCTTCTTCCCTTGGCAAGAACATTGCTTGAAGAAACATCGGTCGTTTGTTTTGATCCATATTCTCTCTTCTTTGATAGTACCTAAGCTCTTTTTTACTTATGTGTCCATTTTAGATCTGCAGTCAAATGTTAGTTTTCCACTCTACAGGCTGATAAGATCTAAGCTCTACTACCACTGTAATGTCCTCTTTTGGAAATTTCATAAAATATGCAATGTTTGTAAAATTTTCTGATTTGCAAATTCAAGACAGTAATAAAATGTAGAAGAACACATGCAGACATCAATCTAGTTATTGGAAACTTCTTATACTCCACTAATATTATTTTCGCAGGGAACTGATTTCTTACAAACACCATAATGAGAGTCTATAAAATACTGAATGACACAATAATTCCCTACTGAATCACCCCTTTTTACAATTTTTGTATATAGGGGAGAGGGGCCCATAGTGGAGCACCCTAACTTCGCCTTTCTCAAAATCTTATATGGAAATTTCAAATCACTCCCAATTCTGTACAACAGTTTATTTAGCAACTCATGTGCTTCTATATTTTGTTTTAGGGCCACATCATCAAATATGATGCCACATCGGCATGCTTTTTGTTGAGGTATCCAAAAAGGCCCAAAAATAAAGTGAGACCGATAGTGGTGCACTAAGTCCTGTTTTATTGGTGCGCTGATGTGGCATCACATGATTTGTCACTTTGCACACTTTATGGATAAAATGTGTTTTGCAATTGGATATTAAAGTGCTCCACTATGGAGCCCACTGAGGACCCCACTATTGGAGCCTGCTCCATTATGGGCCCCTCTCCCCTATATATATATTATGGACAACATTCAATCTGAAATTTATTATGGAGTCTTTGAACCATGGACACAAGTATTGTAGCAAGCTGGAATGTTTGTATGCAAAATCACAATGTATTTCCCAAGATTATCTAGTTACAAACCCTTCCAGAACAAATATCAGAAATACTATGGCAGCTTGGGAAATAGAACAATCTCCAATATTCATCAAATAAACATCCCCAATATAATAATTTATTGCTGAATATCCAATTGTTCAGTAGAAAAACATTCTATTAACATGAAACAAAAGGTTACCTAATAAAGAGGTTACAAAATAATGTAGATATTTAAGATATCTACCAACCTACAGACTACTGTAGAAACAGTAGTAAACAAGCAAACAAAACAAAATAACATTGACCATTAATATAAAAAGATAATATTCTAACACCCTCCCTTAATGGTCAATCCGTCAACAACACCAAGTTGCCCCCTGAATTTGACAAACTTATCCGGGCTCAGAGACTTGGTGAGAATATCAAGCAGATCCTTCTCCCTTGTACACTGATAATCAAGGGGTGCTCAAACTGGCCAAAAATCCAGTCTTCCATGAACGTACCAAGCATGTCGAGCTTCATTGTCATTACATCCGCAGCTGGTAGAAGATGGATCAGTTCAGCTGCAATATGTTCCAACCGCGGATTAGACTGCAGATATTCTCACCAAGTCTCTGAGCCCGGATAAGTTTGTAAAATTCAGGGGGCACCTTGGTGTTGTTGACGGATTGACCATTAAGGGAGGGTGTTAGAATACGGATTGACCATTGACGGATTGACCATTAAATAATAAGAATATAGTATTCTAACACCCTCCCTTAATGGTCAATCCATCAACAACACCAAGGTGCCCCCTGAATTTTACAAACTTATCCGGGCTCAGAGACTTGGTGAGAATATCTGCAGTATGATCCGCGGTTGGAACATACTGCAGCTGAACTGATCCGTCTTCTACCAGCTTGCGGATGTAATGACAATGAAGCTCGACATGCTTGGTACGTTCATGGAAGACTGGATTTTTGGCCAGTTTGAGCACCCCTTGATTATCAGTGTACAAGGGAGAAGGATCTGCTTGATATTCTCACCAAGTCTCTGAGCCTGGATAAGTTTGTCAAATTTAGGAGGCAACTTGGTGTTGTTGACGGATTGACCATTAAGGGAGGGTGTTAGAATATTATCTTTTTATATTAATGGTCAATGTTATTTTGTTTTGTTTGCTTGTTTACTACTGTTTCTACAGTAGTCTGTAGGTTGGTAGATATCTTAAATATCTACAATATTTGTAACCTCTTTATTATGTAACCTTTTGTTTCATGTTAATAGAATGTTTTTCTACCGAACATGGTATCGAAGTCGTAAGGAAAAAACCCTAGAAATTCGTGGGCTTAAAAAAGAGTCATAATTCGAATTTTTTCTGCGTAGGGTTTCTGAAAACTTCTATGTGACGAGTTTCTCTGTTTAGGGCTCTCTGGTTATAAAATTCGTGGCTCAAATCGTGGCCCTTCTGAAAACAAATCGAGGGTTTTTTGTTTTAAATTTGCATTTTTTAAATTGCGCGACTGTGTTTTTGACTTTCTGGGCGCGATTTTTTGTCTCCAAAAACGCGTTTTAAAACCGTTTGTTGGCGTTTTCATTTCTGGACACAATTTTAGTCATTTGGGCGCGATATTTCTTTGTTTGGCCGTGCGTTTCTGGTCTTTGGTCGTGCGTTTCTTTTTCACGTGTTTTATGCTCGTTTTTTCCACCGTTTTTGTATGCTATTTCAAGTTTTTAAGGGGCGCGACCTCTCTCCCACGTTTTTGTAGACTTCGCCGACAGATTTCTTGCTGTTTCTGGCCCGCAAAATCCCTCCATTTGAACGTGTTTTCCTATAATCTTCTACCTGCATTTTTCTTTAGTATTTGGGCACGGATTTAGTCCCTATGGTGCCACAATTTCTGAAGGTTCTCACCTCGTGTTTATGTGCTTTCTTGAAGACACGACCTTTAGTCCTCTTTTGTTGCGATTTTAGAAGGTTTCTAGATTTTTTCTGCAATTTTCCGGTGTTTTAATGGCGGCCTAGGGTTCCAGATATTTCGACTAGGGTTTTGAACCCTTAGATCAAGTTGAAAAATTATTTTTATTGCAGATTTTTTTGGGTTTTCCGAGATCTCAACTGGGTTGTCATTCATTTTTTCTGGGTACCTCGTTTTCCATGCCTCGAAATTTCTGCTTTTAAAATTTTCTAGGTATTCTTAAATCCTTTTGGGTTTTTATTTATCTTTTCAGGGTTCTCAGTAAAACCTTGAAATCCGTGCTAGGGTTTTGGTTTTTTGCCTTGGAATTTGTTTTCCAGAACCTGTTTCTGTTTTCTGTGCATTATTTTGTCGTCACCAGTTTGATCGCGAGGTACGTGATGGCATCTCTAACGAACATAATGCTCGAAAGCAACCAAAAGTTCAACGGTAAGAATTACAACACATGGAAGCAGCGCATGCTTACGATCTTTGAATATCGGTGTCTTGATGCGGTTGTTCTAGGTACATCACCTCAACCTACCGTTGTTGGAAAAGATCAGGACAAATGGGATGAACGCAACCGGGAAGCCGTCATGCTCATCAAGCTTTCAGTCACTGACGACCAGCTGCCACAAGTGCCGTCAGGCAAAATAGTTGCTGAGGTCTGGTCAAACCTAAAGGATCTCCATGAAACGTCAGATAAGAGTCATGCATTCTTTCTTAAGAACATGCTCTTTTCGATAATGATGGACAAGAAGAACACCACTCTCCAAGAGCATCTAACAAAGATAAAGGACATTCGCGACCAGTTGGAAGCTATTGGTCAAAAGATGGAGGAAGAGGACATGGTCGTCATTACTTTGAAAAGTTTTCCAAAGTCTTACGAGCATTTCATTGAGACGCTCAATATTACTTCAACAAATGTTGACTTAAAGTTTCCAGACTTGTGTAACAAGCTTCTACAACAGGATCGTTGGAGACAACAGTTTGGAAGCAGTACCAGTTCCACCTCCACAGAGCAAGCGTTCTCTACCAAATCTTCTGCTAAGAACAAAGGGAAGGCTCAATCTTCTCAGCCGAAAGGCTCTGGTTCTTCTCAGGACAACAAGAAGAAAAAGAACGTTCAATGCAATTATTGCCATAAATATGGTCACATCAAGGTTGATTGTCGCATTCGATTGGCTTCTGAACAAAAGAAGCAGGGAGGGTCTCAACAAAAGGCACATGTCGCCGAGCACACTGAGCAGAAAGAGTCTGCATTCTATGCATTTATGGCCAAGAGAACTGTAGATCCGGTACATTCTTCTGCCTGGTATATCAATTTAGGGGCATCATGACATTTTACTCATCGTTGGGATTGGTTCACAAAATTCGAACCATTCTCTGATTTAGTCATTTTTGGAGGAGGCGAAGAGTACACAGTTGTTGTTAAGGGCACTGTCCAGATTCACTTAGGAGGAAGAAATTTACTCTTTCTCGATGTTTACTATGTTCCCGCCATGGAACATAATCTCCTCTCCGTTAGCCAAATCATGCGGCATTCTCCCCAGTTAGATGTTGTTTTCAGTTCGTCCACTTGCAGCATCATTGATAGGGCGACTCGTACTACGATAGCTATGGGGCTTGAGGATCACGATTTGTATAGACTTGTTGATTTCGGTGATTCTAAGGAGCACGCTCTGGCAGCTAGGAGTACAACCATCAACAAACTTTGGCATCAGTATTATGGGCACTTGAATGTGCACTACCTCTCTCAGCTATCTCGGGAAGGTTTGCTTGCTGGTCTACCTGAGATCCAAACTCAAAATCATGGAGTTTGTGGAGCCTATCAAGCTGGCAAGCAACATCAGACACCGTTCTTGGATGGTGATTCTTGGTGAGCCTCCAAGGTACTTCAACTGGTTCATGCTGATGTATGTGTGCCAATGAACACTCCATCTGTTACTGGGTCCAGGTACTTTTTACTATTTGTTGATGATTTTAGTCGAAAAATGTGGGTGTATTTTCTCAAACATAAATCAGATGTGTTCAACACATTTCAGCAGTTTAAAGCCTTAGTTGAGAAAGAATCGGGTTCTTAGATTGTTACTCTAAGGTCAGATAATGGGGGGGAGTTTTGTTCAGCTGACTTCTCTACTTTTTGTGTTGCACACGACATTAAGCGCCAACTTACCACACCATACTCCCCTTAGAAAAATGGTGTTGTTGAATGTAGGAATCGCACCATTACTGAAATGGCTCGTTCTATGCTCGAGTACAGAAATGTACCTAAGAAATACTGGGCTGAAGTAGTCTACACTGCAGTCTATCTCCTGAATCGGTCACCTACACAAGCTGTTAAGAAGACGACTCCTGAAGAAGCCTAGTCAGGACATAAGCCTAAGGTGGGCCATTTGAAAGTCTTCGGTTCTACAGCTCATGTATGGATTCTAGATGCTAAGCGTACCAAGTTGGACTCCAAGAGCCAGACACTTACGTTTACTGGTTATAGCGACAATCACAAGGCATACAGGTTGATTGATGTGGAGACGGATCGTCTCATATTCAGTCGTGATGTTGTGATTGATGAGACTACTGGTCCATTTGTTCCTACTACCAGTCCTGCGGATCAACCTATGAAGGTTCCTGATGAGGGTGTCCGTCTTCCTCTTGGTTCCCATGATGGGAGGGCTTCAGAGCATTCTGACTCTGAAGATGAGGAATCTACCAGTCATGACATTGCACTACCTGATTTTCCTTAGGACTCGCATCCAGATGATTTTGTTCCAGAACTCCTAGGAGATGCTGTTACTCCTATTTCAGATGTTGGCACATCTACTCGTCGGCCTAAGTGGTGGGCCAAGACTATCGGCGATCTTCATGATGATGAACTCATTGAGGGCAGATCAGTTCGTAGAAAGAGCAAGCAGCCCAACATAGTCAATTTTGCTCTTATGGCCAACATCCGCAACATCTATGAGCCTCAGACATATTCAGAGGTTAAAGGAATTCCAGAGTGGCAAAAGGCTATGGCGACAGAATATTAGTCTTTTGAAGAATCACACTTGGGTTCTTTTTGATCTTCCTCCTGGGAAGAAACCTATTAGTTGCAAATGGATTTATAAGGTCAAGTATCATGCCGATGGTACTCTGGATAATACAAGGCCAGATTGGTTGCTCGGGGATTCACACAGCGGGAGGGCATTGATTACGAGGAGACCTTCGCTCCTACTGCCAAGATGAGCACCATTCATCTTCTTCTCGCTATTGCAGCCCAATTTGGTTGGATAGTTCATCAGATGGACGTCAAGAGTGCCTTCCTCAACGGTGAGTTGCAGGAAGAAGTCTACATGACGCAGCCTCCTGGTTTCAAGGTTGTCGACAAAGAACATCAGGTATGTAGGCTCGTGAAAGCACTCTATGGACTGAAACAGGTGCCTCATGCATGGTACATCAAGATTGATCAGTACTTGGTTGATCATGGTTTTCAGCGCAGCCCTTCTGACACTAATCTGTATGTCAAACACTCTGGTGATGATATTCTCTTTCTTGTTGTCTATGTTGATGACTTGATCATTACTGGTAGTTCAGCACATTTGATTGCGGCAATCAAACAAGATTTGTATTAGGCTTGACAGATTTAGGGCTTCTCCATTACTGCTTGGGTATTGAGGTTTGGCAGACAACTGATTGTCTTTTTATCTCTCAGTCTAAATATGCCAAAAGTCTGCTTGACAAATTTCGGATGCAGGACTGCAAACCTGCCTCCACACCTATGGAGAAGGGGCTGAAGTTGTCAACAACCCCAAACTAAAATGCCTATGAAGTATATTGAAATCCCTTTATAATATATTTTATTTAACAATCCCAATCAGCAAAGACTTACAAGACCTCTGGTATTGTTAAGAGCATATAACATATGGAATGATAAATGCAATGATGTTGTGGTGGCCTTTATGTGTATGACTGGTCCTTTCCTGGGTACAACATCTTCAATTTATGTTGTGGGCAGATTATAATATCCAATTGCCTCCCTTCAATAGTATATGCCACTCTTCCTTGTGTTGCGATGGGAAAGCTATGTAGTGTGGCTCCTATACATGACCAATAGTAATATTCTTCTATTTTGTGATTTATTTCTATCAACAATCCACCCCTGATAATATATGGTGATCTTAGATTTGGTACAATTGGATTTAACAGCCACAAATTGTTGGCCCCAATGTTATAGCAGCTTCGGTTGATTCTTCCAGCTCACTTCCTTCGAGAAAATCTTAAATTGAATATAGCCGTTGGCTATTCAATTTACCTTTTATTGTTTTGCATCTCTTGCTTTGGCCGACATGAAAAATACGAAACTCATAAAAGACATTTACTATGCTAGGCCGACTTCATTAAAAGGATATGAGATCTTGTAAGAGGCCGACATCAAAGACTCCAGTTCCTATACATATGCACAGTTTAGTTATTCATTTGATCATCGAAAAAGAAAGCTCTTTCCAGATCGGTTATTCTCAAGTGCGAACACAATAAAGAAGCTCGACTCCATCTCCATCAAGTGCGAACAGGTTCTAGATGCGAATAAGAGACTGCATATCATCTCTATCGATTTGAACTTGTGTCAAGGTGCGGACTATGCAAAAGAACAGTGCGAATTCATCTGAGGTCTGTGTGCGCATACACTGGTTCTGTGATTCCATACAAGTGCGATCTCATCAGTGATCAAATTGCAAATTCACCAGATCGGTTCTGTCAAGTGTTGTCAAAGTCTGAGAGTTGAAGACCACAGTGCTAAGCAAACATTATTAGATCTGCATTCTATATTATCAGGTGTGATCTAGAGCTTGATATCTGTTATTGGTCGTGTGTTAGACCTTATTGTATTTTGTAAATCTACCACTGTTGCATCAAATATAAGAGAGATCTTTGTTGCTGGGTTTTTCTCCCTCAAGAGGAGGGTTTTCCCAGGGTATATACTGTGTTATCTTGTCTGAATTTTGATTTATTTCCTGTGCACTTAATCTGTTCACTTAAATTCAAGCCCCACGGTTGCCGTTGCACCAAAAGATCGACCTGTTAATGCCTGATACAACCGCCAGAGTTAACAGATCCACGAGAGGCGATTAGTCCATGTCACGAATCTCGAGGGGAGTGCTGACCATTTGCCAACAATCTCCCCCTCAACGTAAACCGAGGGGATTCGAACTCGGCACCTTTGGATTTGATACCAATTGTTGGCCCCACGGTTGCCGTTGCACCAAAAGATTGACTTGTTAATGCCCGATACAACCGCCAGAATTAACGGATCCATGGGAGGCGATTAGTCCATGTCACGAATCTTGAGGGGAGTGCTGACCATTTGCCAACACAAATAGTATTCTCCAAGGTCGTGATTTAGGCACAACAATTAAATAAGTCCCTCAAGGGTTTAGCTAGACTGGACAACAAAAGATAATGATATTGTCACAAAATTGAAACAAAATTGCAACTTTCAATACTAAATCCAAAAATCTGGAGATCTTTGCCAACTCTAAATTTTCAATATCTTCAAACAATTTGCTTAAAAATATAAATCAAACAATTGCAATCAATTAGCCCAAATGCAATCCTTGAGTAGAATTGCTGCAAGGGATATGAGGGTTTTTGTCCCCAAGTCCAATTATGGAAAACTAAGAGGGATTTTGCCCTCCAAAATCTTCAATCAGTTGAGGGTTTTCATTCTCGGATGCGAATTTGAGCACAATTGCTCAAAATTCTTGAAAATTTGCTTTGTAAAAACTGATGACAAGATATGATGATCAAATAAATTCAATCACCCTCCTTATATAGCACTCCAAATGGGCCCATGAGTCCAATTTCCTTAAGTATTTAAAAATAATTTTTAATTTAATTTTTAGCATTTTAAAATACTTTTAGTTTTAATATTAGTATTAAAACATATTTTATTTTAATGATAATATTATCAAGTTGCCCCTTATATTAGAATTTATCAGTCCCAACTTAAAATAATATTATCAATTATTTCCCTTGCTTTATCCTTTAGCCTATGGGAAATGGGAATAGGTTAAAAGTGTTCTCCATGTCTCTACTTCCGAAAAGGGGATGACATTAGGTAAACAAACTAGTCTCTAAACCACCACTCATCATATTAACAATTAACATTACAATACAATGAGGAATTTATTTGTGCCATATCAAGTGAGCTCCACAATCTCTTTAACATGTTCTTCAACGTGTGAACAATCATGCAACATATCCCCACTTTGGGAACCTGTCACAAACACATGCAACCATACTTTTGGCATACTGCAATGTCACAACCAAGAGCAAAAAGAGATCAACACTCTTCAACCATGTTGGAGATTTGACTACATTCCGAAAGCGTAACCTTGCATCGACTTGCTACTTTATCATAATACCACTAGCTATGTTCTTGCTTATATAAAACCAAGCAAGACACAAAACTACCGAGTAGTATTACAAAACTGTCAATTCAAAACCATGAGCTAAGTGGTCAACATGGAAAGAGATCTCATTATGTGTTTGGGAGTTACAAGGAAGTTTCTAGAAGGTTCTTAACCTTCCAGAAGTTAGTGTCCCATTCTAGATAGGACAAAATAGGTTCATATTCCCATGCATAAGAAAACAGAATAAATCCCAACACTTGATTTGGTAAGTCAAACATGTAAACCCCAAAATCATTGTCTTAAATGTAACTCCTTGTCATAGATTCCTCTTACACCACTTACATGCAAATGTCAGGTGTCTAGAGATGCCTTACAATGTAACCTCCCACATTATGCCTCTTACAAACAATATTGCCTAGTGTCAAGGAGAATATTCCACTCCACATGTGCCTCCAAACCCTACATGGGTGTCCCATTTCACTCATTCCTCAATCTGTTGGAACAACACAAAATATATTTTTACAATGTTATCTTAACCTGGATAAAAATGTTGTTCTACAAGGACCTGCAAAGTGAATCTCATATGTAATTCTAACATATGGTCATCATTCTAAGGTTATGATTAAATGTTAGTGGTTATGTGGTTAACATGCAAATAGGCATATGGCCACCTTGTAAAGATAAAATGGTAGTGGCCATGTGTTTAAGATGAACATAGTAACACAGTCACCAAAGTAACATTAAGTCCTATTGGTTAGGTGGTTAAAACATATAGATAGGGTCATGAAAGTTATGAATGATGGGTTTTTCTCTCTAATTATTAGGGAGTGAACAAATCATGATCGTGTGCTAGTCCTGCATTTCCTTTCTTGTTTTGTATTTTGTGACTGACAAATTTTGTTGATATTATGCAAGATACTTTTGGTGTCTGTCAAATGGATTGAGTAATTTCAAGTGTGGTATGTTTTTGAAGTTGCATTAAATAAAAGTTGTCTCTTTTTTCCTTCTCCTTTAAGCTGGAAATCCAAAATGACATATTACCTTGAATAGTTTACTTCTCACAGTTCTTATTTCTTTCAAATCAACCATTAGTTTTTCTTGCTTTCAGCTCCCTTATTTTTTTCATCGGCTATCCTTACAATAAGAAAGGAGGTGTGAAATTTGGGACATGCTATATTTCTAATATTGCTGCATTGCAATAACACTAATTGGAAAAGCATTGCCAAATTTTTTTTTTTTTAGTTTTCAAAGTTTGTCTCTAAAAGAATTCTGTATTTCTTTCCTCTGCACATCTTGAAACTTGAACTATCCTTTTGCAGCGAGCTGCGATTGATGATAAGATAATACAGAGAGAAGAAAAAGAAGAATTTGAGGTTGGATCCATCCCTGTCTCTTTGTCAGTATGGCTTTTGCATGCTATGTTGCTGATGGCTCAAAGATATCTCTTTTTTAATTTCTTTAATTTTAATCAACATTGTTCCTCTAATTTTGATGCTAGCTGTTTGAAATTTCCACAGGCTGAATTGAAGGCATGTCGTGAAGCTGCACAATGGAGGCGTTTACGAGGTTTAATTCTTCTTCAACACTAAATAAAGAAAGCCAAGCAAGTTTCCTAGTAAATAGTGGGGGGAAGGGGGAAGGGGAAGGGGAGTGCATGGGGTGGACACTAGCAAGCAATCATTTAAGAAATTTATGCAGAAAATATAACTTCAATTATTTTCTCTACAATCTTTTCATATGAACTCACATAAATGCATTAAGAAGATAATAGGTAGCCACTGATATAACAGTCATGAATGGGTGGTATGTTTTTATTTTGGCTTAAGGTATTAGAACATTCCTGCCATGCTTTAATCTGTGGCTTTTGATGATATACCTATGTCACTCTAGTACATTGGTTAGGTCCTTGTATGAATTTTTCTTGTTTGGAACGAAGAGGAACTGATCCTCAATATTTGGGGACTATAGTTAAGGATTCTGTAGTTACATAGGGTCATTTATTTAGTATTGGCAAGAGGAAATCATTAGGGTCTGCTCATTTTTAGGTTTACTCACCCTAGTTGATGAGAATTATTTTTGTTCTTTTAGCTTGTAGTCTGTCTCTTTTAGGATTGGGTTTTTTTTGTCTCCTCCTTGCTATTGTTACTGGTTGAACTATCTAATCATATTGACTACCTTTGGTCATTTCTAGATATAATGTCTTTAGATTAGGCTTGTTAGTGACTTTTGCAATTGTTGTATGGTATACACCATAAAACATTTAGTTTCCATGCAAACTATAGTTTTCATTGTTCTACATAGGCCTTTAAATTTGTTTAGTTTTGCATTTAATTTGCCAAATTTATAGAAATAACTTAGCATTCTTCATTCTTGCTATTTAATGTTTCAATTCAATATTATAGGCAAGGGTGCAAGGAGACGCATCTTAGAGATTTAGACATGTATGCCATACCAAAAAATGGGTACATAGACTTCTCTTGTTATAGGAAGTGTCTTGCCCATGCTTCTTGCCATTGCCTATGTCAAAAGCCCTAATTCTTTTCTCCGCCTACAAAGATTGCAAAAATTAAGAAAATGGAAAATAAAACCCCTAAAAAGTGTCGTGGGATTTGTTCATTTTGCAGCAAATACAGTAGCATAAAACTTGCAAGGATCTGTTGTGGGATATGTCTATTCATGACTAGTGCCCAATGATTTTATTCACAAATACATTTTTATTTAGAGAGATCGTTTAGTATTTATGTGATTTTTGCATTTTCATTAAGGTTTCAATATTTAATATTTATTATGTATAATTGATATTTGTATATTTCCATTTTTTAATTTTATATGTATATATATGCTGGCATCTCCAAGTACCCATTTCCTATGTTTTTCAAAACATGATGTATTGGTACTAGCATAGTTGAAAAACTTGCCAAGCCCAAAAAACACAACTCGGCAAAAAACTCGACAACTTAAAAAATTTCTTAAATTTCATTAAAAACACATTTTTTTGTAAAATTCAATGATAAGATGCATCCAATGAGTCAATAAATGAGTACATAAAAGAAACACGCCGAGTCTAGTTGTATTTGATTAATTTGAAAGCAAATTGGGTACAAAATGGCATCCTCATGCGGAATGCGTTGATATTGATAGTCTGAAACAAAATGAAAATAGCAAATAGTTTTTGTAAAACTGAAAGTAAATACTACATTAATATATTTTGCAAATTTACATCTTCCTCTTCCCATGTCTAGTTTTCATTAGGGGAGAGGTGAGGTAGAAGTGGGTCTAGTCGTAGGACTCTGTTGTGGCTCCTCAACCTCCATCCTGGATGTAGATGCTGGTGGCAATGACTCCTCCTCTGTCTCTTGATCCTCATCCTCAATGTCATCCAATGAGAATCCTAATCCACCCCCCTCCTCCATTGCCTGTCTCTTCAAATCATAGATATCATCCTCAGAAAACAATGAAGGTTGCTCATCCTGCCTTGTCCAATCACTGTAAGGATCTATTGCATCCAAATCAATTGGATCATCTGATATTTCCTCTACCTTTCTTGTGCATAGCTGAAGATTATATTGCACATAGACAAGGTCATTGAGGCATTTCTGAGCTAGTTTGTTCCTCTTCTTTGTGTGGATGGACTCAAAAAGGCACCAATTGCACTCACAGTTGGATGCACTACAAGGTTGGCATAAGACACGGAGGGAAAATCTTTGGAGATTTGGGGTATTTCCACCCCAATTTGTCCACCAAACCTCTACAAAAAAATAAAATTGAAGAGTTAGAAACTTAGAAAGAAAATTAGAAGTTCAGAACATATTTTATCAAATTATCAATAGTTGTAAATTTGGAATTTTATACCTGGTGACTAATTGTTTATTGCTCGCTTAGCTAGGTTTTGAAGAAAACAGCCTACCCCTTCTTTCCGTGTAATTTTGCAATTCATCAACAATGAGGTCTGCCACCTCAGCCTGGGGTGTCATCCTCTGAACACAAGTAGTGAGGCCCTCCATAACCACTCTAGTAGGATTTGAGTATGTGCCTAAATGGAAGAAACGAGGGTTCAAGAAGTACCCTGCTGCATGAATGTGTTGGTGGAGTTGATTGTTCCACCTATCAATAATCTCCCATATGGGATCAAATTTGAGGCTGCCCCCCTTATAATAATTTTTTATAGCCTCTGGCCCTATCCATGGCCTCATAAAGATACCCCATTGGGGTTTTATCCCAATCTACTAAGCGGAGAATTCTAACCAACGGCTCTGACACCTACAATATAAAAATGCAAAAAGATTAAAGTTACAAATTTACAATGGAAGACATATTAAAAAAAAATCAATTTGAATTTAAATTTGAAGTTTTGAAGTTACCTTCTGTTGGTGTATGTTTTATCATCCACCGAACACACAGAATAAAATGTCCAAAGACACTCTATCCTCTCTTGAAAAACCACCGCGTATGCTAAGATTGCGAGAAGATCATATGGCGATTCCAAGGTTTCTTTTGTCAGGTCTTGACGTGTGGATAAGCTCAATGGGCGTTGTGATTTGCTGGTAATAAACAAGGGGACTTACGTTAAAGAACTTTTCACAAGTTTGGGACTTAGGCGGATTTATCATTAAAGGCTTCTCGATTAGGACTTCAGTTTGGATCTCAAAAAAAATGGCAAAAAGATAAGGGTTCAGAGAATCTATTCTACGCCTAGGAATTTGAGAGACAGTAAAGATTTAGGCGAAAGGAAATAACCGCACTTTGTTTCGCCTCCTGTAGGACAACATACACAAAGTGGGTGCAATCTTCTAGGGGTGTGGTAATAATTTTCAAACCTCGAATGAGGCTGAAGTTAAGCTTCCACGATTATATGCTCAGGCTAACTTTACGCATCGAATGCAAATCATCCATTCAAAGAAAGTATGAGCAATACTTCACCATTGAATTGATACGATCAATCCCTCATTCACTTAACCAACTTTCAAAGCAAATTCTATTTAAATTAATTCTAACTTTAATCTATGGCGGAAGATGATATGCAACCTCGCTTACTATTTGACAATAAAAGTTATTCAAAGCAAATCATGCATAAGAGCTTTTATTATTCGAAATAGTCTCAATGCAACAATCTCATATACTGTCTCCACACATTACAAATGAGGGGGCAAGCTCAATTTATAGGCTCCCCAATTACAATTCAATGGCCAAGATTGATTTCAAATCAACGGCCGAGATTACAAAATAAAACCCTAATTAGGGTTTGTCACTTTCGACCAATGAGAAAATTTCATTTGAGGACACTTGTCCCTTTTGCTAAATATAAATCAACAATAAAATAGAATGTTGTTGCATGTTGATTTGGAACAATTTGATTGGTTGGAAGATGACGAGGCGCCACCTCAGCGTGCTGGATGTCTTCCTTGGTTGCTTCGTTTTCCTTCCACGTGCTTGCCTTAGAATATTTTCCCTGCCGATGACTCTGTCCGTTGTGCTTGTTCCTTCCTAGCTTTGATCTTGGATTCCTTTTGAGACTTTGATTTCTTCTTCTTGCCTGTACTGGAATCTTTGAGGTCTGAAGTCTCCCCTTGGAGCAGGTGTCTGGACTTTAAGTTGGTTGCTTTGAACTTCCTCCTGCTTGAACTGGATTGATGTTATTACTTTGGATTTCCTCTTTGAATTCTCCAATTTGTGTCGAGAAATTGTCTAAGTATGGAAATCTGTTTGGAACACTCTTATTGTCACCATCTAATTTTGATTGGAAGCTTGTCTTTAATTCTTCAGGAGATGAAATCCTTCCAAGATGTCTGGATATTCTTTCAAGTGTCTTGAATTTGGAGAAGAATGCCTCTGCGCTTTCGCCATAATGGAGGAAATTGGAATTTTCTCCGTGAAGTATTTCCCATACTTAGCCAAATTTTGGCTATTTTGTAACACCTTCATGTGGACCATTCAACATTTAGCCAAGGTTTTGGATGAACTTTGCCTGTGGATTTGTCTTCAATTCTGAATTTGGCTTGTGCTATGTAGGACAAATTCCATCTCTGGACAAGGATTTTATTCATTTCCTCTTTACTCCTCTTCATCCTTCCTGTTTTCTGTCCAACACTTAGTGAATTCTTCTCACTTAGCCAATTTTTTTTGAGTTTTAGCTAATGTTCTCATCCTCTCCTTGGGCGGACTTCACATGAGCTTGGATGTTTTCTCTCTCGGCCTAAGTCAGACTTCAAGCCACTTTGGACAAACATCTCTAGGGAGAAGTCGAACTTTCTCTAGTGCTTACCATCATTTCTTTTACACTAGGGCGAACTTTCTCAACACTTTGACATTTCTTTTCTTTGTCTAGGTCGGACTTTGCATCATGTTTGCCATTGTACTTGGCGGATCTTATGGATGTCTGGACATACCTTCTCCAAGCAAAGTCAGACTTTGTAAAGGTTTGGACATGCTGTGCTTGGGTAAAGTCAGACTTTCTTGTGCCGTCCACCCATTGAGCAAGGTCGGACTTTACTGGTGCCTTTCCAAATTTTGGAATTTTTACTTAGCCGATTCTTTGAGTTTCCTTGGCTGGGCGGACTTCATCAAGCCTGGGACAAGTGTATGGCGGACTTTGAGACTTCTTTCCATTTACCTTCCCAAGGTAAGGCGGACTTAGAGATTTCTTGCCAAGAGATAGGTCGGACTTTCCACTAAGCTTGCCATTTTTCATCTCCCTTCAGGCACTTCATGCCTTAGAAATTTTCCATCATGCTTGAGGGCGGATTTTGGACTGTCTTGGACATCCATCCTTGGGCAGACTTTGCTTCATGCTGGACATCTTCACCTTGGGCAGACTTGAAGCTTGCCTTTCCATCCATTATTTTGTCCAAGGCATTTTATATTTCTGAGTATTGGAAATAAATTATTAAAATATTAAAATATTTTAATTTATTCCAACCTATTCGTGTTGGACCCATGGCTATTTTGATTTCCTCTCCATTTTCTCTGGCTAAAAGTTTATTTTTCAGTTTTATTCCCATTTTCGTCTAGCCGAGTCAAAATTTTAGCCATTTCGCCGACAAATGTTATGCTAGATCCTTATTTTTCCCTGCCATGGCGAACTTTTAATTGCACTGGGCATATTTTATTCTGCCAAAGTCAAATTTTCTCTCGCTCGGGCGAATTTAATTTAGGCAAAGTCTTGGTCTGGATGTCCTCCCTAGGCAAAATTCCATGATGCTTGACAAATTTTTATCCTCCTTAGCCAAAGGGCGATCTTTCCTTTCTCTTTGCCTTGTGCATTTTCCTCTGGCCAAATTTGTCAAATTTATAACATTTTCTCCAGACATCCATACTTAGGCGATTTTTAAATTTCTCTTCCATTTTCATGCTAGGCACACTTCATTTTTTTCTTTGCCATAGCCTAGGCGGACTTCCCAAAGTCTTTTCCACTTTCCACATGCCATAGCGAACTTTCAATAGCACTTGCCTTTCAAACTTTAGCACTTCACCTCTTGATAATGTCATAACACTTAGCCAAAAATCTCAAATTTTCATCCTTTAGGCCTCTATACTTAGGCAAATTTTCGAATTTCTCTTGACTAGGCACCAAACACTTAGCAAAAATCGTAATTTTCTCCCTTCATAGACCATGGCGGACTTTCCAAGCACTTGGACAAGGTGAGGGTGGACTTTCTATGGTCTTGGACATCATCTCTTTGAACATGCGGACTTCCAAACCTTTTAGCACTTATCTTAACACTTTATCTCTTGGAAATCCAACAATACTTAGTCAAAATTTTGATTCTCCACCTTTTTAGGCTCTTACACTTAGGCAAATTTTCGAAATTTTCCTTACCGGGCACCAATACTTAGTGAAATTTTTGATTTTTTTCTCTCCCATGTGCCTAGGCGGACTTTCCAACCTTTTGGCAAGTGTGTGGCAGACTTCCAAGGGTGTTTTCCTAACCCCTCAAGGCTTGGGCGGAGTTCAAAGACCTCTTGCCAAAGTGTGGCGGACTTTGGAAGGTCTTGGCATTTACTCCCTTGAGCATGGCGGACTTTTAGGTGGTCTTGGCATCTTCCAAGTAAAGCTGGGCGGACTTCACATAGTCCTTGCCATTGCATCCTTGAAGGCTGGCGGACTTTCCATACTTCCAGTCATTTCTTCCTTCGTCCCACATTTCAAGGACTAGCTTCATGGTGGCAAACTTCTCAGACTTAGCCAGATTTCTCATGAATTCTATTCTTTTTGAGCTGATTTTCTGTGATTTTGCTTCAGATCTGATTGATTTTGGACTGATTTTTTCCAGAATTTGATACTTTTCAGTCTGATTTTCTCATGCTTTTTACTGATTTTCCATGCCTTTTTGCTTGCTTTTCCAGATTTTTCAATGATTTTTCAATTTTCTCTTTGATTTTCTGAGAGTTCTATCGAGTTTTTTGAACTTCTGAGTGCATTTTTGGAATTCGAGTCCTTTCCAAAAATAGAAACTTTCTAAAAATATAAACTTTCTAAAAATAGAAAAAGCAAAACCCTAAAAAATAGGGAACCTTGTTGGCCCAAAAATGCCAAAAATGAAAAAAACGAAAAAGCAAAATTTCCTAAAAAGTAGGAAGTCTCAGAATTGGCCGAATTCACAGGCGATCTTTGTTTCCTGGGCTTTCTGAGCGCTTCCATGACGTTTACGCACTGATTCAAGCATGGATTATTGACTTGGCTCGGGTGACTCTCAGGAGACTAACTTGAAACTCTCAAAATGATGACCTCAATGTAAAAAGACAAGTGATAAGCAGTTGCAATATCGAGGCAAAAAGCGAAAACATGGGGGTCCCCATTTGTAATGGGGCGATGTGTGAAAAGGTCACAACACCTTCACAATCTTTGTAGCTCTTTGTTCAAATAGGTTGTCGAAGCCTATGCATGCAACCCTCTCTCCTTCCGGCTTCTTCGAATAAGTTGAGTTTAGCCATGCTTGACTCACAAATTTGTTTCGAAGCCGTCAATGAATCAAGAATGCTTTGCAATGTTAAGAAAATTGTTGCAAACTTTGTCACACTGGATCTCACCAACTCTTTCCCTTGGGTGTGACCCTAGATCAAGTGAAGAACCCAAGGGTGATTGTAGATAAATTTTGTGATCCTCCTTGCATCCTCTACAATCGGTGTGACCCAATCAAGTTTGCCTATGTCCTCCAAAAGAAGGTCAAGGACATGTGTTGCACAAGGTGTCCAAAAAACTGTGCCGTGTCTATCTTGGAGGATTCTACCAGCTGCCACATATGCTACTGCATTGTCAGTAATTATTTGCACAACATTTTCAATTCCAACCTCCATGCAAACTTGCTCCAACATTTGAGTCAAATTTTGTGCATTTTTCACTATGTTGGAGGCATCCATTGATTTAAAAAACACCACTTCATTTTTGCAAGCTACCAAAAATTAATGATGGTGTGGTTTTTACCACCCGTCCACCTATCAAAAAGAATAGTGCAGCCATATTTTTTCCATTCATTTTTTTGTTCTACCGTTGCCTTTGCCCTTTCGCTTGCATTATTAAGCAACTTGCAAGTACAAAGTGAAATTAAGTACACAATTTTAATTTGTAAACAAAAAAAATAGCTTAAATTCATCATAAATTGCTATAAATTAAAGAACATAAATTTATCAAAAAAATTAAATTAACTAACCTCCCACTCAAGTTTGTGCGAGAAGGTGCCTTGTAGCCTTTTCTTGCAACTGTCAATGCAGTAACTAAATTGTGCCAATAAACAAAACTTGCCACATTGAAAGGGATGTTGTTGAAATACCAAAAATTAGTACAAGCAATGTTTGCCTGCTCATGCACCTCGCTATTCCACTCAGTTGCCTCTAAGGAAGTTTGTGCTCCAGGTGTGTTTCTAGGCACAAAAAAATCATGTACTGTGCATGCAGATGCTGATCCTGGTGCTCTACTAGAAGTAGATGAAGGGCTCGCGGTGGTGGTGGGTTTGCTTTAGATACGTGGACCATGAAGAGGGCCCACTATGCCTTGAAGTGCATCATCATCTGAATCAAGGTTGACTGGAGCACCTTGAAAAGAAGCTATGGATGCTTGCATGGCTGCCTTTGCACTCTCCTCTTGTAATTTATTTTTGCGATTGCAAGTATGGCATTCATTTGTCTTTTTATTTCTTGAGTGGTGTTAGGACAAGGCCTGACATCATGATGAGTGATGCCTGCAAGATGGTATTTGAGGTTGTTTATGCCTCCATGAAATACTTTTTCGCATTTAATGCAATAAACTGAGCTAGGTTCCGATCCTTGATAGGCATATTTCCAAGTAGGATCTCTAGCTCCTGGAGGATGAGTGCCTACAAATGATGATGGCGGCATGAATGGGGCAAAGCCTGAAGTTGAACCGGATGCAGAAGCTTCTCTATTTTCCATTATAAATTAACCTATACATACAAAGTGAAAACACAAATTGTTAGTTTTTTCAAAGAAAATTAAAAGAAAATTCCTAAATTAGATTAAATCAATATAAGATTACTTTAAATTAGTAAAAATTTAAACTAATTTAAGATTCTAAACATTTTCTTAAAAAAAAAGGATTCAAAAAAAAAACTAGGGTTTGAAAAAAGTGAAAACAATGAAAAAGTCAGAAAATTAATTTAAATTAGTAAAAATTTAAACTAATATAAGATTATAAACATTTTCTTCAAAAAGAAATGGTTTCAAAATAAAAAAAATAACTGGGGTTTGAAAAAAATGTGAAAACAATGAAAAAATCAGAAAAAAATGTAAAAAAAGGGTGATGAATCTTGTTTTGATGAATATAAATCTATTTATAACCTTCTTATACTACATTCATGCTCTTTTTTAAACTTTTAGATGCAGCAAAAATAAAGAAAGAAATTTAAAAAAGAAAGAAAAAGAGAAATCAGAAAACCTACCTAGAAATCCAATTTGCCTTTGAAATTTGATCAAAATCCTCTTCAAATCTTGTTTCCTTGATGCAAAATCGTTGCAAATACATGCTAAATGCTTGGGAGGGTGTTTTTGGTGAAGGAGAGCAACTGTTAGACTGATTAAATGAAATGAAAATCCCTTTTTAGCGGCCACGGGAAACATTTTTCTGAGTGGATGAGTTTTTAATGCGAACTCGCCAAAAACTCGGTGAGTTTTTCGCCTTTGTTTGGCGAACAATTCTTGAGGGTGTTTTTGGTGTAGAAGAGCAATTATTAGACCAAAAAAATGAAATGAAAATCCCTTTTTAGCGGCCACGGGAGAAATTTTTCTAAGCAGACAAGTTTTTAATGCGAACTCGCCAAAAACTCGGCGAGTTTTTTGCCTTTGTTTGGCGAACAATTCTTGTGTACAAATTCAGGAAAAACCTGCCATTGAAAAAAACCTGTGAATTTTTTTAAAACTCGACGATTACTTGGCGAGTTTTTCAACTATGGGTACTAGTACTCATCTCTTGTACTAGTACTAGACCAATCTCTTGGCAACTGTGATTGTAAATAATAGGCTTACAATGACTCCCTCATTTAATTTTATTAGCTCCTTCACAAGACTTTAATGGAGCAACTTCCCAATTTAATTGCCAAGATATTCTATAAAACACTAATTATATGTATTAGCCTTTTTTATTACTCTTTCAAGGGATCAATTTACCTTTATTTTTTGTTCCCTCTACCTTCTATAGATTGCTATAGTTTATAGCAACAAGAATTATTTGGGAAAAAATCGGCAAACCAAAAGTATTAAGATTTTTTGAAAAAATGGGGGAAAAATGCGGAAATAATCAGATTTAAAAAGGAATGTAAAAAATGGTAGAAAAAGAGAAACTATTTATTTTGAAATTTAAGGGTATTTCCATAGCATAGAGATTTAGAGAGCAAATAAAATATAGAGTTTAATCCATGAATTGTAGTAAATAGGATTTTGTTGTTTATGTTCATATCGCAGTCACATTTTATTACACAATTCATAAATAATAACTAGATGGTTACAGTTGATAAATTTCAATTACAATATAGTTTTACAAAGTCAACCTATAAACTAAGTACAAAGTTCCAAAAAATCAAACGTAGCCAATGACTCTTGCTACTACAAATAGAGCTATGCTAGAGGGCTGCAGGTCTCAATGATGAAGCTCCTGGTTCAGAGCCTTTCCAAGTTGTTCAACCTCATGACTATCTAAGTTGGCCTCTAGGATCTCAAAATCTTCAGGCTTAAGAAAGTCATTAAAAGGACAGTTTGCCTTTGCTGAGCAGACATCATAAATTACTAAAGGGGAATCAACTGGTTCATATTTGTGATTTAACAATACTTGCAATTTCTAAAACAATGTCAAAGAGAACTATATAAAGAGTGTGAAAGGGAAATAATATGACAAAGGAAACAATTGCAAAGTTCAACATAATAGGTTTTGAATCAAATAGCTCAAGATAGAGTAATAGAAAATGCTTTTGAAACAAAATCTTAACTCTCAAAAGACCATAAATGATATTGAAATGAACATAAATGATATTGAAATGTTCTCATTGATGACTATTTTAGCAGATTTGTAAAAGAGTAAAAGGAGTGTTAAATATTTTTCCATTAGATAATAAAGACTTGCTAGTACAAAAGAAAAGAGCAACTATTTGAGCCACAATTTTAGCTATTATTATTCAAGTAAATTTTCCTTGATTTTGCGTATAGGTGGATGATGGAGTTACAAACATTGATGGACTTTGAGTTGAGAATTTGAGAGATATAAGTACAAGTTTCAATGGAAAATCAAAGCACAGGGAACATTCCCTTTCAATGAGATAGTTGTTGCTGAAATCTATATGGATTGTTATAGAGAAAATATATGAGCCCTGCTTCGGGAGGGATTAAGATAAGCCCACAAGACTAGGTGTAATTTCCCCTTCTTAGTGATCACCCCGAGGACATATTAGCCTATTTAATTCCCATAGGCTATAGTCGGGAAAAGGGAATTAATTTATTTAATTGTTTAATAGTACATGGCGGGAAAAGTATATTTAAAAAATTAATGTTAAATAATAATTAAATGGGTTATAAAGTGACTTTTGGAAATATTTCAAAAAGCAACTTTATAAAGTCACTTTATTTAATTTATTGAGCAGGAAATAAAGTGAGTGATATAAAAGGTGATTTTGGAGCTCATTTGCATTATGCTTGTTTATTATCTCACTTTCACTTTTGGGGAGCTTCTTGGAGTTCTTGGTCTTGGGGAAGAGAAACCCTAGGGCACCCAGTTTCGGTGGTGAACCGATTCCACCCTAGCTGGTTCGAGGGGAAAATCACTTAGGTTTTCCAGTTGGGTGATTATAGCAATTTTGTATGTTTCCCGTGGAGACAAAATTGGTAGAAACGATATATATCTCTATTGCGTGGGGTTGAGGGTTGGCGTCCAGATTCAAGGAGGGTTGCACATCAGATTGGCATCATATTTCTGCATATTCAGTGGTTGTATTGAGGGCTGCCATTACTTACCCAGGTCGTGGGTCTACAGGAGGTTATTGCTGCTAACCTGGGCAATTATTAACACCATATTACAACAGGTGATTGGGACGTGGTTCTCTATATTGGCTGAAGACTCCAGCGCCATCTTTCTACTAGTTGTGGGCATCAAAACAG
The DNA here is from genome assembly GCA_007258455.2 of Sequoia sempervirens. Lineage (NCBI taxonomy): Eukaryota > Viridiplantae > Streptophyta > Pinopsida > Cupressales > Cupressaceae > Sequoia > Sequoia sempervirens. The sequence goes on from VDFB02271358.1 coordinate 212,994,320, forward strand.
AGGCGTGAGACTTACAGGTGATTGGTGTGAGTTTCCAGACCTAGGCACAGCCATATTCCACCGTACCTAGCCCTGTATAATCTGCACGTGGGAGTTTGCAAGGGTATTTTGCTGTTATGAGGGTCACAAGAGGTTATAGAGGCTGGGCGTGAGTGTTTCTCAAGGTTACATCCAACCTGTATGTTGCTGTTATCCATATTCAGGTCTGGCGAGTAGTTCCAGGTTTGAGTGCCAATGCCATAAGCTATTCACTGTTGTATACAAAAATAAATATTAATTAAATGCTACTGGGTCTTGTTGTTATGCACTAAAGGTTGTCGTTCATCTCTAAATCTGGGGTTATTATTGTTCAATCTGAAAGTAGCATAGCTGTAGCATAAATCAGTGAATATCTACCTGTAACTCAGTCATTTGGTAGTGAATGATAATATGAATATCAATAAGAAATTTGCAAATGCATTTGAATGTATTCTATGAATATTTTATGCAATGTATTGTGTAAGTTTGACAAAATGAATTCATATATCAAACTGGAAAAATCGTTTTGAAAATCGTGCACAAATTAGTCAGGGATTTTATAGTGGTATCAGAGCTCTTCTTCCTGCCAGCCTGTTTGTTTGGGGTGCAAGTTTGCATATCGGAAATTTCTATGCATGACTCTTTATGAATCTAGAGGATGAGGCCTACATAACCTACAAGAGTAGAAGGGAAAGAGAAAGAGCATTGGGTAGTATATTTGATTTAGAGTTAGAGGAAGAAGAAAACATGGGGGATAGGCGTGAACCCCCCGAAGGTAGTAGCTTGCAGATTTTAAATGACCTTGTATGGGGTCAACAATAGGTAGTCCAACTCCTCACTTAGTTGATGGCTGATTGCAATAATGCTGGTAACAATGGTACAGGAGGTACTAATGGGCATAATGGTGACTATGGGAACAATGGTGAAGGGAGTAATACTCATATTCCTGCCTAGAGCCACACTAGGGCAGCGAGTAGGGCGAGTCCTAGACCCCTTATGACTCAGTTTTTGGGAGGACAACTAGCGGGTAATCAGGGACAACAAGCACAGAGTAAAGGATTCGCAGATTATTTGAGGGAGTATCAGTCTCTTGGTGATGCATTCCATGTAGTGATGACTCTATAGGATTTTTGTGCCATAAAATACAAAAATAGGCCAAGGGATCATAACAGGGGACCCCAGAATCAATATTTGTAGTGCAAGGTTGGGAAACTATCTATCCCTTTATTTGATGGCTCAAGCAAATGTACTACTAGATCATGGGTTCAGAAGTTGGACACTTATTTCCAACTCAACCCTATGTTGGAGTCCGAAGCCATCAAGTATGCTACGTTACATTTAGAGGGTGAGGCCCCCGAGTGGTGGTACCATGGGTTAGCCAACATCACTTCCTATTTGGACTTTACTCATAAATTGATGGATAGATTTGACAAGGACCCAGAGTTGCATTTCAGAGAGTTGGCAGAACTCAAACAGGTTGGTTCTGTGGATGCATACATTTCTGAGTTCCAAAAGCTCTCAGTTATGGTGTCGGATGTTTTAGAGCACAGACTGATCATGCTGTTTATTGAGGGTTTATCTGAGCCATTGCGTGGGCGGATTAAAGCCTTCAAACCAGAATCACTATAGGATGCCATCATCAGGGCATGTGACATGGAGAATTCAGTGCCTAAGAGTAAATCTCAGTCCAAACCATTCATTCCTCAAAAGAACAAAGATAAGAAGCCCTTTTAGAAGGAGTGGCCCAAGAAGGATAAGTTGGATGATGAGGCTTGTAGGGAGTTGAGGAAAAAGCTTTTTTTCAGCTGTAAGGATCCTTGGGAGCCTGGACATTGATGCATGGTCAAAGGGAAAGTACACTACATTGAGGTCCTTTCAGATAGTGAGGATGAAGGAGAGGCAAATTAGGTATTGGGTAGCGATCATAGCAGTTTTGAGGGTGAGCAACCACACAAGGAGACTAAGAGTGGAGCTATTGCCACTATATCAGGTACCCCCAGATTCAATTCCTTCAAAGTTAGGGGAGTGTTACAGGGGCAGCGTGTTACTGTCTTGATTGATAGTGGGGCAACTCACAATTTCATAGACTCGACATTGGTGACCAAGAGGGGTATACCTACAAAATATTTTGAGTGATTCAGTGTGATGATGGCAAATGGATTCGGCATGACTTGCACACAAAGGGTTCCTCATTTGGGTGTGACATTGGGCAACTACACAGTGACAGATGATTTTTATGTAGTTGACCTGGGTGATGCAAATGCCATATTGGGTATACAATGGCTTCATTCATTAGGGAACTACTCAGAAAACTTCCAGACCATGGAGCTTAAGTTCAGGGCAGCAGATGGTAAGAAGGTCGTGCTAAGGGGGATGGCCAATTGTTCTCCAAAGATAGTGTCAGCTAAGCGGATGGAGAGTATTTTTAGGCCAATGGTTCTCACAAGTCCTTAAAGTGTTACTTTCTTGGACACAACTTAGAGTCGAAGAGTCATTGACTCATGGATCTAGCTACAGAGAAGCCACACATCAACAAAGATGTTTTTGATGAGGAGCGTGGTTATAAAACACCTACCTCACCCTTTGTTTAAAAAAAGCACTTTTGAACATGAAGAAGGTGGTGAAGATTTGTTTTAGACATAACAATTGCTATCTTCATCTTCATCTATTGTGCAAAATACTTGAGTGTTATTTCACTATCATGAAGGATGCAAAGTTGATGCAGTTTATGACGTCTACTTCAGGGCCAAATAATTGCAATGAGGAAGTTAATTTGTGTTGGTACATGATAGCTTAGGTCTGATATGAACAATGATTGCTATAAGCATCATCATTGTTATATTAGATCTATTTGCTCTGTAAATATTTCTGGAAATAAGTAATCGACTTTATAATGCATGTATAAAATCGAACTCATATAAATGATGATCATATACGCCATGTTTGATGACACGTATTTGTTAATCTGTTTAATCGTGAATGGTTATCAGATATTCTGGAACTCGCATGCTCAAAGAACACGTCCCTTGAGCGGACGTGTCTCCAAGTGTGGAGACACGTCCTCTCAAGAGGCGTGTTCCTTAGATATGGAACCCGTGCGCTCAAAGGAACACGTCCCTTGAGCGGACGTGTCTTCAAGTGTGGAGACACGTCCTCTCAAGAGACGTGTCCCTTGGATGCGGGTCTCCCTCATACAAAGGTTGAGTCCATTTCCATTATGCAGATCATCGAAATCCATTAATGTTCTGCATCCAGTACATTCGACAGTAAAGAAAATTATTCAGAAAACTTTTATTTGTCTCAGTATTTATATCTTAGAATTCTGTCTTTAGTTTATTCTTAGCATTAGGATCCCATCCTGTTGCAGATTTGTTTGCATTTACAATTTGGCTCTCACGTGCACAATGATGAACATAGAACTAGAAACTGTAAAGTAGGCTTTTGGAAAGCTGCATTAATATTGAATTCCAAGCCTTAATGAAAAATGTTTAACATTTGGGAACTTGTTGATCTTCCACTAGGGAAGAAAGCTATTGGATGCAAATAGGTGTGAAGGGTAAAATACAAAATAGATAGAAGTATTGACAAATATGAGGCCTAATGTGTGGCTAAGGGCTATGCACGAAAATAAAACATTGACTATGAGGAGACTTTTGCTCAAGAACAAGACCATTAGGATGGTTCTAGCAATGTGAGATTAATCTAGTTGTCAAGTCAATCAAATGCATGCTCAAACTGCTTTCCTGAATGGAGATCTCAAGGAAGAGGTTTATAGAACCTAACTAGAGGAATACATTGCATTTGGTTAGGACTTAGGAGTAGAAAGTGTGCAAATTTGTGAATTCTTTCTACGATTTGAAATAGGCTCTTTGAGCATGGTACATCAAGATCGATGAGCATCTCCAAGTCATAGATTCATTAAGAATCCATATGATCCTAGTCACCACCTCAAAGAGCAAGAGGGAAGATTGCGATTTTGATGGTATATGTCAATGATCTGATCACTACTGAGAGTTCTTAGAGGATGATTGAAACCACAAAGAATGATCTCAAATAATTGTTTAGCATGAAAGGTCAAGTTTTTGCACTTTTGTCTTGGATTGGAAATGTAGTAAAAATTCATATATTTCTCACTTAGATGAAATATATTAAGACATTGTTGGAGAAATTTAGAATGATGGGTTGCAAATCAATGTCAACACCAATGGAGATAGGTTTTCAGCTATCAAGGAATGATCCGTCACTAGTTGATTGAGACTCTCATTTACTTGACTTACACTAAGCTAGATATGAACTACATTGTTAGTTATCTTTCAAGGGCATGCATAAATCAAAGGTATGCCACTACAAAGCAACAAAGTGAGTGTTAATATATGTCCGTGGTACAATGGAGCACCATGTGTAATATAAGTAGAATGATAAAATTGGCTTAACTGGATACATGGATGTGGACTATGTAGGATCCTTGGATGATAGAAAATCCACTTCTATATTTGTATATTTTTGGGATTGGTTCTAATATCATGGTGGAGTAAGAAGCAAACCACTATTGCTTACTCATCATCATAAGCAAAATATCATGCCGTAGGTGGAGTTGTTTGTGAAGCGATATGGCTACATCACTTTTTGATATGAATGGGAATACCTAAGATATAACCTATAGGTTTATCATGTGACAATTAAGGTGTGTTGAAAACTTGTTTGCAATTGAGTATTTCATGAGCACATAAAACACATTGAGGTTTACTGCCACTATGTTTGAGAACATGTTCACAAATAGAATATTTAGCTCTAGTATTGTTCAACTCAAACAATATGCTGACATTTTTATTAAAATACTTGTAGCAAGGAAGTTTGAAGCTTTTTGACATTTCTTGACTTGTACTCTTGAGAAAATGATGTAACTCTTAAAGAAGTCATTTGACAACTGTTTTGTTTGATTGGCAAGTTTTTCAAATTCAGTTTGATAGTCACAAATAGAACCAATTTGCGGCAATTTGGTTAATGCTATTGTAAAATCTTTATAGGCACTGGGGTAGAATCAAACTAGGAGAAGCCTTATAAATTTGGTTCAACTTGGCTCAGGATTGGCTTTTTAGTACCATTTGTATCACTGTATAGGATTTATGCCCTCAAATTTTGGAGAATCAAGTTTGGGGCCTTGTGGCTCTTGTGTTAAAATTGGATTCATAGTGTCTAGGTGATCATGTAGGCCACGAGTATAAGCAGTTGAGGATGTGCTTAATGTTTGCTTGTCTATTAGTAAGGGAGATAAACTAAGATTCGTGCTCTTCAAATTTGGCTGCTATTGCAGCATCCATGTCTTTTGATCGTTGTTCACCATCATGTAAGGGGTCTTAGGGTGACCACAAATAGTAACCAGAGTTATATGTCATAACAATTAGCTTGAAGAGAGGATTGCAATGCGACATTGCCTAGACATGGTGAAAAATTGGCCCAAATTTCTAAAAAAATTATCGTCTTAACTAGTTATTTTTCTTACTAATCTTAATACCTTGTGGGTGAGATTTCAGTTAGAATAGTCAAACTATTCCTGAATTAAGAGAAATAGGCTTCAAAAGTCACAAATACTGTACTAGTGGAGTCAAACCTTGATACTTAACTGATGAAAATCTGGCTGTTTGAAGCAAAATCTACTGGCCACTATATTTTTAGAATTTGATGTTTTGCTCAGCCAAAACATGTTTGATGATGTCAATGGGAACAATTTGGTGGTGGTGGTATTTTCCAATGCTAAAAAGGAAAGGGTGGTTAGAGATAGGGCTATTAGAGGCTAGGTTTTTTATAAGGTACGTTTCGCAAGTCACAAATTACTGTACCATAATGGAGGTGAACCTTTATACTCAACTGATGCAAATCTGGCTGTTCGAAGCAAAAATCCCCTGACCACTCTATTTTTAGAATCTGATGTTTTACTCAGCCAAAACATGTCTGATGATGTCAATGGGAACAATGTGGTGGTGGTGGTATTCTCCAGTGCTAAAAAGGGCAGGGTGGTTAGAGATTGGGCTATCAAAGGCTCAGTTTTATAAGGTATGTTTGGTTTGTGAGCTCGCAAATATACTATTCCCATTTGTTTGTATGTCTTGGTTTAAAAAAATCCCACTTCACATACATGTGGGATCATTACAATTAGCTAAAGGGACAACTTACAAAGCATATGCATCCAAGCTTTTATTTATTTTTATATTGCTAATTGTTTACAAATATTTCTGCTCATATGAGCATCAACATGAGACCAATACAAGCTCTTATGACCACAGCAATGAGACTAATGCCACCTTCTTTCGAGCAACCGCACTAGAATCCACCTATGGAAGACCAAGAGTCACACTTAATCTACTTATTAAGAAAACGCCTCTACATTAGAAAGCCAATATGGAAGACCAAGAGTCACAACTTAGAATTCCATATTAGATGTCCCTTTGGGATTTGAACTTTGGGTCTCGACAATGACAACTCAATACTTTAACCAATTAAACTCAACCTCTTAGACTCCAAGCTTTTATTAGTAATGCCTAATACAAAAGTAAATAGTTAGGACAAGGGGTCCTTACATTGTATGTTTAATGTACTGTTTGTTGTTTTCTAGGCTTGTTCAACAGGTTTAGCTTTGGCCTGTTTGATACCTTTGTTTTGGAATAGTTATGACTGACTTTCATGTCAATCTATTGTATATGACTGCTGGTTTAATAAAAATTAACTTGGACCTGAACATGCATAGATTTATGAAATTAACAAAAAGGAATATACGTGTGGAGAGAAGGGCTTACAATTTTGTTACAGTTCTTGCAGCCTATAAACCTCCCAGTTGTCATGGACCTGTACTAAAAATGATATTCAAACATTTATATCTGTAACCTTACCCATAATTGGAAGGGTCTCAACAATGAGAAATCTGTATTCAACAACTTCCATTTTGTTTTGGATAGGGCACCTGAATTTTCAAATGGAGAGGAGCCAACTTGCTGATGTAATGTTTCAGTCTCAATATTCAACATTGGATCTCATTGATCATATAGAGAGGGAACTTGTTTGCCAATGGAAATTTTGGGGCTCTGGTTTGCTTGCGAATCTATGGTTTTACTTCAAATCAAGTTGGATTGTGCGATGCAATTTCCTTATGTAGAATAGTGGAATTCCTCGCTTTTGGTAGCATTTGAAGACCCACATTACTCTTTGATCTGGAGTGCGTAGAGACAGACGTGTTTTTGAGATATAGTATGAGGGTAGAGTTGGGAACTGCTCATCATGGGTTCCATCCTGGAGTAATAATTGTGTTGTTACAAGGATCTTTACTTCTAGGATGGATTTTTTGGCCTTGAATGATATCCAGATTAATCACCTGGTACTTTATGATCTAGGATACTGTCCAGTGGGCATTGACTGTTCTTAAGAAGGAAGCTTAACCTTCTTTCTGTCACCTTGTGATTGCAGCTTCTTTAAAATCCTTTTGTACTTGCTTTTGACTGGTAGGAGCTGTTTGTTAGAGCAGTCCTCTTGCCATTGTTACTTTCCTTTTATTTCTAGTTCAAAATGCAATATTCCTTTCTCCTTTATTTTTTGCTTTTGACAGGTAAGGAGCTGTCTGTTAGAGCAGTCCTCTTGTCATTGTTACTTTCCTTTTATTTCTAGTTCAAAATGCAATATTCCTTTCTCCTTTATTTTCTGCAAACTAAGATCGAATAGTGTAAAACAAAATAGTCAAGGTCATCATTCCATAAACTGTACACAATGTATTTTGTAAAGTAATAATCAGTCACATATTATAGTATCCTAATTCATTATGATTTGTCGTGAAGAGAGGATTAGCCATTATAGTGGGACATCCATTATTTGTTAGAGACCTCTTGCATATAATCTTAAATGTGTTCTAGAAGACTTCATCGATTTCATCAATGGATCAATCAGTAGGGGACAAGATTTTGATCAGAAAATTAGCAGCTAGCAGTGCTGTCTTTTGTACTATCATCAATGGCTGATTGGATATCATAGAAAAAAGAAATAGAGCACATGTTCCATTTACTCTTAGGATCATGCAAAGTAGATGAAAGACAACACAAATTTCCAGATTGACTGGCTTTATAGCTTTGGCACAGGTTATGTATTTCTCAGTTTGTATTTTTTAGCTGTGCACATTTTCACTACACTACAGATGCAATCCTTGCAATTTCAATTACTACTATTGGTTTTTGATAGGTGCTTTCTCTTTCCTTTTTTTAGTTTTCCTTTTAAAGATGAAATTATACGTGATATTAATTATGGATAAATCTCTCTGTGCTTGGGGCAGATGCCTCTAGGGTTTTTATACTATTAAACAAAATTACCGTAATGGCATTGCTTAGACTTAAGGCTATGGAGAGTATGAACAAATTGTAATATATTATTGTTGCAGGGATCTTAGAATTGTAAGAAATCTATGATGAGCACAAGCTTATACTGAGAGAGGGGGTTGAATCAGTATAAGACAATCTTTTTCCCTTTTTAAAAATAACAACCACAATAACTTCAAATACACAATATCAACAAACAATAATAACACAAGAGGAACACATGATTTACATGGAAACCCTTTTGGGAGAGAACCACGGCAAAATATTGTTTATATAAAAATCTCGTACAAATTTTGTAGGCACCAACCTACTAGAGACACCAGTCCACAACAGTTGAGCACCACCTCAATACGAGACACCAATCTCCTCCAATATGAGGCACCAACCTCTCCAATATGAGGCACCGACCTCTTGATAGATGAAGTATTTGTTCTCCTTAATAATCCTCCAAAATCTGCCTTAGAATGATCTTCAATTAATTTCTCTTCTCAAATCTGCCGGTGTATAAATGATTTATCAACCTATTCTCCACACTCTTCTCCACATTCCACAACCTCTATTTATACTTTCACCAAGGGAGGTGATTTCATGAATAGATACATCTATTTGCAAAGAGAGACAACGTTCTAATTTATATGCACCTTTTCATACCCAAACATGGGTGCTCCATTAGGGGGGTTGGCCCCTATAAATAAAATTCATTTATTTAAATTTTAATTCCTAAAACATGGGCGCCACTATTGTGAGGGTGAGCGGGAGGGGGCGGAAGGGTCGGCCCAATAAAAAATAATTTAATTTAATATTTAAGACTCAAGAGGAGGGTGCTGATATTAGGGGAAGTCAGCCAGCATTGGTATGATTTTAAATTTATTTTATTGCTCTCTTGAGGAGATAAAGACTGCCCTTGGAATGAGGTGAATTTCATTGTGATATTAATGATAATAAACTTGCCATTGAACTCCATACATCTTTGACATCGATGACAATAATTCTATCTAAAATTCAAAATCAAATTTGCTTGAACAAAATTTACTTTCTATGGTTGCCCCTATCGAACCTTCATGATGACGATGATGGATTTTTGCAGGTGAGACTATATCAGGAGATGATGAATTGCTAGGGGACGGTGATATTGCACCCAAACGGGATGAATGGATGACAGCTCTCCCACCTGAAAGGAAGGTAGTTTTGGTTATTTGTTGATGTCATGGGGTACAAAATATGTTTACTTCAATTGTGCTACAAAAAGCAAAATATATCTTCAGTTTGATATATAATTGACTTAGTAATTTTTACAAAATTTTCAGCCTGGCGTGACTATGCATTCAACTTTCTTTAGCAAGTCCGAGAAAGCTGAAAGAGGAGATACAAGTATTTGGACCGACAATCCACTGGAGAAAGCTGAGAAAGCAAAGATGCAGTACTGTTTATGAACCCTCACTTTGTTGACTTTTATATACAGTTATGCCCTTGAATATGCTAATGTAAATACTGGTTATGCAGTTATCTCGAGGCATATAAACAAGCAGCTCTTACTGCAGGAGATAATGGGATTGATTGCCTTGAAAAGAAACGTTCTTCTGCTGCAGCAGAATTGATGGATAATTACAACAAGTCAAAGCGTTCATTGTCACTTGTTGAGAAGCACCAGCAAGAAAAGAAGAAAGGATCCAAGAAAGCTAAACAATCTGAGAAACAGCATGAAGAAGAATGGTCAGGCAAGCATCCATGGAAGCCATGGGATAGAGAGAGTGATTTGGCTGCTGGACGTCAGGCAGCAAATATTGATGCTAAAACTTCAGTTCAAGGGTTAAGCTCAAGATTTTCTTCTGGAAACATAGAGAGGAGTTTCTTGTAACTTAAGCTATAATATTTAGCAATCCTTCAACAATTCTTCTATCCATGTGTCTTGGACAATTCTGGATTATGTTTGGAGGACAGGTCAGCAAGATGCTTGATTTCAATGCCCTGCATGGGCAATAAAGGGATTTGTTGGATGCTATTTAGAATATAATACACTGGCAGAAATATGGCGGGTTCTCAGCTTTTCTGTATTCAAAACAACTTGTTCTAGCAATTTGTTGAGATCATCGAGCGCCTAATTAAATATATATGATATAGTGTAAGTATCACAATTAGGGTCATTTTTCACATTATTCTGTAATCTAAATTTTCTCTCTGGAGAAAATCAATATATGGGAAGCACCAATTTCATTATAATTTAAAGCATTCTCGGGTTTTTCTCAAGTAATGTCTGCCATTAGTTGTGCACCCTATGTTTGATTTTACCAAGATTTATCATCTCATATGGATGCTGCCATTTCAAAGACATATCAATGAACTTTTCCTAAAATCTGAAGGTTTGACACTTTTTGCAGGGTTTTATTTTTATTTTTTTGCATCTCAGATGCTGATGTCTTTGTTGTAATTTTGTAGGCAAACAACAGTATATCTTACCAGTTGCATGCATAATTCCAAATGGAGCATTCTATATACATCACATTTGTGCCTTGCTTATTCATGTTGACAAATATTATTCTTTATAAACAAATCGAATCGTAGATGTGTGGGTATGCTCTTTTTGAGGGTAGCTATTGACAATATAGGTAACATTCTTCAAGAATTACGGGATGGTGATTGTTGTTTAGAGAATCAATTTACAATTTTTAAAACTTAGTGCCTGACCCTTGCAAAGCAGAAGGAAGCATCATTGAATATGGATTCCATTATCAACGAGATTTACTATGAAAGTAAGGTTAAGTATTAACATAAATTTAAATTTTCATTTTGTTAATTAAGCCGCATGAAGGATCTGTTCCAGTAGGTCACATGGACAATGGCACAAATGAGATCGTGATTGCATTGACCCTCCATCCAACATGTACACTAGTGGTTGCATTCGAGAATGATTCTAAATCAACGAAGTTTTCTTTTTCTTGGTTGCTGGTTCTCTTTGTATATAGTCTTTTGCATCTAACTACAAGTGTCCATTCTGGTATATGCTTGTAGTCTTTTTAATATTTTGACAGGTGCGTAATGTGCCTATTTATTTTGTACATGCAATGGTTCGTTGCCTTCAAGCCTTCATCTGTGTTGTTTTGTCTTTCTTTTTCGATTCGATAAGTGTCTATTTTTATTAAAAACGAAAAGAATGGGAGAGGTAGTCACATCTGATATCACTATGGATTAAACAAGTGCTATGTAGCGGTTGGTATCTGTTTTGTATATTAGATTGAGTTGTGAGAAATAGAATGTAGAAAAGCCAGAGAACAGAAGAGATGGAGGAAGAGGGCTGTATTTATATGTCGGTGAGAGCGAAATATGAATGCATTTGAATAAAACAATTGGAATTTGTAATTATAGAAGCACATTTTTAAATGGGAAAGGTAGGTGATTTTGATGTTATAGACATTGAACTTTTAACATTGTGCGCATAATTGGATATATGTGGACCTAGTAAAATGCACTTCATTCATTGTAAAGTGGTTTACAGAGTTGTAATTAAACTATATTAATTATGTCCAAAACATCAACCAAATAATATCCAATGTCTTGATACTAACTTTACTTCTGCTTGTTTTTGTTTTTACGTCAAGCTTTGAGAGCCATGATGTAATGCTTTTGCATGAGAAACAACTTCTATCTCCAACATTGAAAATAAATTTCATTGTAGAACCTTTTCCTCACATTCTTGAAAACCTGCCAATGTACTAGGAATAATTACAATGTATAAGCTCAAAGGTCACACAATGAGCATAGGTAGGTAGAAATAACAATGAAGGCTGCAGGCTGAATGACTACAGGTCAAATATTATAACAAAGTGAATTACATGCATCTTTCACATGATAGAAATAAGTTTTTGATTAAAGATTTATATATAATGCAAGAGAAGAGCATATGTTTATTTGTTAATTTTTTATTGGTCATATTTGTTGTTTTGAAAAATCCTCGTCCACATCATGCATAAGATGGCTTGAACTTATCATTTTTTGAATTGAAAAAAGTTGTCTGAAGAATGTGAAAGTATAAATCGTTTTTCAAAAAGATGTTTTAATAAAAAGTTATTAAAATACTAAAAAATTCTAATATTTCAAGTTTATGGACCAATTTCATAAATAAATATTTGAAAAATAGAAAAAATAATCCAATTGTAAAAAAATTACATATTTGGAATCTACACAATCTCATCTATGATGGGTTTTAATTTAGTCAAAAAATTCTACAAAAATGTTTTTAGATATATGTCCAAAGTCACTATTTTCTACTAACATTGACATGACCTTCAAGGTGCAAGTCAAAGTAGGTCCAAAGTTAAGAGTCGGCTCCCCAAGCCTTTTTTTTGACTCGAAACTCATTACAAAAATCAGGTTGAAAATTGATATTTTTAGAAATGGGATCTTGTTTCTAAACGAGGTTGCGTTTTTAAAATTTTTTTTTTAAGCCTTCACGAAGCGGGATCCTGTTTCTAAAAAAATGGGATCCCATTTTTGGCTCGGGGTTCCAAAGCGAAATGGGATCCCATTTTGTTTTGCCCAATTTTGAGTTTTTTTCTAGGTCTGAAACTTCCACTAGAAGTGGAATCATCTTCTTGCATTTACCCATTGGTCAATTAGTACATGATCTATCAACATCTTTAGATTGGTTTGTAAACCAAGAAAAGAAACCAACACCTACCACTCTAGTTATTCCAAATCTAGTAAGATCTCATGAGGAAAGAGCTTAAAAATCAGAAACTCTTATGATGATGAGAACCACTTGTCTAGTACAACCATGGTATCTTGATATTGATAATGTAGAAGATCCTTATCAACTTATACAATCATGGATTAATACATTCATCATTATTGGAGCCTTGTTAGGATCAAATTCAAAAAATACATGTACATTGGCTATTAATTATGTGGGGCATTGTTCGTGATTGGTGGTTAATAAGTCCGATGATGAAAAGAATGCAAAGGTCTACCAAAAGTTTGTTACTCAGACACAAATAGATCCCCAAATTAGGCAAACACATCATGTGCAAATTCAATTACTTGTAATAAACTGTTTGATGAATTTTGTCCAAAATCCGTATGCATAAATAAAAGATTAATGAAGGATATTCTGTTAATGAAATGTTGTGATTTGAAAGATTTTACAAAATATTTTAGAGCTTTTAGAAGACTATCATATCAGTTGAAAGATGAAAAGAAAATTGATTTTGCTAAATCAAAATATCTTGAAGGACTTCCATACAATCTAGGTGATAAGGTTTTAAGATATATGGAAGTTAGGGAAATAACTCTAGAAGTTACCCCAATAAACTGATCTTATTCAATTTGCTAAAAGTCAGATCTTGAGATTCATTGATGACTGTAAATATCAACAAAAGTTTACAAAATATGAAGCCCAACAAATTGCTCCATCATTTATAGACACCTATGGCTACAATCCTTTTACAAAAACTCAGCGCAAGGCTCATAAGAAGCACCATAAGCATAAGGTCAAATTTTAGAAACACACATTTCCTAGACGCCATTCTTATGCTCCCAAAAACAAATATCTTCGCAAGTGCAGTAATCCATGCCCCCAGAGCAATAAAATAATTTGCTATATCTATAATAGGCCTGATCATGAAGCCCCCCCTGACTGCTTCTACAATAACAAGGCTGTTAAAGCTGTTTATTCAAATCTTGACACATCAGCGTGGTGGGATGTTGTAGATGAAGATCTTTATTTACAAGACAATATTTATGAACCAATATATAAAGAATTTGATGCTAAAGATGAAGCTAAATTAGAAGACCTTGCTGATACCCTACAAGAAGCTGAGAAGCAGTTAGAAGAAGATTTTGATGACCTTCCCAGTGTCATGATGAATCACACTAGAAGAAATAGAGGTAGATCTCAGAACAAATTTCCAGGAAGCCAAATATATAACAAACCTCCTCAAAATGGTAGTCATCCTCAACAATAGTTCCAACGATATCAGATATAGTTTCAAGGACTAAATTAGTTTGAAGCCACCCTTCCACCTCAGGTAAATGAACTACTAGTGTCATTTACTCCTATTTATGCAGAAAGAAAGGATAGAAAATAGTCAAAGCAAGATGATCCTATTATTTTCACCATGACAAATCTATCTCTCAAACGAAATGTCTTTGAGGAAGAAAGCTATGAATGACCACAATTCTGTCCATCTAATCCTATTATATATGATGAGACTAGTACATTCTATTATCTTGGTCAAGATCATTATGAATTCCAAGAATAGATCCAAAAAGATTATGAGGATGACCGAGAAATTGAGTTCCCAAGAGATATAGAGGAACGCAACAATGTAAAATTAGTAATCTCCATTTTTCCAGAACCAATATCTTAGTTGGTGAGAACATCAAACCTACAACATGACTAACATAAGAACATCAAACAATAATTAGTCATGTTAGAAAGCCCAAATCTAATGTTCCCTATGAAATTCTTAGCTAAATCAAAGAGGAAACATGAACATGATAGTAAAACAACTAAAGCTAACATGAAACCAAATTGAAATAACTAAACCTCCATCCCATAGGGGGAGTGGTGCTCCTTTGATGTGGAAAGAAGCCCTTTCCCAATCCCAATTGATAAGCTTGATGTTTGAAGATGATTCTAAGTGTGGAAATGATGCTAAGTGATGAAAATGAGTTCAAAATGACATGAAGATGTTGATTGCAAACAATGAAAATGACTATAATGATAATGCATGAAGTTGTGGATCTATATTATGAAAATGATGCTTCTATTTATAGAAGCCAAGGGTTGAAGAATGAGAGGATTTGATGAATGTGCGATAAAATAGGAGCCAATGAGAATGTGCCAAATGTCACAATTCTATTGGAGGAAGGTGGAACACATTTTGAGAAATGTGTGAGTGGAGGAGGATGAAAGAGAAGTAAATGAAATTGGTTGAGGATTTGAAACGTTGTAAGAGGAATTGAATGAATGTTGTTGAGATTTGAGAGGATGTAAGAGAATTTATTGCATTTGTAAGAGGAGTTATTGAGGATGTGAAAGGATTTTGAAAACCTTTGGAGGGAAATTGAATGAGAGGTTGTTGAGAGGAATATTCCTTAGAATATGCCTTTGTGAAGATAAATAAATGAATTAGATAATTAATAGAATAACACTGCCATGATCAAAATTCTTTTTTTTTTTTGATTTTTCAGATGCTCCATTGTTGCCCCAATGGAAGAAATTACGTTGCTACACTGCCCCCTCGAGAGATCGGGTGAAAATTGCAAAATTAGGTCGAGCTTGTGAAAATGGTTTAACAAGGATACAGACACAAAAAATAGCCCACGGGATGCAAAAACAAACTTATGACAAGGAAAATGGGTCAAAACGGGTTTTGTTCAGAAAAAAATGGATTAAAAGATTTAAAAACCCTAAAAAAATACCCAAAAAAACCCTAATTTTTTTGCATAAATAGGGTTAGGAGGGTCATTGTCAAATCATTTGCACTCCTAGCCTTTAAAAATCTTGACTTTTTGCTCTGAGGTGTTGACGGAATGGCGGCTCGTGTGCTCCCCAGACATTGGATGGATCGAGTTTACGAGTTCCAATGGCCTCAGGACACAGGACCCCCGGTACGCCTTTTGAAACTTTTCTCGTTTTGTGTGATTTTGATGCATTTATTAGGGTCTAATTAGGTCGATCAAAACCGATCCCTTAGGGTGCCGCAATTGTTACAGTTGGCGTCACCTTTGTGCATGCGAACCCACATTTGTAGCATAGTGTCTTGTGATGCTAGAGGGTCCCAAAGTCACAGAAAAAATCTTGACTCGCCTTTGCAAGATTGCGTCGTGTCGCCCCAAAGTCCAACATCACCTCGAAATGCCGACCCGCTTTTGACATAGAGCACTGCTTTTGCAAAATGACAGAGCGTCACTTTTACAAAAAACTAACTCGCCTTTTCTTTTTGGGGAATTTTAATTTTCGAAAAACATGCCAGGTTGATGAATTTTGACATCATAGGCGTTTTGGATGTAAGAGGTCTTGCCAGTGCTCCACTCGAAGGAGCACAAGAGCCAGATTCTACGCAGAGTGAGACATTTGACAGATGAGGCGCTGTTCTTCCTTGGTTTGATCGGCTTCAGACATGTAGCTCAAATGCTCGAGGTGAGGACACACCTTGCAATGATGACTGCATTGGTGGAGAGATGGCGGAGCGAGACCTCCTTGTTCCACTTATCAACTGGCAAGGCTACCGTGACCCTGGAGGACATATGGCGGATCCTGCGGATCCCCATACACGATGAGCTATTTATATATGATGCGGAGGTCAGAGGCGATGCCATATTTCAGCTATTCGACGTTGACTCGTACGAGGTGGACAACAATCAGATTGACCTTTGCTGATATGAGGGGATTGCCCCTAATTTGACCTTGTTTGTTGGAGCATTGATCTCAGGAGTCCTCGTTCCTGACAGGAGAGCGAGAGGCTGCAACGTTGGATGGGGGATCATTTGGTATCACATGATGGTGATGACTGTCTACACCTAGGGGCTAGTCATCCTTGCATCGTTGTATCATGATATGCACCAGGTCGTGTACTATGGGTCATGCAACATTGGAGTAGGAGTTACATTTCTTCATGTTTGGGCATATGAGCATATAGCTATTTTGAGGCCCACCATTGCAGATGTCCAAAAAAACTGCGATGATCTTGCAGTTTACAAGTATGGGGGATGATCGCCCTTCATTATATAGGCATTATAGGCATCTTGCACTGGATGCAGGTTATTGATGAGGTGACAGTGTTTTGGTGGAGACCGTGACTCCACTTTCATAGATGGCATGATGATGATGCCCAACTTTTCTACTATCGACAGTCCAAATACCTGCAGGGACGAGAGCATCATATGATAGAGTGGTACCTCCCGAATAGGGTTGCTTGCTAGTTTGGAGAGGTACAGGATGCGCCTGATGATGGACAAAGAACCATATTTGTACGAAGGACTAGAGAGACAACGTGGGGGTAGAGGATCCCCCCAACAGGCCATTGACGACTTCATATAGCTTGTGATGATGTCGTGGGTTTACTTTGATGGTCCCGCAGATGCGGGAAATACACAGGCCTATGATGTGTAATTTCAGGCCCACACTCCTATTCGATTGACATTACTAGTGGTGCCAACAGTAGGCAGAGGATAGGTCAGAGGACCCCGAATTAGATAGGTCCTTCAGCAGCTAGGCCATTAGGCACATGACAGATAGGGCAGAGGTGCAGGGAACAATGGGCACGATGGATAGATTCCACCACTAGTGCCACCCATTGGTCAAAGGCCACCAATACAACCACCTCAGGAGCCACACCAGCAGGAACCACGACCACAACCACTAGGTCCGATCCTAGGGACAAATAGATAGTGGCATTACAGGCACAGATACAGGTCTTGATAGGGTAGCTATAGCAAGCCTAGGCTCAGATTCAGACCCTGATCCAACAGAGGGATCATGCACGACAGGAGGTGGCGCAAGAGCGCCAGATGAGAGGATGTCAACCCGGATTGGCCTTAGAGTAGGGATGAAGACAACAACTAGAGGCCACAATGCAACACGCACAAGGATAGGCCACAGTCCCAATCGAGATTTACGGGCAAGCGATGTAGGAGGCATCATACTACAAGATCTTATATTACAAGGCTGTGGCACATGAGCGATAGGAGCCAGATTTCTCCCACCTCAACCAGGTTGCTCCTAGCAGGACCCATCGTGCAGGGACATTAGGGTCTCATCACCAAAGCCGAGGTAGTCATCACAGGGACCGACAGATCGAGGGTAGCTCGGGGCAATGATAGTGCACTTAGACATATTTTTTGATTGTACAACATGATTTATGATGTATATACATTCATTGGCTGAGTTTTGATTAGCCTCTTGTATATTCGATGTTGATACTATATATCTAATTCTGATTGTATCATGACATTCAAATTTTTTATATACATGAGATGGCTTCGATGCGTTTATATGATGTGATGGTTATTTTATTTTGTGTTATGGATGTATATGATATGTATGGATGCATCTAATGTTCATGCTTTATGTTTATGATGTGATGCGATATTATTGATGTATGGTGTGAATGCACATGGATCTATATGGATGCACTTTTATGTGATGGATGCAAATCTATATTATGTGATGATATGTGATGGATGTAATGCAATTATATTTTTAGTATCCTTTTCAGTGTCTTTTCTATATGCGATGCATGTATATATAATACAAAAAATGTGATGATTATGATAATGCTTATATGGTTATGCAATGGATGTTTATGTGAATGTGTGGTTTATGAGATGCTTAGAATAACCAATCTATATTATGATGGATAATGTTTTCTATTATGATGATATGTGCAGTACGCTGGCGGTTTGTGGATGCAAGATGGATGCAAATATAAATGTTTTTATTTCTGAATGTCATAATACCATGTTAGTATTTAGTATATGGAAAATATATAAGAAAGAGGAATCAACCCTTGAGTTCGAGATGATGCAACAATATGGTGATGATAATGATATGATGATATGATGCTTATCAAAGATTGGGGGACGTAAAGAGCTTACTTTCCTTATTCTTGATAACACACATAGATACGATGCATAAAGTATACAAAACCAGGATGGCGTTGTAACTAGTGAGATGGAATTTGACTCGACAATTAGATAGGAGTATCTCTGTTCATACTCGACATACAAAACCTTGTTAGGATGTACTTCAGACATTTCAAACATCTTGGACCAAAACACAAAGAGGCAAAACCTATCAATGTAATAGTCAACAAGCTGTCCAAAACACCTTCCATACACACCTAATAAAGCAAGTATTTGCCAAGGTTATTGTTAGAGATCCAAATTTGCACCCCTTTTCCAAGTTGTGAAAGAACTCAACAAATTTGGACTAACATGGGACTACTTTCAGGCTGTGGGTATCCTATTGTGAAAGTAGACCTCCAGATTATGGGCTGGCTCCCTTTTTGATGTCACCTAAAATAATGATTTCTTGAGGAAAAGGGTGAAAAGAGGGTGAAAAGATGCATGAAAATGAACTTAACTGAAAACTTCAAAAGGTGATACACCAAAACTAACTAATACCCACAAACAACTTACACACATTCAAAACAATGACAAAACCTGGTTCACACAACTCATTTTTTGCATGCATTCTTGCATAAGTAATTTATAAGGAGGTTTTTAGCAGAACTCTTAGAAGGAAAAATTTCACTACTAACAACATTTGCATTCACTAACACAACTTATAACCTGCAACAATGCACTTTTCTACTGAACAGGTGCTTAACAATGAGACAAAACTACAAGGAAAGCTAAATTTCACAAGTAATTTGATCAACCACTAACTGCACACAATAAAATATGAAATGAGAAGGAAAATATTTAATTTCATTGATTCAAAGTACTCAACTGGTATACAAGTCTATCTCTGAGTTACAATACTGCTCTTGTTGAAAAGATAACTCCCAAAATCAAGCTATCACTCTGCTGGAAAGAAAGAACTAACTCCAACAATGCAAATTGAAGTTACTTAAGCAAAAACTCAAACAAATCCCACACACAAGTCCATTTAGAAGGTTCTGGTTGGATGCAATAGAAAAGGCCAAAAAGAACCTTCTAAAATCACTCCAAACTGTCCTCCACATGAAGCAAGGTCAAGCCAAGACCATATTCACACTAAAAATGTGACAAAAATGCCTCCAAATAGCACATTCTCTCCAAAGATAGTCAAAGAAAACCTCCCACACCTTTCTTATGTCTGCTAGTCATCATTGTGTCTCCAAGAGCTTTGACCCACACTTTTAGTGCTTTTGCAAAAGCACAAGACTCTATTTTGCATTTAAAATAATAATCTGATTAAGTGATTCATAATAACATCACTTAATCGAACTATTTTTCATTTCAAAAATAATGCGAAAACAACTGACACAATTTATCCATTGGGTACTGAGTCATCTAAAAGTTGACACAACTTAAAAACAACATTGTATGTTGTTGTAACTCACTAGACCAACATGAGACACTTTGGAAACTTATTCAAAACACACCAGAAAATAAAGAAAACTACCTAACTATGCAAAAAAACACTTAGGGAAAAATGAAAAATGCATTCTAACTAATGTGCAACAACACTTAGAGGAAATAAAAACCTACTTTAATTTGTACAAGGTAGATCTAGATCATACCTCAAAATAGAGTTTGAGGTGTATCCCATTGACTGGGATAGGCATAGCTTCTCCATCCATTGTTGACAATTGAAAAGCATTGTGCTCCTTGCACTTAGTAATGACAAACATGCCACTCCACATACTATCAAACTTAGTGTGCTTTCCAGGCCTGCTCTTTAACTCATCCCACTTAAGTACAACATCTTCTTCTTTGAACACCCTGGGTGTTGCTCTTTTGTCAAAAACTTTCTTTGTTTGGAGTTGATGCAACTCCAATGTTTTCATGGCTCTATCTCTTGTTTCATCCAGCTCCATGACTTGTGCATATCTAACAACCATTGGATCTTCCTCCTCAAACATTTCAAGCTGGTTCATTATATCAAGAGCTGGAAGCTCAACAGATAAAGGCAACCTTGCCTCTTTACCATATACCAACATATAAGGGGAATTTCCAATGGATTTTTTTGGAGTTATTCTATCTGCCCACAAGGAAGATTTCAACTTGTTGTGCCAGGTTCTCTGGTTATCCTCTAAAATCCTTTTGATGATTTTGATCAGGTTCTTGTTAGTTGATTTTACCAAAACATTACCTTGAGGGTAATAGTTTGATGATGTGTTCAAGTGAATACTGTTCTTGACAACCCAATTACTTACTCTTAATCCAACAAATGCTAAAGCATTATCTGAGATGATTGATTCAGGTACCCCAAATCTAGTTACCAAATCATCATAAAAATTTAAAACAACACTTTCGTTGGCTTCTTTCAAGGCCACTGCTTCAGCCCATCTTGTGAAGTAATCAGTTGCAGTAAGTACCCACCTGTGACCTGCACTTGATGGTGGGTTAATGGAACCTATAAAATTAGTGCCCCATCTCATGAAGGGTTGTTCTACTTGAATGTGCTGCAATGGTAAAGCTGGCAACCCCTCTTTGCCTGCAAAAATGACACATTTTACACACTTTCTGGCCCAAGCATGGGCATCTTTAACAAGCTTGGCCAATAATAGCTAGCTCTCATTATTTTCCATGTAGTTGTTCTTGGGGCAAAATGACCCCAACAGTTCCATCACGGAACTTATGCAACACTTTATCTACTTGATGTTGATCAATACACCTTAAAAGCACACCATTAAGATATTTTCTGAAAATAATGTTACCAACCAACACATAAGGAATGGATTGCAGTATGAAATACCCCCATTTATCTTTATCCAAACCTGATGGACACTTAACAGTTTGCAAAAAATGAGTCATGTCTTGCACCCAACCTGCACTTGTTGCTGGTGCATCATTTGTAAGTTCATTATCAACAACTAGAACCACCTCTGTTTCTTCCTTTTCTTCACTTCCAACCCCTGTAGCTAGTTGTTCACATAGCCCCTTACCTCTTACAAGCTTTGTCACCTTAATGTCAATGTCATATTCCATTACCTTCGTAATCCACCTAGCTCTCTTTTCATTCAGGTCCATGCTTAACAAAAACTTCTTCACACTAGGGTGAGAAACCATTAAATGTACTTTGCTGTTAGAAATCAGAGGTTTAAAGTTTTTTAGAATTATGATGGTAGCAAGTACATGTTTCTCTACAAAAGTATATTGTTGTTCATACTCTTCTAAATGTTGACTAAAAAAGGCAATAGGCTGTTCTAAGCCAACATCATTCTGCTGTATCAACATTGCATAAATGATATCAATGCTACCAAAGGCATACAAAATGAAGTCTTTTGAAAAGTTTGGGTTTACCAAAGTAGGAGCTATTGATAAGGCCTCCTTTACAACTTAAAAACTGTGCTTGGCCTCTTTGGTCCAATTGAAACTTGTATTCTTTTTCAACATGGCAATTAGTGGTTTCAAAAGATTAGCAATATTAGGAATAAACCTCCTAATGAAGTTAATTCTACCAAGAAAACTTTGCAGCCCCTTTTTATGGCTGGGTAAAGGTAGATCCAAAATGGCACTTACTCTTTCTAGATCAATGGTGATCCCTCTTTTTTACACTATATGTCCTAAAAGCTTACCTTCATGGACAAAAAAAATGCATTTCTTGGGGTTGAGGGATATACCAAACTCCCTACACCTCTCAAATACTTGCTTCAGATGTGAAAGATGCTCATCAACCTTCTTGGAAAACATTGTTACACCATCAAGCTAAATGAGTACAATTTTATGAATTAGACCTTGAAATGCCATGTCCATTGCCCTCTGAAAAGTGGCACCAACATTGGACAGGCCAAATGACATCGTTTTATAAGCCATGGTGCCCCATTTTGTGGTGAAGGCAGTCTTATATTGGTCTTCTTCTTTGACTAAGACTTGGTTATAGACTAAATAACCATCAAGTAATGAGAATCTTTCTGATCCAACTACTATTTGTGGAATCTGCTCCATTGAGGGTAGCGGATAATGATCCTTTAACGGGGCTCTATTGAGATCCCTAAAATATACACAAAGCCTAATCTCTCCATTTTTCTTTTTAACCAAAACAAGGTTAGAGACCCATGAGGTATGTTTGATTGAAAAAATGATGTCTCCTTCAACCAGCTTGGTCAATTCTTTTACCATAAGATGCTCAAGTTTGGGGTTTAAAGGCCTCTGTTTCTGCCTAACAAGTTTTGCATTTGGCTCAAGCTCTATGGTATGTTGGGAAATTTTGGGTTTAAAACCCTTTAAATTTGAATATTCCCATGCAAATATGTCTCAAAACTCTTGAAAAAGAGAAATGAAAGCTTGCTTATTTGCACGTGAGCAGATTTTACCAACTTTAAGGAGCTTACCTTTGAAAATTTCAAGCTCTTCATAATGTTCTTCTTTGACCTACATGTTGGTCTTACTCTTTTTCAGCTGGTCATCAGTGTTAAAAATGGATTCTGAGGTGACTAGACCCTTGGGTAGCTTGTTAGTTCTCAACTGGATGATCTGATCATCATATTGCTGCTTGATCTTGTCTTGGTTCATTGCTGAAAATTCATTTTCTTGCTGCATAAAGCTCAAAACTTGTTCATCACTCTCAAAAACTTGCCAATGAACGTTATTATCAGGAATAGAAGGGCTAATGACTATCTTGACATATGGCTACACCTTTTCTTTCCTAATCTCACTTGGGATATCAACCTGAGCACCAATTGCAACTAATCTATCTGCATGTTTATTCTGATCCCTACGAATAGAAACCAAATTAAAAGCATCAAACTCTTCTATCATGTCCCACACTCTGTGTTTGTAGGACTTCAAAACATTGTTTTTTGTAACATGCAAACCCCTTACCTGGTTTACAATCATCTCACTATCACCATATACTTGCAAGCAACCAATCCCTCTTTTCCTCGCCCATTCCAAGCCTTGAATTAAACCTTCATACTCAATAGTGTTGTTAGTACAAGAGAAATCAAATCTGAAGGAAAAGTAATATTTGTCACCTTGCGGGGACACAAGCATTGCACCCCCACTAGCTCCGTTCTTGCTTCTAGAACCATCAAAGAACATTTTCCATACTTCACCTTGCTGTTCCAACTGATGTTCCACCTTCTTTTCGAGGTTTGGGATCACTACATTAGGTTCATGCAACACATATACACCCAAACCAGTCTCCTCAATGTTATCATTTGGGCTATCAATGATATTTTCTACTACCCACTCATTTAAGAGTACATCTGGTATACTTTTAGCTTGCAATTCTTGAGCAACAACAAGCTCACTATCATCAAAACAACATAGTTGACATTAAAAAAACTTGGGATATAAGGTTCAATGTGATCTTTGGCAAGTGATTCAGATTTAATGACCACTTTTGTACCATATCTTGTCCTAAATATCATGTGGGACCAATCTGATGACAAATAACCTCCTATTTTGGCAGTGAAGTCTCTTGACAAACATAAGGCAAAATGGGGTGGTAAATCAATGATTGAGATATCTTGAGAGATGGAAAAATTGGGGCAGGCATGTAAGGTAAGGCTTAAACCCTTAATGACACCTACGGTGTTAATGGTTGTCCCATCAACTTGGACTACTCCCTTCTCAAGAGGCTCATATTTCAGTCCTAACTTATCAACAATTTGTTTGGGCATGATAGAACTACTTGCCCCTAAATCTACCATGCAATTATAAACTAACTTATCCCCTATTATTAAAGACATAAAATGGGGGAGGTTTGACATCCTTCCTTGGCTATTTATTGCTATCTTGAGGTGTATTTGTAAGGACAACCTTGACTTGTCCTACTGGAACATCACTTGAAACACTTAAATCAGTTAAGGCAGACTCTAATAAGTCGTTTTGACCTGGGATGGATAATCCCCCATTGACATATTTACATTCATTTTTCTCATGGATTCAATGATGTTGAAGGGTGTGGTAGCGTTTACCTTTTGATGGGTCCTTGCCACAACAAGGTCTATTTGCAAGTGGGCTGATTGGGGTTGGTTTCCAAGTTGTCCACCACCGATGCCTTGTAAATTTCTTTGTAAGATGTGTGTTAATTGAGGATTGGAAGGGCCAACAACTTCCTTGTCTTTATTTGCTGCTTGTACAATCTCGAAAGCCCTCTTCTTGGCTTGGGTGTTGGCTTCTATTGGAGAACTATCATTGTTTACTCCACAAAATTCCTCTCCTTGCCAATTTAGGAGGGTTGTGTCACTTGCAAGGAGATCTTGTTGTTGTGAAGATTCACCATTAGACACGTTCTACACACCTAAAACATTTTGAACCATCAATGCTTGATTAATGACACCATTTGAACATGTAGTTTGATTATAGGCCTAGTTGCATGGATAGCACCACTCATATTTTGTTGCAAGGTTATTTTGAACAGGTACCATGTCTCTGGCTGCACTAATTAGAACTAGATTGTATGGCTGAAAAGGCCTTTGATTCAAATTTTTCCTTGCACCTTGAAAGTTTCCTTGATAGGGCTATTTGTTAGCTTGAACTGGTTGACTTTGACCTTGATTCTGAGGCTGCCAAGGCTTAAAACCTTGGAATTGCTGCTTTTTAATGCTCACAAGCTCATTTCCAAAAGTCTGAAGTAGATTCTCAATCTTTTGTTGGCTGCTCTTTATCTCTTGTAATTCTTGAGATGGCCCTTGGACAACAATTTCTTGCCTAACAACAGCTAGTAAAGGGGCTATTTGAGGTGTTGGCAAAGCTATAGGATGCTGTATATCGGGGAAAAAGGGCATAGGAGGTATAGGGGCAATTCTTTTAGCTTGTATGAGGCTATTTTCAACCCTTACAACTATATCATAAGCCACTGGTAATGTGGTTCCACCCATTAATTGTATCAAAACAACAACTTCACTATTTAAGGCCCTTAAAAAATAAAGAAATGCATACTTAGCTGGAGGCCTTGTGGTTTCTGGAATTTTATCCCATGTTCTTTGAAAATGAAAGTTGAAGTCCGTCATCCATTCGTGAGGAGCTCTTTTGATGCGAGTTAGCTGCTCCACTAATGACAAGTTGTCATATTTTTCCTCAAATTGCTTGCATAACACTTATCCCAGCTCATCCCATGTTCTAATGGAGTTGACTATTAAACTCCTGAACCATTGGAGTGACTTTCCTCTAAACGATGCTGCTAGAAACCTCAAAGCAACATTTTCTTGAGTTATATGATGCACTGAACACAAATTTGATATGTTCAATTGGTGTGGTATGATCTTCACTTGAAAAATATGGCACACTTTAAGGGAAGCCATGGGAATATCATCATGTTGAGCTAATTGTAGTGGGCTGCCTCCATCAAAAGTGACAAAAACTTGATTCCTTGGAATTGCCATTGGTGGCACCAAGGTTTGTTGCCTCACGGGACTTGGAACTCTTACTGCAGGTGGAGTTGAAATTGTTTTTCTTGATGAAACATCAACTTTCTTTGCTGGTCTGCCTCTTCTCCGAGGTGGTGATAGTTGTAAATAATCAAAAGGGACAAAGTTTCCCCTTGTCTGAATCTTTTTCATAAGCTGTTACAACACTGGTTTACCGCTAATTTCCACATTCAAAGTCACTAGATATGCTGGTATTGACCTCTCAGAGACTGGAAAAATGCTGGTTGTATATCAAAACCAGCAAACACATGTATTTTTCTAATCTATCCTGATTAGAACTATCCCACCGGGTGTGCCAAAACTGTTAGAGATCCAAATTTGCACCCCTCTCCCAAGTTGTGAAAGAACTCAACAAATTTGGACTAACATGGGACTACTTTTAGGCTATGGGTATCCTATTGTGAAAGTAGACCTTCAGATTATGGGTTGGCTCCTCTTTTGATGTCACCTAAACTAATGATTTCTCGAGGAAAAGGGTAAAAAGATGCATGAATATGGACTTAACTGAAAACTTCAAAAGGTGATACACCAAAACTAACTAAAACCTGCAAACAACTTACACACATTCAAAACAATGACAAAACCTAGTTCACACAACTCATTTTTTGCATGCATTCTTGCATAAGTAATTTATAAGGAGGTTTTTAGCAGAACTCTTAGAATGAAAAATTTCACTACTAACAACATTTGCATTCAGTAACATAGCTTATAACCTACAACAATGCACTTTTTTGCTAAATAGGTGCTTAACAATGAGACAAAACTACAAGGAAAGCTAAATTTCACAAGTAATTTGATCAACCACTAACTGCACACAATAAAACATGAAATGAGAAGGGAAATATTTAATGTCATTGATTCAAAGTACTCAACTAGTAAACAAGTCTATCTCTAAGTTACAATACTACTCCTACTGAAAATATAACTCCCAAAATCAATCTCACTCTGCTGGAAAGAAAGAACTAACTCCAACAATGCAAATTGAAGTTACTTAAGCAAAAAATTGAACAAATCCCACACACAAGTCTATCTAGAAGGTTCTGGTTGGATGCAGCAGAAAAGACCAAAAAAACCTTCTAAAATCACTCCAAATTGTCCTCCACATGAAGCAAGGTCAAGCCAAGACCATAGTCACAGTAAAAATGTGACAGAAATGCCTCCAAATAGCTCATTCTCTCCAAAGATAGTCAAAGACAACCTCCCACACCTTTCTTATGTCTGCCAGTCATCATTGTGTCTCCAAGAACTTTGAACCACACTTTTAGTGCTTTTACAAAAGCATAAGACTCTATTTTGCATTTAAAATAATAATCTGATTAAGTGATTCATAATAACATCACTTAATCAAACTATTTTACATTTCAAAAACAATGCAAAAGCAAAGACCTCATGGTGGAGGAGCACTTGTTTGATTTCTTGCCTCCATGAGGCCATTTGTAAATAATTGCTTTATTTTGTGTATTGGGTCTTATAATAAGGTTTATCAAACCATTTTAGAGGTTTTTAAGTTTTAGGAAGTCATATTTTAAGTCATTTGTCAAATAATGTTTAAAGTTGTTATGTATTGTAAAAATTGTCAAAAGTGCAAAATTAGGTAGATGAAGTGTCATTAAGATTTTTTTTCAACAAAATAATCAAAAGGTGGTTGAAAATAGTTGGTTTTGGTTGGAAATGTATACAGACACCCTCCAAAACTTGAATTGGGGGTTGGAGACACTATTTTTGAAGTTTGATGAATGACAACCTCAAATTTTGTGTGCATTTTCTGATTTTCACATTGTTTCCAGGCTGAAGTTGTGTTTTGTACGGCTTAGGATGGACACAAATAATGAAGTATCTTATATGGATGGAAAGATCTCTATTTCTAGTTTCCAATTCTTTTTGTCTCATTGAATTTTATTGAGTTTTGTGGAAGATATGACTATTTTGGTGAGACTTCCCTATTCTAACAATATTGTGTAGAATTTACAGTCTAAAAAATGTGATGGTACAGATTGTAAAGTATATATTTTGGATTTGAAACTAATTTTATTTTGTTTCCATGTGAATATGCTTTCATTTTCTTCAATTATCATCAAATTTCATTAAGATTTGAATAAGTTATGACCATTTTTGTGAGGGTAGGTCTGAACCCTACCTAGGGTTTGCAGTTTTGGAAAAAATGCAATAAATTTATTTTCCACCGTTGGATCTTCATAAAAATTGGAAGAAAGGTATATTACTATGTTGTCTTCAATCTCACCAGATTGATTGACTTTTTTTTGTGGAAGTTATTAATGACTGTTCGTTGCATTCAGTTGTGGGCGGCCATAGTTATGTTTCCAATGTGATATAAAATGCCTAATAGCATGTGTTATACAAAGATTGCTTTGAATTGTTATTGAAAGTTTGTGAGATATGTTGTTGAATCCTCCTAGATCTGCATCAAATTGGTATCAGATCCCGGGAAATATTTGGGTTGGTGAGTTGTAGTTGTGGTTTTGTGTTTGGTGTTGTGTTGTGGTTGGTTGCAAGTTATGTGAGAATTTGGTTGCTGCCATTGAGAAGGAAGAGAGAAAGTTGAGGAAAGTTGAGAAGTTGTGAGAAAGGAGAGACTTGTTGAAAGATGGATAATTTGAGAAGGCATTTGCAGGCAGAGGAGGAAATAAAGAAGAGGAAAAGGCAAGAGAAGATGGACAAAGAGATTGCTAAGTTGAAGAAAGAGTTGAAGAGGTTTGAAAAAGAGTTCCAAGAATCCATGATGAAGATAGAACGAATGATGAAACAAGAGACAAGTTGGAATTTGACATTGAAAAGGAAGATGGTTTGGCCTATAAATAAGATTGTGAAAAGAAGAAGACACAAGAAGATGAAAGAGGAAGAAGAAGCATATGAAGATGCACATGAAGAATTCCTAGATGAAGACAAAGATGTTCCTGAGCATGAAGATGAAGATGAAGTTGAGATGAAGAACCTGATTTTAGAGGGAGAAGATATTGAGTTGGTGTCAAGATTTGAAAAAAGAAATGATCAAGGATGAATTTCTTTCAGAAAACCTGTAGAGAGTTGAAGAAAGATGGAGGTATTGTGGTAGAAGCCATATTTCATTTCTTTATTGTGCTAATCTTTTGGACAAGAAACAAATTGCAGGTTAAGGTGCAACATATTGAAGAAGAAAAAAGATAGTTGAAAAGACAAAGGACAAAGTGCAAAGGAATTGGAAGATCAGGAAGAAGACAATTCAAAGGGGCTTGAATTCTTTTTCCCTCGGGAGTTTGGTGCAAGTTCACTTGTTTGATTTCTTGCCTCCATGAGGACATTTGTAAATAATTGTTTTATTTTGTGTATTGGGTCTTATAATAAGGTTTATAAAACCATTTTAGAGGTTTTAAAGTCTTAGGAAGTCATATTTTAAATCATTTGTCAAATAATGTTTAAAGTTGTTCCACTTTGTAAAAATTGTCAAAAGTGCAAAATTAGGTAGATGAAGTGTCATTAAGTTGTTTTGTCAACAAAATAATCAAAAGGTGGTTGAAAATTGTTGGTTTTAGTTGGAAATGTATAAAGACACCCTCCAAAACTCGAATTGGGGGTTAGAGACACTATTTTTGAAGTTTGATGAATGACAACCTCAAATTTTGTGTGCATTTTCTGATTTTCACATTGTTTCCAGGCTGAAGTTGTGTTTTGTATGACCTGGTATGGAAAAAAATAATGAAGTATCTTATATGGATGGAAATATCTCCATTTCTAGTTTCCAATTATTTTTTTCTTATTGAATTTTATTGAGTTTTGTGGAAGATATGACTATTTTGGTGAGACTGCCCTATTCTAACAATATTGTGCAGAATTTTTAGTATGAAAAATGTGATGGTACAGATTGTAAAGTCTATATTCTGGATCTGAAACCAATTGGATTTTGTTTCCATGTGAATATAATTTCATTTTCTTCAAGTCTCATCAAATTTCATTAAGATTTGAATAAGTTACGACCATTTTTGTGAGGGCAGGTCTGAACCCTACCTAGGGTTTGCACTTTTGGGAAAAATGCAGTAACTTTCTTTTCCACTGTTGGGTCTTCATAAAAATGGGAAGAAAGGTCTATTAATATGTTGTCTTCAATCTCACCAGATTGATTGGATTTTTTTTTTTTGGAATTTATTAATGACTGTTCATTGCATTAAGTTGTGGGCGACCATAGTTATGTTTCCAATGTGATATAAAATGCCTAATAGCATGTGTTATACAAAGATTGCTTTGAATTGTTATTGAAAGTTTGTGAGATATGTTGTTGAATCCTCCTAGCTCTGCATCACCTCGCCACCTCCTTGTATTACATCAACATTTGCATTATAAATGACATTAAATAAAGTGATTTGCAAATCACTTAAATAATGTTTTACAATTTGAATAAATGCAAAACTAATAATAAACCCCCAACCATTCCTTAAGGCTTGCAAACCATCACCCAATTCAAATTACCCTAAGGAATTACTCACCATTACCTTGCATTTTGAAAAATCATCTATCATTAAGTGAGTTACACTTAGCATCACTTAACTACAATGCCATAACACTTGAATTCATGCAATTAGGAGACAAGGCAATTAAAAGACAAGGCTCGACTTAATGCATTACCTGAGTCTTGAAGACCTTTTATGCAAGGTAATAAGGGTATGAAAATAAAGCATTAAGTCTTTGGGGGACTTGTCAACCTTCAAAAGACAATGGAAAAAAAAACACCAAGGCATATGTGGTTTCCAAAATGAATACAAGGCAAAAAATTCCTAAGTCTTTTTAAATGCATCCTAAGGAAAACATGCCTAAGACATACACCCCTTTTGACCATGGCACACATTAAAGTGTGTTTTCATTTTTAAAAACACAAGGTAAAAATACCTTGGTTGGCCTCCATAGGGTTTCTAACCCTAAAAAAAACCATGGGAAGAAAAGAAAAAAAAACCATTCATTTTGCTCGAACTTTTTGGAGCATTCGTTTTGGCCGCCATGGTGGTTTATGAGTGCATCTATAGATGGATTTTTTCTTGCTGATTTCTTGACAAATGCTTGTGATTTCCACTAGAAACAGAGAGGTAAGTGTTGTTTTTGAACAAAATTGGATTTTTCTACCATTTGCAAGCCATTTCATGTGCTTAGGCCGCGACCATGAGCATTTTTTGATGTAATTTGTTGCTTTATCTTTCTCTGTGGTTATTATATCTACCTTCAACTACCATTGATGTGACTTAATGAAGCTAAAATGGAAGCAACCTACATTCTAATGACAAAATGAGCAATTTTTTGCTCAGGTAAGCTTCTATTAGACCCATATCTTGATTTTCTTCCTTTATTTCAGTGAATAAAAGCTCAAACCTGAGCTCTTCTCTATGCAAAAGAATGATGCAAAAGTTTGGATTTCCTCTGTATTTCTTTATGCACTTGGCTTGTGAGCTTGGCCTTTGGTTTCCATTGACATTCCTGAATGCAAAACTTGTATCTTTTTAGAAAAGACACCTTTTGTAGGTCTTTAATGGAAGAGAACCTCTTTATAATCTCTGCATTTGAATTTAATTCAAAACCCCAAGTGTGTTTGTCATTTTGTGAAGAAAATCAAATTTTTAGGCCATGGCCATGAAAGAATGCATTGGTTTTTTTGATATACATTTGTTCGTTTTGAATATCTCCATTAAATCTCTCTTTCAATACCTTTGAATTTGTAATTTTAAAACAAACCCAGATTGGTTTTTTGCTTTGAGAAGAAAAACCTGATTTTTACCAGGCTGCCAACATGAAAATGAATTGGGTATTCTCATTTCTCACAAAAAAATAATTTAGCACACAAATGGAGGAAAAAAACCTCACCATTCTCAGTATTCTATATTTTAAAATAAAACACTAAGTGGGTTTTTCACTTTGTGAAGAAAAATTCCTCATTAGGTCACGACCATGAAGGAACAATTGGTTTTTTAAAGTGCATTTCACTGTTTTTTGAATTTTTCTATTTTATGCTTACAAGAACTCCATGATGCATTTGGGTATTTCAATTTTGAGTACAAAATGAACCTCCTTCCATTTGGAAAACAAAACTTAGAAGATGTTTAAGGGTTTTTTGCACATTACTGTTAGATACTTTATTCTTCTCTATTGCAAGCACAAATAGGTTTATTGAAACCCATGACCTCCATAGTTGATGTGAGCTTTACTGTGATTTGTTTCTTCCTAAATGGGAAACACTAAACCCTCTGTATTATTCTGAATGCTTTCTCCTTCATTCTATGGAAACATTGAACATCTAGTGCCCCTTACTGGGTGCACTTTTGCTTTGAACCTTCACTATGTAATGTGCATGCTTTGGAAAATTGGTGAATGAGTTTAGGTAGTCTAATATGGGGTCTCTAAGCCAAAACTTTGAACATATCTTCATTTGATTTAAATTTTTGATTATTGTTGTAGCAATGTATTTCCCATCATGCTTAAAGCTAGATGTCTTCATACATGCTTGAAAATTAAATTGTTCATTGAAAGGTTTCCATCATGGAATTGACAGTAACGTTGAGACTTTTAATTTCTTTGAAATAAATGTTGTAGATGCTCAGGAAAGCATCTACCACTGTATCTTTTAATGCTTTGTGACACAATACTGTCATGTCTTGATCAACTTTTAGCTATATCTTTACATTATTTTGCACTGTTGATTCTCAACTTTATGCATTCTTTATTCTCCTCTTCAAATGTGGTAAGGATGAAACCCTCAGTAACAAGAGGATGATATGTCATCATAAATTCCCAAGGTCACTTATCCTTTAACAATGTGAACATTTGTATCCAAAAATAGAGAGCCCCCTTTTTCATTCAAGAATACATCTGCCTCAAGATGATGCACACACACAACACTCTTGTGCTTTCCTGAGCGTCTTCAAACCAAAATTTTGTTTGCTTGCATCCCCTCTGTGCTTTAATCATCATCATGCTTAAGTGACTTTTCTTTCACTCTCACAAGCCCCAGTGAGTTTGTCATTGTATTTAGACTTTCCATGTTACAAAGAGATAAACAAAAATCTTGAATACAACCCTAGCTCTTCATTTTCCAATTGATCTTGTACAAACATAGCTTGCTTGTTTCCATTAGTTTCTATCCCTATCTCATCACCATGAGATTGTATCTTCTGGGATTGATCAATTGATAATGCATGTGTATTGTGATCTATTATGGATGACCTATTTTCCTCAGACATGCATGGACAATTCATGCATTGACCAAGCTATTACCATGGATACTGTTATATTGTTGACTAGATCACTATAGCACACCCTTTCATGCTCCCAATTTTGGATACTAAAATTATGTTATTGCTTTATCAATAAACATATCCAGTTCTTTTGTTGGACTGCCATCTAAAATTATCATGCTTGCATTTTCATACATGATTGTGTGGTTGTCCTTTTGTTTGACTGGCTGCTCCTTATTGCCTTATAACATGCATACTTTATCCTTAAATGAAAGGCATTAGGGATCATTGAAAGACAACAACCCACTTGACCATTTGAAAAGCAATAATACAAATGAAAAGAGAGATGCTTATCCTAGATACAAAACAAAACATGTTCAATACCTTTTTCTATTCAAATTGAGCATCTTTCACCGTTTGGTCCCTCTTATATGGTTACTTGATGCATGTGGTAGCTATTTGACTGTCTCCCTCATTTGTGCACTATCTTACATCACTTGTTAGTGTCTCCTTCCAATGCTTTCAAATGTCCAAATGTTGGCATCCTTTGTGAAACACATTTCCTCCAAAATATTTTTTTGTAATAATCATGCTTGGGGTTGCTCCACTTTGTTTATTGTTGTTTGAAAAGCTAGAAACGTGTGAGTGCATGGCTCTTTGAGTTCATGGAGACTTATTGTATCTTAACATCATTTGCAATGAATTCCCACTTGAAATGTTTGAACCAATATTGCTTAACCATGTCTTTTGGGTTGTTCCTATCATCTCAACATCACTGTTCTTTTGCTTTACTTCGTATCAATGCTTTACAAGGAGTTGCCTTCATCTCCATCTAGTGAACTATTTATTGATATTGAACATTGATGCCTCCTATTTATGCTTCCAATACATGACCATGTTCCTTTGTGACCACCCCAATCATTATCCACATATTTCATAGTGCTTCTTTGCAAGGTTGCTGTTGTAGACCATGTTGTTGTTTTAGCAATCACAACTATTTGAAATACATTGTCCTGTAGCTCAATGTTTTCCATTTCATAATGCATATAGTTGTTTCAACACATTGCACTTCTTTAGTCATTTGCAAAGGGAAACCATTTGATATAAATAAAACACATCTCTTATGTTTATGAATTCTTTCATCTGTCCACCATATGACTTGATCAATGGCACATGTGAATGCATCTTTTAATGAAATTACTTCCCATTGAAGAGGGATAGCCTGCTGATTGCATTTTGACAATGCTTGATAGCTCTTCTTTGAAACCAAGAAAAGCTCCCCTTGCTGCTCTGTAGAATGCACTCATTATTGCTGTCCCTTCATGAGATCATTGTTATACTCACTTGGCATCAGGAACTTGGCTTCAAAAATGAGTTTCATCTCTATGTTTCATGATTGCTTAATGAATGTCAGTACTCACTACCATTCCTCTTGCTTTAATCTTACTGGGAAGACATGTGTCATTTATGGTGGTGACTTGAAAGCTCACCATCCTAAGTGATGTGTGCTTTTTCAATAGGATTGAAGTGAGATGAATTGAATTTTTTCTTTCATGCAACAATACATGACTGTCCTTGTTCCTTCTTGCTGCTCCATATGACTCATGATGGTTTTAGGCATGACTTGATATCTCCTTCATTATATTAATAGATGCATAATTGAACTTGATGCATTGCATAAATCATTTACTTCTTTAATAAAATGGATCTTGGATCCACTCAAGAAGATTGAAAGAAATCCAACAAAATACACATTCCTTTTGACATGATGGCAACCTATTGATTGATTCATTGTGAAAAGATGAAGGGTAACTTTCTTGACAATCCACATTATGTGTTGCATCTTCTGAATCTGATAATGAAAGTTAATCAACTGGTTTGATTCCATATTGATTTAATGCATCAAGAATATGTTTATCATTGATTTGATCAAGTTGCTCAATTTCCTATCCCTCCAAAAACATAAGAGGGTAGCATGCTAGGTTCAACCCTCATGGGAGCCACATTTTACTTCACATGCTATAATTAGTTGAATCAAAATAGTAACAAGACTTGTCCTAAATCTACACAAGAAACAAACTAGTTAGATAAACAAAGCATATGATAGGTGTGTTTGATCACTCTTTTCTTGTTTTCCTATACACTTATGGTATGCTATCTATTTTAATGTTTATGGACATCAGATTAAACGTTTATGGATGTTTTTCACATATTTTGATCAGTGACCTTTCTTTTCTCTAACAACACTCCTTTTTAAGATGCAGGAAACCTAGGAGCAGTGAGGAGAGCATCAAACAAAAGTAGGGAAAGTGGGGAAGACCGAGATGGTGCAGGACAAGGCCAACATGATTCTTCATTCCACCAAGCAATGATGGGTCCCTTTTCATTTTATGTGCATCTCTTTCTGTTTATCTATAAGCGTATAGTCTTTTATTTATAAGCATTAGACTAGTCAGTCCCTTGGATTGTGAGGGACATTATACACTTATGATCATCAATAAAGATTACATTTGCAATACATGTTGGTTCTCTTTCTTATTTGTATGTAATTGCAAAACTAGAGTAATGCAATCTGTTTTGACAATCTCCTTTATGCACATTAATGAAATTTAGCAGAAAATGATGTATCTTTTAATTTTTAAATGCAAACACAACAATAAGTTACCTGATTTAGCTGGAAGCAAAAATCAGGTAACATTTATATTACAAGAATATCCAACAAGCATAGAAAACAAAAGATAATGATCAATTCCCCATTCCTTTCTCTCTAAATCCTTTTGATTAGACATCATCGAGAGGTCATTGGAATGGGCACAATAAGATAAATCAAAAGAAAAGATCAAGTACACAAACAAGACAATGTTCTTCATACCCCTAGCCAAGACTAAACAACAATGATGTCTGATGTTGATGTCCATTGTAGAAAGGATGCATCCTAGGACATGATGTTATCAGATGATTTTGAGACTAACGGGATGATGGGATATTGATACCAAGAGTTAACCAACTTGTTTACCTACTGACCTAGACTTGAGACCTTGACATTTGAGTTTTCACTTTCAATTTGCTAAACTTGTTTTTGATTGTTTTGCAAAAGGTTGAAGGTGACGATTGATTTATTGTGACTGAACGTTTATTGTGGATGAACGTGAAACGAGATGGATGATTTTGGGTTTTTTCTGAATGTTTTTGGTATTTTTGAAATGTTTTGAGGCTGTTTTTGGTATTTTCGAGGTGTTTTACAAATGTTTTGATTTTCCAATTTTCCAATGTTTTGGTGTTTTTTGAGATTTTACCAAGAACCTAACCTAAGGAACTATCCTAGGGGCCTCAGGGGCTGATCAAAGATTAGCCTTGCCTATGTTATACACGTAGAGACCACGTAGTTTGACTGACATAGACTCATTTATTGATGAGAAATGAACAAATGGATTGTTAGTTTATTATGACAGATTCCTAAAGGACTGACCTAATGTGTCTCGGGGGCACATCAATGATGGCTTTGCCTACGTTCAAGCTTAGAGACCCGTAGTTTGACACAATGACTCTATTTGTGACTTTTTCTGACTTTTTGACCTATTTTTGGATTTTTGATATGTTTTGGATATTTTTTGGGTTTTCTGGTTTTATGAATGTTTTTGGATTTTCTGATTTTCTGAATGTTTTTGGATTTTCTGATTTTAAGGAAGACTTCAAGAATATACACAAATCCGATCCAATGCAGGTATAAGAACATTCCCCCAACGTGATGCGATAGACTACTCTGATATAGGTAGGACAAAATGACCTTAGGAAGGTGCCGAAGTACTAGGAAGAAACATGATACAACCACATGATCAAGCTATGATGCAGATGCAAATGGGTGATAGAAGGATCAATGGAATACGATGGATGAATGATGCAAAACAAGCCAAAGAGATCATGGTGGATGGAAAGTGCTTATTTACACGAGACACCTGTTTACTAGGTTTTCACCAAGGTACTTTCCCAAAGCGCCACCGAAGTGGTTTTCACTAGAGCATGATTTTTTCTTTACTGTTTTCAATCCTTTTTCTATTGTTTTTGGATTTTTTATATTTTTTATATATTTTTTTAATTTTTTGGATTTATACCTTGCAAGCTTAGGAATAATTTTTTTTGAGATGGGAGCTATTGATAGGCTCCTACAGAGGCTCACCTTTGGGTGTAGATAGTTGATGTGCTCCTGATTTATAACTTGCTGTGATGATGAAGGGTCCCAACCAGTTGGGTTCAAATTTTGCCTTGTTGTCTAGATTTGGTACATTCTTCTGATTTTCTTTTAACATGAGCTCTCCAACTTGAAATGACATAATATTGATCTTCTTATTATAACTCCTTTTGAGATGGTTTTGATAGACTTGTAGGTGGTTCAAAGCATCCATGCGCAACTCATCCAGTAGTTCTAGCTCGTTCAATGATGACACCTGATGTTCTTCATCAGTGATGAGATTTTGCAATGATATTCTTGAGGATCGGAGATCGATCTCAATGGGAAGGGTGGCTTTTGATCCATAGACTAGGGAGAAATGGGTTGCACCTATAGGTGAGCAGATACTTGTTCGGTAGGCCCATAAGGTGGGATTCAATTGTATGTTCCAGTCATGACCAACTTCATTGACTGTTTTCTTGAGGATCTTTAGGATGGTTTTGTTAGAAGCCTCAGCTTGGCCATTACCTTGGGGGTAGTATGGGGTGGAGAAGCAATGTTAGACATTGAATTTTTGGCATAGTTCTTGAAAGGTATCCCATTATCTGAG
The DNA here is from genome assembly GCA_007258455.2 of Sequoia sempervirens. NCBI lineage: Eukaryota > Viridiplantae > Streptophyta > Pinopsida > Cupressales > Cupressaceae > Sequoia > Sequoia sempervirens. Next base: position 213,032,707 of record VDFB02271358.1, read on the forward strand.
ATAAGGGCTTGTGGAACATTGTAGCAGAAAATGAGGTAGTTCAAGATGAATTTGGATATTTGCTTCCCTATAATGTAGGTCATTGGGATGGCCTCTACCCACTTTTTGAAGTACTCTATTGCGGTGATAATGAACTTGTGTCCATTAGATGAGGTGAGTGTTATTTTTCCAATGAGATCAAGCCCCGATTGTGAAAAGGGCCAAGGTGTTATAATCGGTTGGAGCTCCTGAGTTGGTGCATGGATGAGGTTCCCATGCTATTGACATTTTAAACATTTTCAGACATAATCATGAGCTTCCTTCTCCATCATAGGCCAAGATCATACCTCAACAGTTTCTTGGCCAAGGTCATACCACTACCCAATCCTCAACAATTTCTTGGCCAAGGTCATACCACTAGCATGTGAACCACAAATACCATTGTGTACCTTGGTTAAAGCAGTCAAAGCTTCCTCGGGGTTAAGGCATCACATAAGGGGTCCTTTGATACTTCTACGGTAAAGGGTATCACCTAAGATAACAAAACGAGATGACTTAGAATCAATAAAGGTTCTCTTAAGGTTTGGGGTGATGTCAACGGGGAGGACTCCTATTTTCAAGTATGTGTATATGTCATGGTACCAAGGATCACCGAGACCAATGATTTCACACATGAATTCAAAATATGGTATCTCGAAAGATGGTATGAGAAGCTACTCTACCAGGAATTCATGTTTATGGACGTTGTGTGGTATATCTAGTAATGATCTGATTATTGCCATAGTGTCAACTGCTCTATTGTTTTCCCTTGGTATTTGCTCAAATGTGATTTTGATGAAGAATTCCTTGAGAATTTCCACCAGTTTCTTATACGGGGTAAGCTTTTCATCCTTTGTTTGGTATTCATCATTGACCTAATTGATGATTAGCTGTGAGTCCCCATAGACCTTAAGTGCCATAATTTTCCACTATACTACAATTCTGAGTCCTATGACAAGGGCCTCGTACTCATCAATATTGTTAGTGTATGGAAAAGATAGCTTATATGACTTCAAGATGAAATCTCCTTGTGGTGTGATGAAGAAGACTCCTGCTCCTGATCCATGCTGTGCATATGATCCATCAAAATATACTTTCCAATGATTGCTACATTAAGGTTGAAAATGGACTCATCTGGAAATTTTGATACCAATGGGTTCTTTGAATATATAGGTGCCTCTGCTAGTTGATCTGCAATTACCTGTACTTTGATGGCTTTCTGTTCTACATACTCAATGTCATATTCTGTTAGGAGCATGACCCACTTATCCATTCGCCCTGTGAGCGTTGCTTTAGAAAGTAGATACTTTAGGGGGTCTATCTTAGTGATGAGCTTTATCTGATGAGCCAACATGTAGTGTCTGAGTTTTTGTGCAACAAACACTACTACAAGACAAGATTTCTCGATGAACGTATAGTTTAACTCATGGCCTACCATGGTTCTACTGATATAGAAAATGGCTCTTTCCTTCCCTGTTTCATCATGTTGTGCTAGAAGAGCACCAAGGGCTGTTGTTTTTGCTGATATGTAGAGTATTAATGGTTTTTCTTGGATCGATGGCATGAGGACTGGTGGTGTTAGCAACTATTCCTTGATTTTATTGAATGCCTGATCACATTTCTCATCCCATTTGTATGTTACCCCCTTGTGGAGTAGATGAGAATATGGGATAACTTTACTTGCTAACTGTGCTATGAATATGCGAATGGATTAGAGCCTCCCCTGTAGACCCCTCAACTATTATAGTGTTCTTGGTGCTTCCATTTCAAGAATTGCTTTGAATTTTGCAGGGTCTATCTTGATTCCCCTCATTGATACAATATATCCTAGGAGATTTCCTGATTGCACACCGAAGACACATTTCTTAGGATTGAGTCTAACCTTATATTATTTGATTTTTTCAAAGATGGAGCCTAGTGTTGCTATGTGGTCTCGACGCTTCCTTGATTTGGCTAATATGTCGTCTACATAGTCTTCTACAAATTTGTGAATCATGTCATGGAAAATCAATGTCATAGCTCTTTGGTATGTAGCTCCAACGTTATTTAACCCAAATGGCATCATGTTCTAGCAGTAAGTCCCCCATGGATAGGGGAAAGCTATCTTATGTTGATCATCCTTAGCTATCATAATTTGATTGTATCCCAAAAATCCGTCCATCAATGATAGCATTTCATGCCATGCCATTAGATCCATAATCATGTGTACATTTGGGAGAGGGAAACCATCTTTAGGGCATGCTTTGTTTAGGTCCTTGAAATCGGTGCAAATATAGATGCCCCCATTGGGCTTAGAAATAGGTACAAGGTTGGAAACCCATTCGGGATAGTCAATGGGTCGTATGAAGCCAACATCAAGGAGTTTTTACAGTTCTAGTTTGATTAATAATGTGATTTGCGGATGCATCTTTCTCAGTTTCTGTCTTACTATTTTTTCCCTCAGATAGACTGCTAGGTGATGGACTACTACCTCTGGATCAAGACCGGGCATTTTAGTATAGGTCCATGCAAAATTTACTTTCCTTTCTCTCAGAAATGTAGCTAGAATTTCTTGTTTCTTGGTCAAAAGTGATTCTGCATAGAAAGTGACGTGTGGTGTCTCTTCAGTTCCCAAATTGACTGGGTTGCATTTTTTTGCCAGTACTGCCAACTTTTCCTAATGGATAACACTAAGGGGAAGATTGAATCCCTCATCCTTTGGTGCCTTAGAGAGGTTTTCACCATAAGATATGTCCTTTATTTTTACTATTTTTGGGTTAGAAAGTGCCATAGTGTGGTTTTCACTTAAAGACCTAGATACTACTCTTAGATTTTCTATTTTGTGACTGAGAGATTCAATTATTTCCCCATAGTATGCATGTGTGTCTAATTCAATATCAAACCATGCTTTATGATCTCCATATGGTAGAGTATCCTGTAGTCCCATGAATTATGAGAGAGCCTCATCATTTTTGAATGTGTCTAAGATTGGTGGTCCTTGTTGGTCATAGTCTATCAGTTGGGGGTAGACAAGCTTTGATTTAGTGGTTTGGTTACTTAGCTTGAAAGACACAATAGTGATCATAAAAGGGAGGAATCCTCAAATAAAATGGGCAGGTCAGTGATGGGATCCTCATCACACACATCAGTTATGTCGAATGTATAGTTATCTAGAGGTAGACCTGTGGATACCGATAACTGAGGAGCTTTGACTTTTTTAACAGGGGTACCTTTGCCTAGAATGGTTATCTTCACAGGGGTACATCTAAGGCCAAGATTCTTCATGCAATTTTTAGGAATAATAGGTTCTAATAGGCCATTGTCATTTTTCCCGAGCTTCTCATTTTTGTTGTAGCCCCATCCATGCATTAATTGAAGATCTTTGTTGCTTTCCTCCATGGGGAGGTTTGGTACAGGTCTTTTGTCTTGATACAACAAGTTTGATACATCTTTTTCATCTACCACCTCTTTACTTAGGTATCCCCATTTTATGAAGTTGGTAGGTTCTGCTTTGAAGGTCTGGGATGTTGTGTCGATTGGTTGTGGCTTCCCATAGGATCTAGAAGACCGAGGAAACCCTCCTATCACAAAGGTACTCTTCTTCATTTTATAGTCTCCACAACCATTATCTTGGATAATAACCTTAATATCAGGGATGTCTGGAATGGAGGGTGTCTTTTTCTCATAAGTAGAGGCTAGGGTGGATGGGTCTATATAAGGAGATGTGGATCCCTCATCATTCTTTGGGACTTGGGGGATCTTATAATACTTGGCCTCCATATTTTTGCAATAATAGAATGGTCTGGGATCACCATGGACTGTGAATTCTTGGTTTTGATAAGGGAACTTAACACATTGATGGAATGTGGATGCAACAGCTTGCATCCCATGGATCCATGGGCACCCTAGGATGATATTGTAAGGGAGTTCAAGGTCAAGGACTTGGCAAATAGTCTCCATGATTTTTGTCCCTACTTGAATAGAGAGCTGAATGGTGCCCTGAGACACCCTTTCTTGGTCATCATAAGCCTTGATAGTGATACTTTTACCTTTCTTGATGTCATCTTCAAATAATCCCTGATTCTTTATTAACTTGAGAGTACAAATATTCAAACCTGCACCTCCATCCACTAGGACTCGTTTGAATTTATTCTTGTGGATTGACTTCAAGATGGAGTGCATGGTTATGAGATGGTTGGGTTGGGAAATATTGCTCAGAGAATGTTAGGAGATGCAGTGTAGTGATATGTCCAATCATAGCTTGGAATTGGTTTGCATCAAGATCTGTTGGGATGAAGGATGTAGGTAGTGATTTTTCTAGGATTTCCCTATGTGTGGGTGAGATTTTTAGCAACTCCATGATGAAAATATAGGAAGGGGTATTTTTTAGTTGATCTAGGACATTATAGCCATTAGGGATTGACTTTGGATTATCGGTGGGTGCCTTGGGTGGTTGTGATGGTCCTAGAATGGTAATTCTTCCGCCATGTGTGGTGACTCCACAGTCGGCTCTAGATCCTTTGATATTGACAACTGTGATCCATTCATCCAAGGATGTAACAACATGGTCATAAACATGGTTCACATTATTGTACTTTCCTTTACCATTATTGTTTCCTTTATTGTGATCGAGCATCAAATTTGTGTATATTTTAAGATCTTGATTCCCTACGGGTTGTTCAATGGTTATGGTCTTGTCAACAATGAGATCTTGGATCGGATTCTTGAGTCTCATGCAACTGGCTATCATGTGTCCCTTTATTTTGTAAAAATCACAAAGATGTTTCTCATTATACCATGGTAGTTTAACTCGAGGCTCTTGATAATTTTCATAAACATGGATTTTGATGAGATTTGCTTGTACCGACTGTTGCATCATAGATTCGATTGGTTCCCCAAGTGATGTGTATTTTCATTTAGGGGGATATCTGTTCTTTGGGGCTGGTTCCCCTTGAGTATTTAGGTTGTTGACAATTTGATTATTGGGTTGTTTTTGTGATAATGGGTTGGCTTGTGTGTTGTTTTGGGTATTGACTTGTGGTTGTTGATATGTTTGTTGTTGTGTATTTTTCCTTGCAGAATTGATGATAACTTTGGCATCAACGACACCATCATTAGTGACATTTTTTTTCTTTGCCCATGTGCAATGTTTTTCATTATAACTTGTTGATGGTTGATTGTCCTGATATGTGGGTGTGCCTCCTTGTGCTATAAGGGCTCTTTCGATGTTTAGTACCTTGGGGATCAATTGGTCATAGGTTGTTATGCATTGCATTTTCAAATGAAAAGACAAGGTCCCTTCAAGGTTGGAGATAATAGTCCCAATTTGTTGTTCTTATGGCATAGCCCACTTGCTCCTATTGGCCTTGGATCACCATCATTGCAAGAAGGATGCAAATGTTTCTCCCTTGGCTTGTTTTAGGCTGGAAAATTCTTCCAAGATCACGTCCATGCCTATGTTAAATGAGTAATTTTGTATGAATAATTCCACAATTTCTTGGAACTTTTTAATTCTAGGGGGAAGGCGGGAGAACCATTCCATTGTTGGACTGACCAAACTCTGAGGGAATAGTCGCATTAGATAAGAGTCATCATATGCAACTTCCATATAGTGTACATGGAATTCCTTGATGTGATCTTCAGGATTGCCAGTCCCATGATATTTGTCAAACTTTGGTATCTTGAATCCTTGTGGGAATGGGACCATTGCAATGCTTTTGTCAAATGGATAGGGGCACAAATTCCCTTGTGATTTTTTTTGTATTTCTTGATTTTATGTCCAACACTTGTTGTGAGAGCATTTTAATTTGTGTAGAAAAACCACTTTGTGGATATGGTGGTGGGATGAATGTGTTTTGGGGTGGTCTTGTTGTTGGAGTGAGTGGTGGGTTGACTTGTGTATTTGTGTTCAAGGAAATTGGTTGCATGTTCATGGGAGGTTGTTGTAAGTTTTGCTGTGCAAGAAACGCTTGTTGGTATGCCTGTAGTTGTTGCTGTGCCAACAATGCTTGTTGTTGGGCTTGTAGCTGAGCTACTTGTTGTTGTGCTTGGTATTCTTGCAAAGCTTGTAGTTGTAACAAGGCTTGTGCTTGGGCTTGTTGCGCTTGGTATTGTTAAACAAGCATAGAACAATTGAGAGGGGGGTGAATCGGTTGTCACACAAATTCAAACTTAAAACTTTATCACTTATCAATTCTTCAACCACACTGTTTTGTTATTAAATATGAGCATGAAACATGAATAACATAAAGTAAATCAACACAATGAACACCATATTTTTACGTGGAAAACCTAATAAGGGAAAAACCATGGTGAGGGTTAAATCACAATATAAAGATTATAAACTGAATACAAAGGCTCACTACCAAGGGCTCACTGCCCAAAAGAGGACTCACTGTCCAAATACAAAGGCTCATTTCCTACAAAGGACCCACTGTCCAACATAGAGGCTCACTGCCTACAAATACAAAAGAGAACAAAAGATCCACCACTGCAATTAAAGCACATTTGCAAGATCACATAAACCTTCAGCTTACTGCCTTCAACACATTGAAACACTGCTATCACAACTCACTCACACACACTTCTAGTCTTATGATTTGTGGCACTCTTTCATCGCTTTGCATCACACTGTCATCCAATTCTTCATAACTCAACTTTCTTTTATACTATTCTCAACCTTAGAAAATTTCTCCAAGGTCGGCCACAATACATCATTTCATAAATTCAAATTAGGTCAGAAAATATAAATTCCTATGGTGGAAAGGAATAAGAATGGACCAACAAAACATAATATTCTTGAATCTTCTACACACTTCCTTAATTAAATTTTATTCTTCAAATGAAGTGTAAACACTAGGTCGGCCAAACCTAATGAAAACATAGATAAAAATTGATGCACACACTTCCCAACAAGAAGATGACATGTGGACGCCACAACACGCTTCATTATGCATGATAATACATCTCAGAACCTTCCAGATACATCCACAACAAAAGCAACATGCTTCAATCACTGAATTTCTTTCACCAGACTATGCAAACTTGTACTGGAATATAGAAACATGACTTCCAGATTACCAAACTTTAACCTTCTTTTCCAGAGCATAGAAAAGTCCTTTGAAGACATATCCTAGATCCACAAGATCTGAAACGAAACAACGAAGGACTTCAAAGAAAAAATATTTCTCCCAGTCCACAAAACACTAATTCTGCCAGTAGGACACACATACCAGTGGACACAACTTTTATGCACCATCTCACCAAAAGCTGAAACTTAGAATATATCACCATTAGATCACCATAATGAAAGGTTCAAAACTTCACAAGAATAGGATCAACATAGGAGAAATGCAGAGCACATACTAGAGCACATTCTGAATACTTCTGTTATTCTACTTTCACCTCTTTATTAATTTTATCAAAAGCACTTAGAAATTTATTACCACAACACATCTAAAACACCATAGAGATAGCTCCATGTACTCACAACATCTCAATAGTGTCTCAATCATAAATGTACAATCTACAACATGCTGAAATGTGTTGACATAAATGACAAAATCAATGAGAACACCACCAAACTGGCTCATACTTGCAACAATCTCCCCCTTTGTCATTGATGACAACACATGATGTGAAAAACCATCAAATACAACATCCTTCATAATATCTTGGGAGAACACCTTCTCTTCCTTTGAAACTATTTTTCACATGAATTTCTCTCCCCCTTTGACATCAATGGAAAAGAATAATTGCTTTGATTACTCCCCCTTAGGAGTACAATCATACTGCAACAATGAAAACTTTTTCTACTCCCCCTGCGGAGTAAATCCATCTATCAGTCTAGGTAGATGAGGAATCTGTGAATTCACTGGACTGATGCACCTTCATGTACACCTAGTTAGGAGGGCCAATGACCCCCAACCTCTCCCTAAGATGCTCAAAAGTATCCTTTGGAAGAGCCTTAGTAAATATTTCTGCAATTTATTCCTTTGTTGTCACATACTCTAGTTTGACCTCATTCTCCAACACTTTCTCTATCAAAAATTGATACTTGATAGATATGTGCTTCGTTCTTGAATGCATAACTGGGTTCTTCAAAATGTTTATTGCACTTGTATTATCACAAAAAATAGAAATAGGATCATCACATACTAATCCAATGTCCTTCAGAGTTTGCTTCATCCACAAAAATTATGTGCAGCAGGATGGCGCAATAATATATTCTTCCTGTATAGTGGATAAAGAAATCAAGTCTTGCTTTTTACTCAACCATGAAACTAATCTTCTGCCAAGAAAGAAAGCACCACCACTGGTACTCTTCAGGTCATCTACACATCCAGCCCAATCAACATCTATATAGGCACTTAGGGTGAAATCATTACTCTTAGGGTACCATATTCCATAATCCAGTGTGCCTCTAAGATATCTAAATATCCTTTTTATAACCATAAGATGTGCTTCTCTAGGATCTACTTGAAATATAGCAACTAAACACACTGCATGCATAATATCTGGTCTGGTAGCAGTAAGATACAACAGTCCACCAATCATGAATCTATATTTGCTTTGATCAGTCTTAGCAGATTCATCATCTTTGCTCAGTTTACATCCGGTTACCATAGGAGTACAAACCGGTTTAGAATCCTCCATCCCAAACTTTTTCAACAACTCTTTTACAAAATTAGATTGTGAAATGAATATCCATTTATCAGTTTGATTCACTTGTAGACCAAGGAAGAAATTCAATTCACCAATCATAGGCATCTCAAATTCTTTCTTCATTTCTTCAACAAACTTTTTACACATGCCTTCATTTCCACCAAAGACGATATCATCAACATAAACAACTACAATAAACATCTTATTACCTTGCACTTTGAAGTAGAGGTTGCTATCAATAGAACCTTTTTTGAATCCTTGCTTTGTCAGATATCTGTCCAGTATTGCATAGCAAGCTCTAAGAGATTGCTTCAATCCATACAATGATTTCTTCAACTTACAAACTATGTCCGGCTTGTCAGACAATTGAAACCCTTCAGGTTGCTCCATGTACACTTCTTCCTCCAACTCACCATTCAAAAAAGGTGACTTAACGTCCATTTGATATACCTTGAAGTCATTGTGTGTAGAAAATCCCAAAAACATTCTGATAGCTTCCATTCTGGCCACAGGAGAAAATGTTTCCTCAAAATCTATTCCTTCAACTTGTGAATATCCTTTGCATGCCAATCTTTCCTTATTCCTTACTACTTCTCCATTTTCATTTAGCTTATTCCAGAACACCTATTTTGAGCCAATCACATTTTTATTTACAGGCCTAGGGACTATTTCCCATGTCTGATTCATTTCTATTTGCTGCAATTCCTCTTTCATAGCTCTCATCCAACTTTCATCTTCACATGATTCTTTTACAGATTTAGGTTCTATTTTAGAAAGTAAACAAAAAATTACCTCAACTACAACTTTTCTTCTTGTCTTCACACCATCATTCTTGTCTTCAATTATTTGATCTTTCAGATGATTCTTCTGTACATATTAAGGAGTCCTAGCAATAGGTTCTGATTCATTATCTTCTTCTTCTTCCACTTGTTCTTCTTCTTCTTTCTCTTCTTCTTCCTTCTTATTTTCTTCAGGTATATGTCCACAAATAGGATCATTAGGTTCAACTTCACTTATCTCAATAGGTCTGTGTTTGTCTTCATCAACTTTCACATTAGCACTTTGAATGATCTTTCTCAATCTTTTGTTAAAGCATCTATATGCCTTGCTAGTAGTAGAGTATCCAAGAAATATTCCTTTATCACATCTAGCATCAAAATTTCCAAGATTTTCATCATCTCTTTTAATGTAGCATCTACTTCCAATTACCTTAAAATATTTCACAGTAGGAATCTTACCAGTCCATAACTCAAAAGGTGCCTTTGTGCTGTTGTGTCTGATCTGAACTCTATTAAGGACATAAATAGTAGTATGTATCGCTTCTCTCCAATATACATCCAGTACATTAAACTCTTTCATCATAGTTCTTGTAGCTTCCTGAATTGTCTTATTTTTCCTTTCAACTACTCCATTCTGCTGTGGGGTTCTCGGAGAAAAAAACTATATTTTTATGCCATGCTTGTCAAAAAATGCATTAAATTCACCAAAAGTGAATTCACCACCTCTATCAGATCTTAAACACTTGATTTTCATATTTACTTCATTCTCCACTCTAGCTTTGAATACCTTAAACCTATCCAGGGCCTAATTCTTTTCTCTGAGAAAAGAAACCCATGTCATTCGAGTGTAATCATCAATTAGCAACATGAAATATCTATCACCATTCAGGCTTCCAGTCTTAGTCGGTCCACAAAGATCAATATGTACTAACTCCAACATTCTGGTAGTAGAATGTTCCTTTCCTTTAAAGCTACATCTTGTTTGCTTCCCCAATTGACAACTTCTATAGATAGTATTAGCAGGTCTTGTGATTCTAGGTAGTCCTCAAACAATTTCCTTTGCATTGATCTTGACTAGGTTATCAAAGTTCACATGTCCCATTCTCCAATGCCATAACCAACTTTCACTGATATGAGATACAAGACAATGACCTTCAACTCCTTTTAGCTAATAGATGTTTCCATGAGTTCTTCCAACAACAATCATATCTCCATTTCCAGAACCTTTTCCAATTTCATAGGTATTATTCTGAAACAAAAGTGTAAAGCCATTGCTACACATTTGACCAACACTCAGAAGGTTATGCCTCAAACCCTTCACATAATACACATCATCAATACTATGCACTCCATCAAAAATAATTGAACCTTTACCATAGATCTTAGCTCTTGAATCATCACCAAACATAACTAAACCACCATCATACCTCTCGAGTTTCTGAACTTACTCTTATCTCTGGTCATGTGATGTGAACATCCACTATCAATTACCTAGTAGTCTCCATCCTGTCTTGAATGAAATGCAGTAACCAAATTACCTTCCATCCTATTCTTCTTAACCTCTAGAGCATTTTTTCTTACACATTTTCTAGAATTAGTGGATACAAATTTACTTTCCAAAGCTAAGAATAAGTATTCACTATCATCAACCTCATTTTCAGATTCATCATCAAAAATACTTGCCTCTTCCTTAACATAGTACAAATTATTATACTTCTTATCCTTCCTATCCTTATCCTTATAATCCTTATTCTTCTTATGTGAAAATCTATTCAAACATCTTGAAGCATAATGACCAATATTACCACAACTAGAGCATTTAAAGGGAAACATACCTTTATACTTTTCGGTACCTTTCTTCAACTTCTTGGTGAAGTTAGCTTCCAACTCATCAACACCATCGCTATCTGGTTCCTCCTCAATCTTCATTGCCTTAAATGTTGTTTCTGTCTTTTCTTCTATCTTGTCATCTTTCCAAAACTTTCTCAATTCAAATTCTTGCAAGGTGCCAAACAAGTGTTCCAAGGTGTACTTCTTAGGATCATACATTTCTTCAATCACAAAGATTTTATCACTGTAGCAGTCTGGTAGGGTGATCAAGATCTTCTCAATTATGTCTTCATCTGATAGTTTTCCTCCTTGATTTATAACTTCATTTGCAGTATGTTCAACCTTGTGAAAGAAACTTGTAAATTCTTCACTGTCTTCCATCTTCAGGTTCACAAATCTAAGCTTTGCTTCCAATATTTTTGTCAATTTCACCTTTTCATTTCCTTCATACATGTCTTCCAACTTCTTCCAGACATCATATGCAATATCCAAAGAATTAACACCACCGAATGGGAGTGTATACTTATTCTCAATAGCCTTCTAGGTCTTGAAACCAAGAGAGATAATATATCCTCTCATCTATCCCTTTCAATCTTTGTAGTCAGTTCCATCAAACATAGGGATCGCCAACTTGTGTGCCATCAGATCTTCCTTAAGTGGTTAAGCTCTACAACAAGGAACCAAATCTCTGATACCAATTGTTAAACAAACGCAAGACAACTAAGAGGGGGGTGAATCAGTTGTCACACAAATTCAAACTTAAAACTTTATCACTTATCAATTCTTTAACCACACCGTTCTGTTATTAAATATGAGCATGAAATATGAATAAAAGAAAGTAAGTCAACACAATGAAAACCAAATTTTTACGTGGAAAACCCAATAAGGGAAAAACCACGGTGAGGGTTAACTCACAATATAAAGATTATAAACTGAATACAAAGGCTCACTACCAAGGGCTCACTGCCCAAAAGAGGACTCACTGTCCAAATATAAAGGCCGAATGCCTACAAAGGATTCACTATCCAACAAAGAGGCTCACTACCTACAGATACAAAAGAGAACAAAAGATCCACCACTGCAATTAAAGCACATTCGCAGGATCGCATAAACCTTCAACTTACTTCCTTCAACACACTGAAACACTGCTATCACAACTCACTCACACACACTTATGCTCTTATGATTTGTGGCACTCTTTCATTGCTTTGCATCACACTGTCATCCAATTCTTCACAACTCAACTTGCTTTTATACTATTCTCAACCTTAGAAACTTTCTCCAAGGTTGGCCACAATACATCGTTTCATAAATTCAAATTAGGTCGAAAACCCTAAATTCCCATGGTGGAAAGGAATAAGAGTGGACCAATAAAACATAATATAGTTGAATCTTCTACATGCTTTCTTAATTAAATTTTATTCTTCAAATGAAGTGTAAACACTAGGTCGACCAAACCTAATGAAAACATAGATAAACATTGATGCACATGCTTCCCAACAAGAAGGTAACAAATGAATGCCACACCATGCTTCATTATGCATGAGAATACATCTCAGAACCTTCCAAATACATCTGTAGCAAAAACAACAGGCTTCAATCATTGAATTTCTTTCACCAGATCATCTGGACTATGCAAACTGGAATATAGAAACATGACTTCCGGATTACCTAACTTCAACCTTCTTCGCTAGAGCATAGAAAAGTCCTTTAGAAGACATATCCCAGATCCACAAGATCTGAAACGAAACAGCAGAGGACTATGGAGAAAAAATATTTCTCCCAGTCCATAAAACACTAATTCTTCTAGTAGGACACACATACCGGTGGACACAACTTTTACATACCATCTCACCAGAAGCTGAAACTCAGAATATATCATTATTAGATCACCGTAATGAAAGATTCAAAACCACACAGACATAGGATCAACATAGGAGAAATGTGGAGCACATACCAGAGCACATTTTGAATACTTCTGTTATTCTGCTTTCACCTCTTTATTAATTTTCTCAAAAGCACTTGGAAATTTATTACCACAATACATGTAAAAAACCATAGAGATAGCTCCACATACTCACAACATCTCAACAGTGTCTCAATCATATATGTACAATCTGGAACATGTTGAACTGTGTTGACATCAATGGAAACACCACCAAACTGGCTCATACTTGCAAAGGGATTGAGCTTGTGCTTGAGCTTGAGCTTGCACTTGCTATGCAGATTGTGCAACTTGTGTGGCTTGTGCAGCTTGTGCGACTTTCTATTGTTGCAATAAAGATTGCACTTGTGCTTGGGCAGCCTGCTGTGCCTGTGCTTGTTGTGCGGCTTGTCACACAACTTGTGTGGCTTGTAGCACAACTTTTGCAACTTGTGCAGCTTGTTGAGCTTGGAATTGTTGGAATTCTTTTTGATATGCTTGTTGGGTTGCTTGCAATGTGATGGTGTATTGATTTTCCATGTTTGGGTTTGGTGGTGGAGGTGGAGGATTTGGCAGAATGGTGTGAGATGAGGTAGCAATATTTTTTGAGGTCATTGTGAAAGTGCTTGTTGAGTGATGACATGAGGTGGTTTGGTAGATGGTATGATTGATGTGCTAGGTCCTTGGGAGACCACTTTTTGGAGAGTTTGAGTTGTTGTAGATGGAATGACGAGAGATGTTTGGATTGGTGCCACTTGGGGTTGCAATATCAGTGGCATGCTTAGAGGATTTGGTATGATTGATGTGCTCATTTGATTTGTGAGTGGAGGATTTATTTGAATTGATTGGTTTTGGATTGGTATGTTGGGTAAAGGGGGTTTCCCTAAACCTTGGATTGGTGTGGATGTTGATGTTAAAAGAGGAAAAGATAGGAAGATTGGAGGTTTGTTCCCTTGCAAAAGTGATGATGATGCATAAAATTTTTCCCCTTGTCCAAATAAACCCACTTGTCCTTGTGATATTATGGGGAGAGATATTTGTGTATCAAGAGAATATGCTGGTGATGTGGCAAAGGTGGATGAATTGTTGGTGTCATGGAAAATGAGTGGCACATATGGATGTTTTGGATCTTGTGGGATGGTTTTAGGCATACCCAAAATGGTGTTTTCATCCAAGTTTTGGTTGTTTACAAGGGGATGAGTTTGAAGAGCTTGGAGTAATGAACTCCCCTTGATGATCATGGGTTGAATTGGAGCGTGAGAAGATGTTGGTTGTATGATGGGTTGGATGATGCTTTGGAAGGAAGGTGTGAATGATACTGGTGGCATATTCCCCAGAGGTTGTTCCACAATAGTGCTCACACAAAATTAGAAGGGAGTTTAGCCCCTTTTTTTGCTAATGCTAACATGTATTGTGTGGGATTGAGTTTCATAACTGTGTTGACAATTTTGTGTGTTTTAGGATTTTGGACTAGCTCCAAGATTTTGTCTTGGGGCATTCCTTGGTAATTGTTGGTGACATCCTCCACTTGGAAACCTCCCTCTTGAAGATATTGTGGTAGTTGAGGAAGGGTAAGTTGGGGGTTATTAGATCCCATGGGGTTGAATTCAGATGTAGTTTGACTCAAGTCACTTGAAGTGGATGTTTCCTTGTTTTGCTCCATGTTTTTCTTGTGTTGAGATCTTGTTTGGACCATAAAATAAGGATCACTTTTAGGGATATGGGAGGTAAACCTCTAAATCCTTAGTAGGTTGGTCTAAAATTTAGGCACAAAAAGACAATCTAGGATGTTTAGGGATCAAATGAAGGTGATGAGATAAATGAAGGATGAATGATATGGGTGATTGAACTCTTAAGAACTTTGGGGGAATACTAGACTTTAGGACTTTTGGATTTGGTTTGGATTTGATTTGATTTGGATAATGAACTTATATATCCCAAGATGTTAGATGTTATCTTGGAATAAACTTTTCCACAAGGTGATAATTTAACTAAGTGTATGAGGAAGGATTCATCCACGCACACTTAGCCAAACAAGGTGATTTTGATTTTGATTTTGAGGATTACCAAAAGTATAGCATGAATGATTTTTCCAAGGTTCTAAGAGTTGTTTGTGAGATGAAATTTGATTGATGTTTGGGATGGATGAAGGTGTTGATTTGATCCTAAATTAACCTAGAGAGACTTTGTTTACAAGACCAAGGTATTGAAGAACATGCTATACCTCTAAAAGTTTCAACCATATAATTTGAGGTACTCAAAACATTGGAAAAGAACTAGATTTTGACAATAATAGAAGGGATACAAGTTTGGATTATTCTTTGAAGCACGTTTGTAAAATTTGTAGACCAATCTATCTCTGAATTTGTAAAGTGTTGAAAGATGTTTCTTGAGAGCCTTTGGACTAAGACGCTTATGATGATTAATAGACTTTGGTTTTGGGATTTTGAATTTTGTGGGAAATCATTTGAACAAACACATATGTGGGGTTCAATTGTCTTTTATCTTGATTAAATGGATTGTTTTTACCACATCAACACTTCTTGCTTAGCTTTCAAATTGAATGTCTATGTATCAATTCCTTTTCATTCCATAAGGTCCATTATGTGAAAATCAAAGAATTAAGGACATAGTTTTCCTAGGTTAACTTTAGAGAGAGCAAATTGAGATATGGGCCCAAATATTTAGAAGCCTCTAAGGATAGAATCCCTAGGGACAAGTAGTAATATGTGAAATTTTCAAGGGTATTTGCTCTTTCCAAAGGGTTTGAAATTTTGACGACTTGTTGAATATTTGTTTCAAAGTTTTAGATCCAAGCAAAGTATTTAATTGACTCACAAATTGCACAACCCTAGGATAGAAAGGACAATATTTT
Source organism: Sequoia sempervirens (assembly GCA_007258455.2). Lineage (NCBI taxonomy): Eukaryota > Viridiplantae > Streptophyta > Pinopsida > Cupressales > Cupressaceae > Sequoia > Sequoia sempervirens. The sequence continues at coordinate 213,048,776 of VDFB02271358.1, forward strand.
TTGAGTCCCCACTTGGATTTCTCCAAACATTGAAACAAAGTGAATAACTAGAGATTTGGCAACACTGGATCTCCTCCACGACACACTTCTCGGGACCACCAAATCTCAAAATCCTTAAAATCTAGAGATCAAAAGGATTTATTCTATTTCTAATTTGAACAGTACAAATGTGGGGCAGCTTTAGAACGATCATTCTTACACCAAAAAATAGTACGAATTTTGGCTTCTAAACAAATTGGTTCTTAGTTCAGGTAATTAGGGACATGGCACCTTGAGAGCGTCCAACAAGCCACTAAATGATTTAATCAATCCTACTAGGGGCTCTATAATTTTAATAGTAGTACCCCGTTCTCAAAGACATTGTACAGATAAGGCCTACATACCATGAGGACCTGACAGTTTAGTCTTATCCATTTATATATTGACCCGAGTGAAAAACCGGTTGGAGTCGCCTTTGAGTTATTCTTAGGAAGGCCCCTCTAAAGGTAACAAAAGCGAGGGAGTACACTTGTATTTTGAATGCCCAGTTCGTGTAAATTGCAAGGAGGGAACAAACACAATGTCTCTTTCTCACACTAGCATGATTGTTCAATTTTAAACCCAAATTTGAAGTGTGTGGGTAATTTTTTATACAACCAATGCCACTAGAATGCTTTTGATTCTCAAGATTACCATGAAGCGCGAGAGAAGTGCATACATGTTCAAATGACACAAGTTGCAAAAAAAATTACAAGAAAATGAAAACACAAGTTTGTTTTAAGCCTCAAAGTAATGATGAGTTCTTTTTAGAGCACCAAAACCAATTATGAAGTTGTTTGTTCAATTTTAACCCAAAATCCAAATTCTAGTAACTTTCTAAGGTTCAATTTTAACCAAATTTGACAAAGCATGAGTTGTTTGTAAATTTATGCCCAAAATAACTCTAGTTGGTCCTAGAACAGGAAATAAAATGTAAAATTGGAAATCCTAAGCTATTACAATGAGCATTAAAAAATTCTTTTAGGTCTCCAACTCAATTTTTGTCCCTTTCCTACAAAGGCGACGTTGTGCAATAAATGTGATGTGTAGTAAATGCGATGCTCTGCAACTGCACAAACGTGACGCTGTAAGCAAATGTGGTGCTCTACAGTGGATAGAGACAATGAATGTGACATAATTTCAAAAGCGATGCTCTACGGAACTAGAAAGTAAGACAAAAGACAAAAAGGTCAAATGTGGCTTTGTAGAAAAAGTGATGCGACAGTGACGTGCATATATGGTGCGACATGGTGAAGGTGACATTGTTTCTGAAAGAGACGCTCTAGAAGTTTGCAAAAGCGATGCTGCAGGAAAATGCGACATTGTATGAGTCAAGGGAGGCGTTGCTCCCTTGTAGCTGCAAAAACATGAAATTTTAGGCAAAAATTGACAAGATAAATTAGTTAGCCCTCCTTCTAGCGCCAAAATGTGAACATCAAACCTGCAACATGGCTAACATAAGAACATCAAAAAATGATTAGTCATGTTAGAAAGCCCAAATCTAATGTTCCCTATGAAATTATTAGCTAAATCAAAGAGGAAACATGAACATGATAGTAAAACAACTAAAGCTAACATGAAACCATATTGAAATAACTAAACCTCCATCCCATAGGGGGAGTGGTGCTTCTTTTATGTGGAAATAAGCCCTTTCCCAGTCCCAATTGAGAAGCTTGATGTTTGAAGATGATTCTAAGTGATGAAAATGAGTTCAAAATGACATGAAGATGGTGATTGCAAACAATGAAAATGACTATAATGATAATGCATGAAGTTGTGGATCCATATCATGAAAAGGATGCTTCTATTTATAGAAGCCAAGGGTTGAAGAATGAGAGGATTTGATGAATGTGGGATAAAATGGGAGCCAATGAGAATGTGCCAAGTGTCATAATTATATTGGAGGAAGGTGGAGCACATTTTGGGAAATGTGTGAGTGGAGGAGGATGGAAGAGAAGTAAATGAAATTGGTTGAGGATTTGAAAGGTTGTAAGAGGAATTGAATGAATGTTGTTGGGATTTGAGAGGATGTAAGAGAATTAATTGTATTTGTAAGAGGTGTTATTGAGGATGTGAAAGGTTTTTGAAAATCTTTGGAGGGAAATTGAATGATAGGTTGTTGAGAGGAATATTCCTTGGAATATGCCTTTGTGAAGATAAATAGAGGAATTAGATAATTAATAGAAATTATTTTCATGTGCAACCTGGCTAGTTGACCATGGGTTGATTTAACTCTTGAGGAGTTAAAAACTGGAGGAATTATTAATGATGATTAGAAAGGTGATTTAGGATTAATGAATTCAAAATTAATTAATTGGGATGGATTAGGAGATTGTGACATTTGATTTGATTGATTTAATCAAATGAGAGGATTTAAAGGGGATTAAATTAAATGATTTGATTTAATTAAAAATGATGAATATTAGTTAGAAGAAGGGTGATTTAATCAATAAATTTAATTA
>VDFB02271358.1:213051355-213159484 GCA_007258455.2 Sequoia sempervirens
TTTAGGGGGCAACTTGGTGTTGTTGATGGATTGACCATTAAGGGAGGGTGTTAGAATATTATCTTTTTATATTAATGGTCAATGTTATTTTGTTTTCTTTGCTTATTTACTACTGTTTCTACAGTAGTCTGTAGGTTGGTAGATATCTTAAATATCTATAGTATTTTGTAACCTCTTTATTATGTAACCTTTTGTTTCATGTTAATAGAATGTTTTTCTACCGAACATGGTATCGGAGTCGTAAGGAAAAAACCCTAGAAATTCGCGGGCTTAAAAAAAAAGTCATAATTCGAATTTTTTCTGCATTAGGGTTTCTGAAAACTTTTGTGTGACGAGTTTCTCTGTTTAGGGCTCTCTGGTTATAAAATTCGTGGCTCAAATCGTGGCCCTTCTGAAAACAAATCGAGGGTTTTCTGTTTTAAATTTGCGTTTTTTAAATCGCGCGATTGTGTGAGGGTTTCTGACTTTCTGGGCGCGATTTTTTGTCTCCAAAAATGCGTTATAAAACCCTTTGCTGGCGTTTTCAGTTTTGGACGCAATTTTTAGTCATCTGGGCGCGATATTTCTCTGTCTGGCCGTGCGTTTCTGGTCTTTGGTCGTGCGTTTCTTTTTCGTGTGTTTTATGCTCGTTTTTTCTACCGTTTTTGGACGCGATTTCAAGTTTTTAAGGGGCGCGACCTCTCTCCCACGTTTTTGCAGACTCCGCCAACAGATTTCTTCCTGTTTCTGGCCCGCGAAATCCCTCCATTTGAACGCGTTTTCCTGTAATCTTCTACCCGCGTTTTTCTTCAGTATTTGGGCACGGATTTAGTCCCTGTGGTGCCGCGATTTCTGAAGGTTCTCAGCTCGTGTTTATGTGCTTTCTTGAAGACACGACCTTCAGTCCTCTTTTGCTGCGATTTCAGAAGGTTTCCAGATTTTTTCTGCAATTTTCCGGTGTTTTAATGGCGGCCTAGGGTTCCAGATATTTCGACTAGGGTTTTGAACCCTTAGATCAAGTCGAAAAATTATTTTTATTGCAGATTTTTCTAGGTTTTCCGAGATCTCAATTGGGTTGTCATTCATTTTTTCTGGGTACCTCGTTTTCCGTGCCTCGAAATTTGTGCTGTTAAATTTTTGTGTATTCCTAAATCCTTTTGGGTTTTTATTTATCTTTTCTGGGTTCTCAGTAAAACCTCGAAATCCGTGCTAGGGTTTTGGTTTTTTGCCTTGGAATTTGTTTTCCAGAACTTGTTTCTGTTTTCTGTGCATTATTTTGTCATCACCAGTTTGACCGCGAGGTACGTGATGGCATCTCTAACGAACATAATGCTCAAAAGCGACCAAAAGTTCAACGGGAAGAATTACAACCCCTAGAAGTAGTGCATGCTTACGATCTTTGAATATCGGTGTCTTGATGCGGTTGTTCTACGTACATCACCTCGACCTACCATTGTTGGAAAAGATCAGGACAAATGGGATGAACGCAACCGGGAAGCCGTCATGCTCATCAAGCTTTCAGTCACTAACGACCAGCTGCCACAAGTGCCGTCAGGCAAAACAGCTGCTGAGGTCTGGACAAACCTGAAGGATCTCCATGAAACGTCAGATAAGAGTCGTGCGTTCTTTCTTAAGAACATGCTCTTTTTGATAATGATGGACGAGAAGAACACCACTCTCCAAGAGCATCTGACAAAGATAAAGGACATTTGCGACCAGCTGGAAGCTATTGGTCGAAAGATGGAGGAAGAGGACATGGTCGTCATTACTTTGAAAAGTTTGCCAAAGTCTTACGAGCATTTCATTGAGACGCTCAATATTACTTCAACAAATGTTGACTTAAAGTTTCTAGACTTGTGTAACAAGCTTCTACAACAGGATCGTTGGAGACAATAGTTGGGAAGCAGTACCAGTTCCACCTCCACAGAGCAAGCGTTCTCTGCCAAATCTTCTGCTAAGAACAAAGGGAAGGCTCAATCTTCTCAGCCGAAAGGCTCTGGTTCTTCTTAGGACAACAAGAAGAAAAAGAACGTTCAATGCAATTATTGCCATAAATATGGTCACATCAAGGTTGATTGTCGCATTCGATTGGCTTCTGAACAAAAGAAGCAGGGAGGGTCTCAACAAAAGGCACATGTCATCGAGCACACTGAGTAGAAAGAGTTTGCATTCTATGCGTTTATGGCCAAGAGAACTGCAGATCCGGTACATTCTTCTGCCTGGTATATCGATTTAGGGGCATCACGACATTTTACTCATCGTCGGGATTGGTTCACAAAATTCGAACCATTCTTTGATTCAGTCATTTTTGGAGGCGGCGAAGAGTACACAGTTGCTGGTAAGGGCACTGTCCAGATTCACTCAGTAGGAAGAAATTTACTCTTTCTCGACGTTTACTATGTTCCCGGCATGGAACATAATCTCCTCTCCGTCAGCCAAATCATGCAGCATTCTCCCCAGTTAGATGTTGTTTTCAGTTCGTCCACTTGCAACATCATTGATAGGGCGACTCGTACTACGATAGCTATGGGGCTTGAGGATCACGATCTGTACAGACTTGCTGATTTCGGTGATTCTAAGGAGCACGCTCTGGCAGCTAGGAGTACAACCATCAACAAACTTTGGCATCAGCGTTATGGGTACTTGAATGTGCACTACCTCTCTCAGCTATCTCGGGAAGGTTTGCTTGCTGGTCTACCTGAGATCCAAACTCAAAATCATGGAGTTTGTGGAGCCTGTCAAGCTGGCAAGCAGCATCGGACAACGTTCTCAGATGGTGATTCTTGGTGAGCCTCCAAGGTACTTCAACTGGTTCATGCTGATGTATGTGTGCCAATGAACACTTCATCTGTTACTGGGTCTAGGTACTTTTTACTATTTGTTGATGATTTTAGTCAGAAAATGTGGGTGTATTTTCTCAAACATAAATCATATGTGTTTAGCATTTTTCAGCAGTTTAAAGCCTTAGTTGAGAAAGAATCGGGTTCTCAGATTGTTACTCTAAGGTCAGATAATGGGGGGGAGTTTGGTTCAGTTGACTTCTCTACTTTTTGTGCTGCACACGGCATTAAGCGCCAACTTACCACACCATACATCCCTCAGAAAAATGGTGTCGTTGAACTTAGGAATCGCACCATTACTGAAATGGCTCGTTCTATGCTCGAGTACATAAATGTACCTAAGAAATACTGGGCTGAAGCAGTCTACACCGTAGTCTATCTCCTGAATTGGTCACCTACACAAGCTGTTAAGAAGATGACTCTTGAAGAAGCCTAGTCAGGACGTAAGCCTAAGGTGGGCCATTTGAAAGTCTTCGGTTCTACAACTCATGTATGGATTCTAGATGCTAAGCGTACCAAGTTGGACTCCAAGAGCCAGACACTTATGTTTACTGGTTATAGCGACAATCACAAGGCATACAGGTTGATTGATGTGGAGACGGATCCTCTCATATTCAGTCGTGATGTTGTGATTGATGAGACTACTGGTCCATTTGTTCCTTCTACCAGTCTTGCGGATCAACCTATGAAGGTCCTTGATGAGGGTGTTGGTCTTCCTCTTGGTTCCCATGATGGGAGGGCTTTAGAACATTCTGACTTTGAAGATGAGGAATCTACCAGTCATGACATTGCACCACCTGATTTTCCTCAGGACTCACATCCAGATGATTTTGTTCCAAAACTCCCAGGAGATGCTGTTACTCCTATTTCAGATGTTGGCACATCTACTCGTTGGCCTAAGTGGTGGGCCAAGACTATCGGTGATCTTCATGATGATGAACTCATTGAGGGCAGATCAGTTTGTAGAAAGAGCAAGCAGCCCAACACAGTCAATTTTGCTCTTATGGCCAACATCCATAGCATCTATGAGCCTCAGACATATTCAGAGGCTAAAGGAATTCCAGAGTGGCAAAAGGCTATGGCGACAGAATATCATAGTCTTTTGAAGAATCACACTTGGGTTCTTTCTGATCTTCCTCCTGGGAAGAAACCTATCAGTTGCAAATGGATTTATAAGGTCAAGTATCATGCCGATGGTACTCTGGATAAATACAAGGCCAGATTGGTTGCTCGGGGATTCACATAGTGGGAGGGCATTGATTACAAGGAGACCTTCGCTCCTACTGCCAAGATGAGCACCATTCGTCTTCTTCTCGCTATTGCAGCCCAATTTGGTTGGACAGTTCATCAGATGGACATCAAGAGTGCCTTCCTCAACGGTGAGTTGCAGGAAGAAGTCTACATGATGCAGCCTCCTGGTTTCAAGGTTGTCGGCAAAGAACATCAGGTATGTAGGCTCGTGAAAGCACTCTATGGACTGAAACAGGCACCTCGTGCATGGTACATCAAGATTGATTAGTACTTGGATGATCATGGTTTTCAGCGCAACCCTTCTGACACTAATCTGTATGTCAAACACTCTGGTGATGATATTCTCTTTCTTGTTGTCTATGTTGATGACTTGATCATTACTGGTAATTCAACACATTTGATTGCGGCAATCAAACAAGATTTGTATCAGGCCTTTGACATGACAGATTTAGGGCTTCTCCATTACTGCTTGGGTATTGAGGTTTGGCAGACAACTGATTGTCTTTTTATCTCTCAGTCTAAATATGCCAAAAGTCTGCTTGACAAGTTTCGGATGCAGGACTGCAAACCTGCCTCCACACCAATGGAGAAGGGGCTGAAGTTGTCAACAACCCCAAACTAAAATGCCTATGAAGTATATTGAAATCCCTTTATAATATATTTTATTTAACAATCCCAATTAGCAAAGACTTACAAGACCTCTGGTATTGTTAAGAGCATATAACATATGGAATGATAAATGCAATGATGTTGTGGTGGCCTTTATGTGTATGACTGGTCCTTTCCTGGGTACAACAACATCTTCAATTTATGCTGTGGGTAGGTTATAATATCCAATTTCCTCCCTTCAATAGTATATGACACTCTTCCTTGTGTTGCGATGGGAAAGCTATGTAGTGCGGCTCCTATACATGACCAATAGTAATATTCTTCTATTTTGTGATTTATTTCTATCAACAATCCACCCCTGATAATATATGGTGAACTTAGATTTGGTACAGCTGGATTTAACAGCCACAAATTGTTGGCCCCACGGTTGCCGTTGCACCAAAAGATCGACCTGTTAATGCTCGATACAACCGCTAGAGTTAACGGATCCACGAGAGGCGATTAGTCCATGTCACGAATGTCGAGGGGAGTGCTGACCATTTGCCAACAATCTCCCCCTCAGCGTAAACCAAGGGGATTCGAACTCGGCACCTTTGGCTTTGATACCAATTGTTGGCACCACGGTTGCCTTTGCACCAAAAGATTGACTTGTTAATGCCCGATACAACCGCCAGAATTAACGGATCCACGGGAGGCGATTAGTCCATGTCACGAATCCCGAGGGGAGTGCTGACCATTTTCCAACACAAATAGTATTCTCCAAGGTCGTGATTTAGGCACAACAATTAAATAAGTCGCTCAAGGGTTTAGCTAGACTGGACAACAAAAGATAATGATATTGTCACAAAACTGAAACAAAATTGCAACTTTCAATACTAAATCCAAAAATCTGGAGATCTTCGCCAACTCTAAATTTTCAATATCTTCAAACAATTTGCTTAAAAATATAAATCAAACAATTGCAATCAATTAGCCCAAATGCAATCCTTGAGTAGAATTGCTGCAAGGGATATGAGGGTTTTTATCCCCAAGTCCAATTATGGAAAACTAAGAGGGATTTTTCCCTCCAAAATCTTCAATCAGCTGAGGGTTTTCATTCTCGGATGCGAATTTGAGCACAATTGCTCAAAATTCTTGAAAATTTGCTTTGTAAAAACTGATGACAAGATATGATGATCAAATAAATTCAATCACCCTCCTTATATAGCACTCCAAATGGGCCCATGAGTCCAATTTCCTTAAGTATTTAAAAATAATTTTTAATTTAATTTTTAGCATTTTAAAATACTTTTAGTTTTAATATTACTATTGAAACATATTTTATTTTAATGATAATATTATCAAGTTGCCCCTTATATTAGAATTTATCAGTCCCAACTTAAAATAATATTATCAATTATTTCCCTTGCTTTATCCTTTAGCCTATGGGAAATGGGAATAGGTTAAAAGTGTTCTCCATGTCTCTACTTCCGAAAAGGGGATGACATTAGGTAAACAAACTAGTCTCTAAACCACCACTCATCATATTAACAATTAACATTACAATACAATGAGGAATTTATTTGTGCCATATCAAGTGAGCTCCACAATCTCTTTAACATGTTCTTCAACGTGTGAACAATCATGCAACATATCCCCACTTTGGGAACCTGTCACAAACACATGCAACCATACTTTTGGCATACTGCAATGTCACAACCAAGAGCAAAAAGAGATCAACACTCTTCAACCATGTTGGAGATTTGACTACATTCCGAAAGCGTAACCTTGCATCGACTTGCTACTTTATCATAATACCACTAGCTATGTTCTTGCTTATATAAAACCAAGCAAGACACAAAACTACCGAGTAGTATTACAAAACTGTCAATTCAAAACCATGAGCTAAGTGGTCAACATGGAAAGAGATCTCATTATGTGTTTGGGAGTTACAAGGAAGTTTCTAGAAGGTTCTTAACCTTCCAGAAGTTAGTGTCCCATTCTAGATAGGACAAAATAGGTTCATATTCCCATGCATAAGAAAACAGAATAAATCCCAACACTTGATTTGGTAAGTCAAACATGTAAACCCCAAAATCATTGTCTTAAATGTAACTCCTTGTCATAGATTCCTCTTACACCACTTACATGCAAATGTCAGGTGTCTAGAGATGCCTTACAATGTAACCTCCCACATTATGCCTCTTACAAACAATATTGCCTAGTGTCAAGGAGAATATTCCACTCCACATGTGCCTCCAAACCCTACATGGGTGTCCCATTTCACTCATTCCTCAATCTGTTGGAACAACACAAAATATATTTTTACAATGTTATCTGAACCTGGATAAAAATGTTGTTCTACAAGGACCTGCAAAGTGAATCTCATATGTAACTCTTACATATGGTCATCATTCTAAGGTTATGATTAAATGTTAGTGGTTATGTGGTTAACATGCAAATAGGCATATGGCCACCTTGTAAAGATAAAATGGTAGTGGCCATGTGTTTAAGATGAACATAGTAACACAGTCACCAAAGTAACATTAAGTCCTAGTGTTTAGGTGGTTAAAACATATAGATAGGGTCATGAAAGTTATGAATGATGGGTTTTTCTCTCTAATTATTAGGGAGTGAACAAATCATGGTCATGTGCTAGTCCTGCATTTCCTTTCTTGTTTTGTATTTTGTGACTGACAAATTTTGTTGATATTATGCAAGATACTTTTGGTCTCTGTCAAATGGATTGAGTAATTTCAAGTGTGGTATGTTTTTGAAGATGCATTAAATAAAAGTTGTCTCTTTTTTCCTTCTCTTTTAAGCTGGAAATCCAAAATGACATATTACCTTGAATAGTTTACTTCTCACAGTTCTTATTTCTTTCAAATCAACCATTAGTTTTTCTTGCTTTCAGCTCCCTTATTTTTTTCATCGGCTGTCCTTACAATAAGAAAGGAGGTGTGAAATTTGGGGCATGCTATATTTCTAATATTGCTGCATTGCAATAACACTAATTGGAAAAGCATTGCCAAAAAAAAAAATTTTTAGTTTTCAAAGTTTGTCTCTAAAAGAATTCTGTATTTCTTTCCTCTGCACATCTTGAAACTTGAACTATCCTTTTGCAGCGAGCTGCGATCGATGATAAGATAATACAGAGAGAAGAAAAAGAAGAATTTGAGGTTGGATCCATCCCTGTCTCTTTGTCAGTATGGCTTTAGCATGCTATGTTGCTGATGGCTCAAAGATATCTCTTTTTTAATTTCTTTAATTTTAATCAACATTGTTCTTTCTAATTTTGATGCTAGCTGTTTGAAATTTCCACAGGCTGAATTGAAGGCATGTCGTGAAGCTGCACAATGGAGGCGTTTACGAGGTTTAATTCTTCTTCAACACTAAATAAAGAAAGCCAAGCAAGTTTCCTAGTAAATATTGTGGGGAAGAGGGGCGAGGGGGAAGGGGAGTGCGTGGGGTGGACGCTTGCAAGCAATCATTTAAGAAATTTATGCAGAAAATATAACTTCAATTATTTTCTCTACAACCTTTTCATATGAACTCACATAAATGCATTAAGAAGATAATAGGTAGCCACTGATATAACAGTCATGAATGGGTGGTATGTTTTTATTTTGGCTTAAGGTATTGGAACATTCCTGCCATGCTTTAATCTGTGGCTTTTGATGATTTACCTATGTCACTCTAGTACATTGGTTAGGTCCTTGTATGAATTTTTCTTGTTTGGAACGAAGAGGAACTGATCCTCAATATTTGGGGACTATAGTTAAGGATTCTGTAGTTACATAGGGTCATTTATTTAGTATTGGCAAGAGGAAATCATTAGGGTCTGCTCATTTTTAGGTTTACTCACCCTAGTTGATGAGAATTATTTTTGTTCTTTTAGCTTGTAGTCTGTCTCTTTTAGGATTGGGTTTTTTTTGTCTCCTGCTTGCTATTGTTACTGGTTGAACTATCTAATCATATTGACTACCTTTGGTCATTTCTAGATATAATGTCTTTAGATTAGGCTTGTTAGTGACTTTTGCAATTGTTGTATGGTATACACCATAAAACATTTGAGTTTCCATGCAAACTATAGTTTTCATTGTTCTACATAGGCCTTTAAATTTGTTGAGTTTTGCATTTAATTTGCCAAATTTATAGAAATAACTTAGCATTCTTCATTCTTGCTATTTAATGTTTCAATTCAATATTATAGGCAAGGGTGCAAGGAGACGCATCTTAGAGATTTAGACATGTATGCCATACCAAAAAATGGGTACATAGACTTCTCTTGTTATAGGAAGTGTCTTGCCCATGCTTCTTGCCATTGCCTATGTCAAAAGCTCTAATTCTTTTCTCCGCCTACAAAGATTGCAAAAATTAAGAAAATGGAAAATAAAACCCCTAAAAAGTGTCGTGGGATTTGTTCATTTTGCAGCAAATACAGTAGCATAAAACTCGCAAGGATCTGTTGTGGGATATGTCTATTCATGACTAGTGACCAATGATTTTATTCACAAATACATTTTTATTTAGAGAGATCGTTTAGTATTTATGCGATTTTTGCATTTTCATTAAGGTTTCAATATTTAATATTTATTATGTATAATTGATATTTGTATATTTCCATTTTTTTATTTTATATGTATATATATGCTGGCATCTCCAAGTACCCATTTCCTATGTTTTTCAAAACATGACGTATTGGTACTAGCATAGTTGAAAAACTCGCCAAGCCCAAAAAACACAACTCGGCAAAAAACTCAACAACTTAAAAAATTGCTTAAATTTCATTAAAAACACATTTTTTTGCAAAATTCAATGATAAGATGCATCCAATGAGTCAATAAATGAGTACATAAAAGAAACACGCTGAGTCTAGTTGTATTTGATTAATTTGAAAGCAAATTGGGTACAAAATGGCATCCTCATGCGGAATGCATTGATATTGATAGTCTGAAACAAAATGAAAATAGCAAATAGTTTTTGTAAAACTGAAAGTAAATACTACATTAATATATTTTGCAAATTTACATCTTCCTCTTCCCATGTCTAGTTTTCATTAGGGGAGAGGTGAGGTAGAAGTGGGTCTAGTCGTAGGACTCTGCTGTGGCTCCTCAACCTCCATCCTGGATGTAGATGCTGGTGGCAATGACTCCTCCTCTGTCTCTTGATCCTCATCCTCAATGTCATCCAATGAGAATCCTAATCCACCCCCCTCCTCCATTGCCTGTCTCTTCAAATCATAGATATCATCCTCAAAAAACAATGAAGGTTGCTCATCCTGCCTTGTCCAATCACTGTAAGGATCTATTGCATCCAAATCAATTGGATCATCTGATATTTCCTCTACCTTTCTTGTGCATAGTTGAAGATTATATTGCACATAGACAAGGTCATTGAGGCATTTCTGAGCTAGTTTGTTCCTCTTCTTTGTGTGGATGGACTCAAAAAGGCACCAATTGCACTCACAGTTGGATGCACTACCAAGGTTGGCATAAGACACAGAGGGCAAATCTTTGGAGATTTGGGGTATTTCCACCCCAATTTGTCCACCAAACCTCTACAAAAAAATAAAATTGAAGAGTTAGAAACTTAGAAAGAAAATTAAAAGTTCAAAACATATTTTATCAAATTATCAATAGTTGTAAATTTGGAATTTTATACTTGGTGACTAATTGTTTATTGCTTGCTTAGCTAGGTTTTGAAGAAAACAGCCTACCCCTTCTTTCCGTGTAATTTTGCAATTCATCAACAATGAGGTCTGCCACCTCAGCCTGGGGTGTCATCCTCTGAACACAAGTAGTGAGGCCCTCCATAACCACTCTAGTAGGATTTGAGTATGTGCCTAAATGGAAGAAACGAGGGTTCAAGAAGTACCCTGCTGCATGAATGTGTTGGTGGAGTTGATTGTTCCACCTATCAATAATCTCCCATATGGGATCAAATTTGAGGCTGCCCCCCTTATAATAATTTTTTATAGCCTCCTTGGCCCTATCCATGGCCTCATAAAGATACCCCATTGGGGTTTTATCCCTATCTACCAAGCGGAGAATTCTAACCAAGGGCTCCGACACCTACAATATAAAAATGCAAAAAGATTAAAGTTACAAATTTACAATGGAAGACATTAAAAAAAAATCAATTTGAATTTAAATTTGAAGTTTTGAAGTTACCTTCACAATCTTTGTAGCTCTTTGTGCAAATAGGTTGTCGAAGCCTATGCATGCAACCTTCTCTCCTTCCGGCTTCTTCGAATAAGTTGAGTTTAGCCATGCTTGACTCACAAACATTTGTTTCGAAGCCGTCAATGAATCAAGAATGCTTTGCAATGTTAAGAAAATCATTGCAAACTTTGTCACACTGGATCTCACCAACTCTTTCCCTTGGGTGTGACCCTAGATCAAGTGAAGAACCCAAGGGTGATTGTAGATAAATTTTTTGATCCTCCTTGCATCCTCTACAATCGGTGTGACCCAATCAAGTTTTCCTATGTCCTCCAAAAGAAGGTCAAGGACATGTGTTACACAAGGTGTCCAAAAAACTGTGCTGTGTCTATCTTGGAGGATTCTACCAGCTGCCACATATGCTGCTGCATTGTTAGTAATTATTTGCACAACATTTTCAATTCCAACCTCCATGCAAACTTGCTCCAACATTTGAGTCAAATTTTGTGCATTTTTCACTATGTTGGAGGCATCCATTGATTAAAAAAACACCACTTCATTTTTGCAAGCTACCAAAAATTAATGATGGTGCGGTTTTTACCACCCGTCCACCCATCAAAAAGAATAGTGCAGCCATATTTTTTCCATTCATTTGTAGCCTTTTCTTGCAACTGTCAATGTACTAACCAAATTGTGCCAATAAACAAAACTTGCCACATTGAAAGGGATGTTGTTGAAATACAAAAAATCAGTGCAAACAATGTTTGCCTGCTCATGCACCTCGCTATTCCACTTAGTTGCCTCTAAGGAAGTTTGTGCTCCAGGTGTGTTTCTAGGCACAAAAAAATCATGTACTGTGCGTGCAGGTGCTGATCCTGGTGCTCTACTAGAAGTAGATGAAGGGCTCGCGGTGGTGGTGGGTTTGCTTTAGATACGTGGACCACGAAGAGGGCCCACTATGCCTTGAAATGCATCATCATCTGAATCAAGGTTGACTGGAGCACCTTGAAAAGAAGCTATGGATGCTTGCATGGCTGCCTTTGCACTCTCCTCTTGTAATTTATTTTTGCGATTGCAAGTATGGCATTCATTTGTCTTTTTATTTCTTGAGTGGTGTTAGGACAAGGCCTGACATCATGATGAGTGATGCCTGCAAGATGGTATTTGAGGTTGTTTATGCCTCCATGAAATACTTTTTCGCATTTAATGCAATACACTGAGCTAGGTTCCGATCCTTGATAGGCATATTTCCAAGTAGGATCTCTAGCTCCTGGAGGATGAGTGCCTACAAATGATGATGGCGGCACGAATGGGGCAAAGCTTGAAGTTGAACCGGATGCAGAAGCTTCTCTATTTTCCATTATAAATTAACCTATACATACAAAGTGAAAACACAAATTGTTAGTTTTTTCAAAGAAAATTAAAAGAAACTTCCTAAATTAGATTAAATCAATATAAGATTACTTTAAATTAGTAAAAATTTAAACTAATTTAAGATTCTAAACATTTTCTTAAAAAAAAAAAGGATTCAAAAAAACTAGGGTTTGAAAAAATGTGAAAACAATGAAAAAGTCAGAAAATTAATTTAAATTAGTAAAAATTTAAACTAATATAAGATTATAAACATTTTCTTCAAAAAGAAATGGTTTCAAAATAAAAAAAATAACTGGGTTTGAAAAAAATGTGAAAACAATGAAAAAATCAGAAAAAAATGTAAAAAAAGGGTGATGAATCTTGTTTTGATGAATATAAATCTATTTATAACCTTTTTATACTACATTCATGCTCTTTTTTAAACTTTTAGATGCAGCAAAAATAAAGAAAAAAATTTAAAAAAGAAAGAAAAAGAGAAATCAGAAAACCTACCTAGAAATCCAATTTGCCTTTGAAATTTGATCAAAATCCTCTTCAAATCTTGTTTCCTTGATACAAAATCGTTTCAAATACATGCTAAATGCTTGGGAGGGTGTTTTTGGTGAAGGAGAGCAACTGTTAAACCGATTAAATGAAATGAAAATCCCTTTTTAGCGGCCACGGGAAACATTTTTCTGAGTGGACGAGTTTTTAATGCGAACTCTGTTAGACCAAAAAAATGAAATGAAAATCCCTTTTTAGCGGCCATGGGAGAAATTTTTCTAAGCGGACAAGTTTTTAATGCGAACTCGCCAAAAACTCGGCGAGTTTTTTGCCTTTGTTTGGCGAACAATTCTTGTGTACAAATTCAGGAAAAACCTGCCATTGAAAAAAACCCGTGAATTTTTTTAAAACTCGACGATTACTTGGCGAGTTTTTCAACTATGGGTACTAGTACTCATCTCTTGTACTAGTACTAGACCAATCTCTTGGCAACTGTGATTGTAAATAATAGGCTTACAATGACTCCCTCATTTAATTTTATTAGCTCCTTCACAAGACTTTAATGGAGCAACTTCCCAATTTAATTGCCAAGATATTCTATAAAACACTAATTATATGTATTAGCACTTTTTATTACTCTTTCAAGGGATCAATTTACCTTTATTTTTTGTTCCCTCTACCTTCTATAGATTGCTATAGTCCATAGCAACAAGAATTATTTGGGAAAAAATTGGCAAACCAAAAGTATAAGATTTTTTGAAAAAATGGGGGAAAAATGTGGAAATAATCAGATTTAAAAAGGAATGTAAAAAATTGTAGAAAAAGAGAAACTATTTATTTTGAAATTTAAGGGTATTTCCATAGCATAGAGATTTAGAGAGCAAATAAAATATAGAGTTTAATCCATGAATTGTAGTAAATAGGATTTTGTTGTTTATGTTCATATCACAATCACATTTTATTACACAATTCATAAATAATAACTAGATGGTTACAGTTGATAAATTTCAATTACAATATAGTTTTACAAAGTCAACCTATAAACTAAGTACAAAGTTCCAAAAAATCAAACGTAGCCAATGACTCTTGCTACTACAAATAGAGCTATGCTAGAGGGCTGCAGGTCTCGATGATGAAGCTCCTGGTTCAGAGCCTTTCCAAGTTGTTCAACCTCATGACTATCTAAGTTGGCCTCTAGGATCTCAAAATCTTAAGGCTTAAGAAAGTCATTAAAAGGACAGTTTGCCTTTGCTGAGCAGACATCATAAATTACAAAAGGGGAATCAACTGTTTCATATTTGTGATTTAACAATACTTGCAATTTCTAAAACAATGTCAAAGAGAACTATATAAAGAGTGTGAAAGGGAAATAATATGACAAAGGAAACAATTGCAAAGTTCAACATAATAGGTTTTGAATCAAATAGCTCAAGATAGAGTAATAGAAAATGCTTTTGAAACAAAATCTTAAATCTCAAAAGACCATAAATGATATTGAAATGTTCTCATTGATAACTATTTTAGCAGATTTGTAAAAGAGTAAAGGGAGTGTTAAATATTTTTCCATTAGATAATAAAGACTTGTTAGTACAAAAGAAAAGAGCAACTATTTGAGCCACAATTTTAACTATTATTATTCAAGTAAATTTTCCTTAATTTTGCGTATAGGTGGATGATGGAGTTAAAAACATTGATGGACTTTGAGTTGAGAATTTGAGAGATATAAGTACAAGTTTCAATGGAAAATCAAAGCACAGGGAACATTCCCTTTCAATGAGATAGTTGTTGCTGAAATCTATATGGATTGTTAAAGAGAAAATATATGAGGCCTGCTTTGGGAGGGATTAAGATAAGCCCACAAGACTAGGTGTAATGTCCCCTTCTCAGTGATCACCCCGAGGACATATTAGCCTATTTAATTCCCGTAGGCTATAGTCGGGAAAAGGGAATTAATTTATTTAATTGTTTAATATTACATGGCGGGAAAAGTATATTTAAAAAATTAATGTTAAATAATTATTAAATGGGTTATAAAGTGACTTTTGGAAATATTTTAAAAAGCGACTTTATAAAGTCACTTTATTTAATTTATTGAGCAGGAAATAAAGTGAGTGATATAAAAGGTGATTTTGGAGCTCATTTGCATTATGCTTGTTTATTATCTCACTTTCACTTTTGGAGAGCTTCTTGGAGTTCTTGGTCTTGGGGAAGAGAAACCCTAGGGCACCCAGTTTCGGTGGTGAACCAATTCCACCCTAGCTGGTTCGAGGGGAAAATCACTTAGGTTTTCCAGTTGGGTGATTATAGCAATTTTGTATGTCTCCCGTGGAGACAAAATTGGTAGAAACGATATATATCTCTATTGCATGGGGTTGAGGGTTGGCGTCCAGATTCAAGGAGGGTTGCACATTAGATTGGCATCATATTTCTGCATATTCAGTGGTTGTATTGAGGGCTGCCATTACATACTCAGGTCGTGGGTCTACAGGAGGTTATTGCTGCTAACCTGGGCAATTATTAACACCATATTACAACAGGTGATTGGGACGTGGTTCTCTATATTGGCTGAAGACTCCAGCGCCATCTTTCTACTAGTTGTGGGCATCAAAACAGAGGCGTGAGACTTACAGGTGATTGGTGTGAGTTTCCAGACCTAGGCACAGCCATATTCCACCGTACCTAGCCCTGTATAATCTGCACGTGGGAGTTTGCAAGGGTATTTTGCTGTTATGAGGGTCACAAGAGATTATAGAGGCTGGGCGTGAGTGTTTCTCAAGGTTACATCCAACGTGTATGCTGCTGTTATCCATATTCAGGTCTGGCAAGTAGTTCCAGGTTTGAGTGCCAATGCCATAAGCTATTCACTGTTGTATACAAAAATAAATATTAATTAAATGCTACTGGGTCTTGTTGTTATGCACTAAAGGTTGTCGTTCATCTCTAAATCTGGGGTTATTATTGTTCAATCTGAAAGTAGCATGGCTGTAGCATAAATCAGTGAATATCTACCTGTAACTCAGTCATTTGGTAGTGAATGATAATATGAATATCAATAAGAAATTTGCGAATACATTTGAATGTATTCTATGAATATTTTATGCAATGTATTGTGTAAGTTTGACAAAATGAATTCATATATCAAACTGGAAAAATCGTTTTGAAAATTGTGCACAAATTAGTCAGGGATTTTATAGTGGTATCAGAGCTGTTCTTCCTGCCAGCCTGTTTGTTTGGGGTGCAAGTTTGCATATCGGAAATTTCTATGCATGACTCTTTATGAATCCAGAGGACGAGGCCTACATAACCTACAAGAGTAGAAGGGAAAGAGAAAGAGCATTGGGTAGTATATTTGATTCAGAGTCAGAGGAAGAAGAAAACATGGGGGATAGGCGTGAACCCCCTGAAGGTAGTAGCTTGCAGATTTTAAATGACCTTGTATGGGGTCAACAATAGGTAGTCCAACTCCTCACTCAGTTGATGGCTGATTGCAATAATGCTGGTAACAATGGTACAGGAGGTACTAATGGGCATAATGGTGACAACGGGAACAATGGTGAAGGGAGTAATACTCATATTCCTGCCTAGAGCCACACTAGGGCAGCGAGTAGGGTGAGTCCTAGACCCCTTATGACTCAATTTTTGGGAGGACAACTAGCGGGTAATCAGGGACAACAAGCACAAAGTAAAGGATTCACAGATTATTTGAGGGAGTATCAGTCTCTTGGTGATGCGTTCCATGCAGTGATGACTCTATAGGATTTTTGTGCCATAAAATACAAAAATAGGCCAAGGGATCATAATAGGGGACCCCAGAATCAAGATTTGTAGCGCAAGGTTGGGAAACTATCTATCCCTTTATTTGATGGCTCAAGCAAATGTACTACTAGATCATGGGTTCAGAAGTTGGACACTTATTTCCAACTCAACCCTATGTTGGAGTCCGAAGCCATCAAGTATGCTACGTTACATTTAGAGGGTGAGGCCCCCGAGTGGTGGTACCATGGGTTAGTCACCTTGGGGCATGCCAGCATCACTTCCTATTTGGACTTTACTGATAAATTGATGGATAGATTTGACAAGGACCCAAAGTTGCATTTCAGAGAGTTGGCAGAACTCAAACAGGTTGGTTCTGTGGATGCATACATTTCTGAGTTTCAAAAGCTCTCAGTTATGGTGGCAGATGTTTCAGAGCACAGACTGATCATGCTCTTTATTGAGGGTTATCTGAGCCATTGCATGGGCGGATTAAAGCCTTCAAACCAGAATCACTATAGGATGCCATCATCAGGGCATGTGACATGGAGAATTCAGTGCCTAAGAGTAAATCTCAGTCCAAACTATTCATTCCTCAAAAGAACAAAGATAAGAAGCCCTTTTAGAAGGAGTGGCCCAAGAAGGATAAGTTGGATGATGAGGCTCGTAGGGAGTTGAGGAAAAAGCTTTTTTTCAGCTGTAAGGATCCTTGGGAGCCTGGACATCGATGCATGGTCAAAGGGAAAGTACACTACATTGAGGTACTTTCAGATAGTGAGGATGAAGGAGAGGCAAATTAGGTATTGGGTAGTGATCATAACAGTTTTGAGGGTGAGCAACCACACAAGGAGACTAAGAGTGGAGCTATTGCCACTATATTAGGTACCCCCAGATTCAATTCCTTCAAAGTTAGGGGAGTGTTACAGGGGCAGCGTGTTACTGTCTTGATTGACAGTGGGGCAACTTACAATTTCATAGACTCGACATTGGTGACCAAGAGGGGTATACCTACAAAATATTTTGAGGGATTCAGTGTGATGATGGCAAATGGATTCGGCATGACTTGCACATAAAGGGTTCCTCATTTGGGTGTGACATTGGGCAACTACACAGTGACAGATGATTTTTATGTAGTTGACCTGGGTGATGCAAATGCCATATTGGGTATACAATGGCTTCATTCATTAGGGAACTACTCACAACACTTCCAGACCATGGAGCTTAAGTTCAGGGCAGCAAATGGTAAGAAGGTCGTGCTAAGGGGGATAGCCAATTGTTCTCCAAAGATAGTGTTAGCTAAGCGGATGGAGAGTATTTTTAGGCCAATGGTTCTCACAAGTCCTTAAAGTGTTCCTTTCTTGGACACAACTTAGAGTCGAAGAGTTATTGACTCATGGATCTAGCTACAGAGAGTGTGGTTAGAAAACACCTACCTCACCCTTTGTTTAAAAAAAGCACTTTTGAACATGAAGAAGGTGGTGAAGATTTGTTTTAGACATAACAATTGCTATCTTCATCTTCATCTATTGTGCAAAATACTTGAGTGTTATTTCACTATCATGAAGGATGCAAAGTCGATGCAGTTTATGACGTCTACTTCATGGCCAAATAATTGCAATGAGGAAGTTAATTTGGCTCTCACATGCACAATGATGAACATAGAACTAGAAACTGTAAAGTAGGCTCTTGGAAAGCTGCATTGATATTGAATTCCAAGCCTTAATGAAAAATGTTTTAACATTTGGGAACTTGTTGATCTTCCACTAGGGAAGAAAGCTATTGGATGCAAATAGGTGTGAAGGGTAAAATACAAAATAGATAGAAGTATTGACAAATATGAGGCCTAATGTGTGGCTAAGGGCTATGCACGAAAAGAAAACATTGACTATGAGGAGACTTTTGCTCAAGAACAAGACCATTAGGATGGTTCTAGCAATGCGAGATTAATCAAGTTGTCAAGTCAATCAAATGCATGCTCAAACTGCTTTCCTAAATGGAGATCTCAAGGAAGAGGTTTATAGAACCTAACTAGAGGAATACATTGCATTTGGTTAGGACTTAGGAGTAGAAAGTGTGCAAATTTGTGAATTCTTTCTACGATTTGAAATAGGCTCTTTGAGCATGGTACATCAAGATTGATGAGCATCTCCAAGTCATAGATTCATTAAGAATCCATATGATCCTAGTCACCACCTCAAAGAGCAAGAGGGAAGATTGCGATTTTGATGGTATATGTCAATGATCTGATCACTACTGAGAATTCTTAGAGGATGATTGAAACCACAAAGAATGATCTCAAATAATTGTTTAACATGAAAGGTCAAGTTTTTGCACTTTTGTCTTGGATTGGAAATGTAGTAAAAATTCATATATTTGTCTCTTAGATGAAATATGTTAAGACATTGTTGGAGAAATTTAGAATGATGGGTTGCAAATCAATGTCAACACCAATGGAGATAGGTTTTCAGTTATCAAGGAATGATCTGTCACTAGTTGAATGCAACTCTTTATCGCTAGTTGATTGAGACTCTCATTTACTTGACTTACACTAAGCTAGATATGAACTACATTGTTAGTTATCTTTCGAGGGCATGCATAAATCAAAGGTATGCCACTACAAAGCAACAAAGTGAGTGTTAATATATGTCTGTGGTACAATGGAGCACCATGTGTAATATAAGTAGAATGATAAAATTGGCTTAACTGGATACATGGATGTGGACTATGTAGGATCCTTGGATGATAGAAAATCCACTTCTATATTTGTATATTTTTGGGATTGGTTCTAATATCATGGTGGAGTAAGAAGCAAACCACTATTGCTTACTCATCGTCATAAGCAAAATATCATGCCGTAGGTTGAGTTGTTTGTGAAGCGATATGGCTACATCACTTTTTGATATGAATGGGAATACCTAAGATATAACCTATAGGTTTATCATGTGACAATTAAGGTGTGTTGAAAACTTGTTTGCAATTGAGTATTTCATGAGCACATAAAACACATTGAGGTTTACTGCCACTATGTTTGAGAACATGTTCACAAATAGAATATTTAGCTCTAGGATTGTTCAACTCAAACAATATGCTGACATTTTTATTAAAATACTTGTAGCAAGGAAGTTTGAAGCTTTTTGACATTTCTTGACTTGTACTCTTGAGAAAATGATGTAACTCTTAAAGAAGTCATTTGACAACTGTTTTGTTTGATTGGCAAGTTTTTCAAATTCAGTTTGATAGTCACAAATAGAACCAATTTGCGGCAATTTGGTTAATGCTATTGTAAAATCTTTATAGGCACTGGGGTAGAATCAAACTAGGAGAAGCCTTATAAATTTGGTTCAACTTGGCTCAGGATTGGCTTTTTAGTACCATTTGTATCACTGTATAGGATTTATGCCCTCAAATTTTGGAGAATCAAGTTTGGGGCCTTGTGGCTCTTGTGTTAAAATTGGATTCATAGTGTCTAGGTGATCATGTAGGCCACGAGTATAAGCAGTTGAGGATGTGCTTAATGTTTGCTTGTCTATTAGTAAGGGAGATAAACTAAGATTCGTGCTCTTCAAATTTGGCTGCTATTGCAGCATCCATGTCTTTTGATCGTTGTTCACCATCATGTAAGGGGTCTTAGGGTGACCACAAATAGTAACCAGAGTTATATGTCATAACAATTAGCTTGAAGAGAGGATTGCAATGCGACATTGCCTAGACATGGTGAAAAATTGGCCCAAATTTCTAAAAAAATTATCGTCTTAACTAGTTATTTTTCTTACTAATTTTAATACCTTGTGGGTGAGATTTCAGTTAGAATAGTCAAACTATTCCTGAATTAAGAGAAATAGGCTTCAAAAGTCACAAATACTGTACTAGTGGAGTCAAACCTTGATACTTAACTGATGAAAATCTGGCTGTTTGAAGCAAAATCTACTGGCCACTATATTTTTAGAATTTGATGTTTTGCTCAGCCAAAACATGTTTGATGATGTCAATGGGAACAATTTGGTGGTGGTGGTATTTTCCAATGCTAAAAAGGAAAGGGTGGTTAGAGATAGGGCTATTAGAGGCTAGGTTTCTTATAAGGTACGTTTCGCAAGTCACAAATTACTGAACCATGGTGGAGGTGAACCTTTATACTCAACTGATGCAAATCTGGCTGTTCGAAGCAAAAATCCCCTGACCACTCTATTTTTAGAATCTGATGTTTTACTCAGCCAAAACATGTCTGATAATGTCAATGGGAACAATGTGGTGGTGGTGGTATTCTCCAGTGCTAAAAAGGGCAGGGTGGTTAGAGATTGGGCTATCAAAGGCTCAGTTTTATAAGGTATGTTTGGTTTGTGAGCTCGCAAATATACTATTCCCATTTATTTGTATGTCTTGGTTTTAAAAAAATCCCACTTCACATACATGTGGGATCATTACAATTAGCTAAAGGGACAACTTACAAAGCATATGCATCCAAGCTTTTATTTATTTTTATATTGCTAATTGTTTACAAATATTTCTGCTCATATGAGCATCAACATGAGACCAATACAAGCTCTTATGAGCACAGCAATGAGACTAATGCCACCTTCTTTCGAGCAACCACACTAGAATCCACCTATGGAAGACCAAGAGTCACACTTAATCTACTTATTAAGAAAACGCCTCTACATTAGAAAGCCAATATGGAAGACCAAGAGTCACAACTTAGAATTCCATATTAGATGTCCCTTTGGGATTTGAACTTTGGGTCTTGACAATGACAACTCAATACTTTAACCAATTAAACTCAACCTCTTAGACTCCAAGCTTTTATTAGTAATGCCTAATACAAAAGTAAATAGTTAGGACAAAGGGTCCTTACATTGTATGTATAATGTACTGTTTGTTGTTTTCTAGGCTTGTTCAACAGGTTTAGCTTTGGCCTGTTTGATACCTTTGTTTTGGAATAGTTATGACTGACTTTCATGTCAATCTATTGTATATGACTGCTGGTTTAATAAAAATTAACTTGGACCTGAACATGCATAGATTTATGAAATTAACAAAAAGGAATATACGTGTGGAGAGAAGAGCTTACAATTTTGTTACAGTTCTTGCAGCCTATAAACCTCCCAGTTGTCATGGACCTGTACTAAAAAGGATATTCAAACATTTATATCTGTAACCTTACCCATAATTGGAAGGGTCTCAACAATGAGAAATCTGTATTCAACAACTTCCATTTTGTTTTGGATAGGGCGCCTGAATTTTCAAATGGAGAGGAGCCAACTTGCTGATGTAATGTTTCAGTCTCAATATTCAACATTGGATCTCATTGATCATATAGAGAGGGAACTTGCTTGCCAATGGAAATTTTGGGGCTCTGGTTTGCTTGCGAATCTATGGTTTTACTTCAAATCAAGTTGGATTGTGCGATGCAATTTCCTTATGTAGAATAGTGGAATTCCTCGCTTTTGGTAGCATTTGAAGACCCGCATTACTCTTTGATCTGGAGTGCGTAGAGACGGACATGTATTTTTGAGATATAGTATGAGGGTAGAGTTGGGAGCTGCTCATCATGGGTTCCATCCTGGAGTAATAATTGTGTTGTTACAAGGATCTTTACTTGTAGGATGGATTTTTTGGCCTTGAATGATATCCAGATTAATCACCTGGTACTTTATGATCTAGGATACTGTCTAGTGGGCATTGACTGTTCTTAAGAAGGAAGCTTAACCTTCCTTCTGTCACCTTGTGATTGCAGCTTCTTTAAAATCCTTTTGTACTTGCTTTTGACTGGTAGGAGCTGTTTGTTAGAGCAGTCCTCTTGCCATTGTTACTTTCCTTTTATTTCTAGTTCAAAATGCAATATTCCTTTCTCCTTTATTTTTTGCTTTTGACAGGTAAGGAGCTGTCTGTTAGAGCAGTCCTCTTGTCATTGTTACTTTCCTTTTATTTCTAGTTCAAAATGCAATATTCCTTTCTCCTTTATTTTCTGCAAACTAAGATGGAATAGTGTAAAACAAAATAGTCAAGGTCATCATTCCATAAACTGTACACAATGTATTTTGTAAAGTAATTATCAGTCACATATTATAGTATCCTAATTCATTATGTTTTGTCGTGAAGAGAGGATTAGCCATTATAGTGGGACATCCATTATTTGTTAGAGACCTCTTACATATAATCTTAAATGTGTTCTAGAAGACTTCATTGATTTCATCAATGGATCAATCAGTAGGGGACAAGATTTTGATCAGAAAATTAGCAGCTAGCAGTGCTGTCTTTTGTACTATCATCAATGGCTGATTGGATATCATAGAAAAAAGAAATAGAGCACATGTTCCATTTACTCTTAGGATCATGCAAGGTAGATGAAAGACAACACAAATTTCCAGATTGACTGGCTTTATAGCTTTGGCACAGGTTATGTATTTCTCAGTTTGTATTTTTTAGCTGTGCACAGTTTCACTACACTACAGATGCAATCCTTGCAATTTCAATTATTACTATTGGTTTTTGATAGGTGCTTTCTCTTTCCTTTTTTTAGTTTTCCTTTTAAAGATGAAATTATACGTGATATTAATTATGTATAAATCTCTGTGCTTGGGGCAGATGCCTCTAGGGTTTTTATACTATTAAACAATATTACCGTAATGGCATTGCTTAGACTTAAGGCTATGGAGAGTATGAACAAATTGTAATATATTATTGTTGCAGGGATCTTAGAATTGTAAGAAATCTATGATGAGCACAAGCTTATACTGAGAGGGGGGGTTGAATCAGTATAAGACAATCTTTTTCCCTTTTTAAAAATAACAACCACAATAACTTCAAATACACAATATCAACAAACAATAATAACACAAGAGGAACACATGATTTACATGGAAACCCTTTCGGGAGAGAACCACGGCAAAATATTGTTTATATAAAAATCTCGTACAAATTTTGTAGGCACCAACCTACTAGAGACACCAGTCCACAACAGTTGAGCACCACCTCAATACGAGACACCAATCTCCTCCAATATGAGGCACCAACCTCTCCAATATGAGGCACCAACCTCTTGATAGATGAAGTATTTGTTCTCCATAATAATCTTCCTTCAAAATCTGCCTTAGAATGATCTTCAATTAATTTCTCTTCTCAAATCTGTCGGTGTATAAATGATTTATCAACCTATTCTCCACACTCTTCTCCACATTCCACAACCTCTATTTATACTTTCACCAAGGGAGGTGATTTCATGAATAGATACATCTATTTGCAAAGAGAGACAATGTTCTAATTTATATGCACCTTTTCATACCCAAACATGGGCGCTCCATTTGGGGGGTTGGCCCCTATAAATAAAATTCATTTATTTAAATTTTAATTCCTAAAACATGGGCGCCACTATTGTGAGGGTGAGGGCGAGGGGGGGGAACGGTCGGCCCAATAAAAAATAATTTAATTTAATATTTAAGACTCAAGAGGAGGGTGCTGATATTAGGGGAACTCAGCCAGCATTGGTATGATTTTAAATTTATTTTATTGCTCTCTTGAGGAGATAAAGACTGCCCTTGGAATGAGGTGAATTTCATTGTGATATTAATGATAATAAACTTGCCATTGAACTCCATACATCTTTGACATCGATGACAATAATTCTATCTAAAATTCAAAATCAAATTTGCTTGAACAAAATTTACTTTCTATGGTTGCCCCTATCGAACCTTCATGATGACGATGATGGATTTTTGCAGGTGAGACTATATCAGGAGATGATGAATTGCTAGGGGACGGTGATATTGCACCCAAACGGGATGAATGGATGACAGCTCTCCCACCTGAAAGGAAGGTAGTTTTGGTTATTTGTTGATGTCATGGGGTACAAAATATGTTTACTTCAATTGTGCTACAAAAAGCAAAATATATCTTCAGTTTGATATATAATTGACTTAGTAATTTTTTCAAAATTTTCAGCCTGGCGTGACCATGCATTCAACTTTCTTTAGCAAGTCCGAGAAAGCTGAAAGAGGAGATACAAGTATTTGGACCGACAATCCACTGGAGAAAGCTGAGAAAGCAAAGATGCAGTACTGTTTATGAACCCTCACTTTGTTGACTTTTATATACAGTTATGCCCTTGAATATGCTAATGTAAATACTGGTTATGCAGTTATCTCGAGGCATATAAACAAGCAGCTCTTACTGCAGGAGATAATGGGATTGATTGCCTTGAAAAGAAACGTTCTTCTGCTGCAGCAGAATTGATGGATAATTACAACAAGTCAAAGCGTTCATTGTCACTTGTTGAGAAGCACCAGCAAGAAAAGAAGAAAGGATCCAAGAAAGCTAAACAATCTGAGAAACAGCATGAAGAAGAATGGTCAGGCAAGCATCCATGGAAGCCATGGGATAGAGAGAGTGATTTGGCTGCTGGACGTCAGGCAGCAAATATTGATGCTAAAACTTCAGTTCAAGGGTTAAGCTCAAGATTTTCTTCTGGAAACATAGAGAGGAGTTTCTTGTAACTTCAGCTATAATATTTAGCAATCCTTCAACAATTCTTCTATCCATGTGTCTTGGACAATTCTGGATTATGTTTGGAGGACAGGTCAGCAAGATGTTTGATTTCAATGCCCTGCATGGGCAATAAAGGGATTTGTTGGATGCTATTTAGAATATAATACACTGGCAGAAATATGGCGGGTTCTCAGCTTTTCTGTATTCAAAACAACTTGTTCTAGCAATTTGTTGAGATCATCGAGCGCCTAATTAAATATATATGATAGAGTGTAAGTATCACAATTAGGGTCATTTTTCACATTATTCTGTAATCTAAATTTTCTCACTATGGAGAAAATCAATATATGGGAAGCACCAATTTCATTATAATTTAAAGCATTCTCGGGTTTTTCTCAAGTAATGTCTGCCATTAGTTGTGCGCCCTATGTTTGATTTTACCAAGATTTATCATCTCATGTGGATGCTGCCATTTCAAAGACATATCAATGAACTTTTCCTAAAATCTTAAGGTTGACACTTTTTGCAGGGTTTTATTTTTATTTTTTTGCATCTCAGATGCTGATGTCTTGTTGTAATTTTGTAGGCAAACAACAGTATATCTTACCAGTTGCATGCAGAATTCCAAATGGAGCATTCTATATACATTTCATTTGTGTCTTGCTTATTCATGTTGACAAATATTATTCTTTATAAACAAATCGAATCGTAGATGTGTGGGTATGCTCTTTTTGAGGGTAGCTATTGACAATATAGGTAACATTCTTCAAGAATTACGGGATGGTGCTGCTTGTTTAGAGAATCAATTTACAATTTTTAAAACTTAGTGCCCGACCCTTGCAAAGCAGAAGGGAGCATCATTGAATATGGATTCCATTATCAACGAGATTTACTATGAAAGTAAGGTTAAGTAATTAACATAAATTTAAATTTTCATTTTGTTAATTAAGCCGCGTGAAGGATCTGTTCCAGTAGGTCACATGGACAATGGCACAAATGAGCTCGTGATTGCATTGACCCTCCATCCAACATGTACACTAGTGGTTGCATTCGAGAATGATTCTAAATCAACGAAGTTCTCTTTTTCTTGGTTGCTGGTTCTCTTTGTATATAGTCTTTTGCATCTAACTACAAGTGTCCATTCTGGTATGCTTGTAGTCTTTTTAATATTTTGACAGGTGCGTAATATGCCTATTTATTTTGTACGTGCAATGGTTCGTTGCCTTCAAGCCTTCATCTGTGTTGTTTTGTCTTTCTTTTTCGATAAGATAAGTGTCTATTTTTATTAAAAAACGGAAAGAATGGGAGAGGTAGTCACATCTGATATCACTATGGATTAAACAAGTGCCATGTAGCGGTTGGTATCTGTTTTGTATATTAGATTGAGTTGTGAGAAATAGAATGTAGAAAAGCCAGAGAACAGAAGAGATTGAGGAAGAGGGCTGTATTTATATGTCGGTGAGAGCGAAATATGAATGCATTTGAATAAAACAATTGGAATTTGTAATTATAGAAGCACATTTTTAAATGGGAAAGGTAGGTGATTTTGATGTTATAGACATTGAACTTTTAACATTGTGCACATAATTGGATATATGTGGACCTAGTAAAATGCACTTCATTCATTGTAAAGTGATTTACAGAGTTGTAATTAAACTACATTAATAATGTCCAAAACATCAACCAAATAACATCCAATGTCTTGATACTAACTTTACTTCTGCTTGTTTTTGTTTTTACGTCAAGCTTTGAGACCCATGATGTAATGCTTTTGCATGAGAAACAACTTCTATCTCCAACATGGAAAATAAATTTCATTGTAGAACCTTTTCCTCACATTCTTGAAAACCTAATGTATAAGCTCAAAGGTCACACAATGAGCATAGGTAGATAGAAATAACAATGAAGGCTGCAGGCTGAATGACTACAGGTCAAATATTATAACAAAGTGAATTACATGCATCTTTCACATGATAGAAATAAGTTTTTGATTAAAGATTTATATATAGTGCAAGAGAAGGGCATATGTTTATTTGTTAATTTTTTATTGGTCATATTTGTTGTTTTGAAAAATCCTCATCCACGTCATGTATAAGATGGCTTAAACTTATTATTTTTTGAATTGAAAAAAATTGTCTGAAGAATGCGAACGTATAATTCGTTTTTCAAAAAAATGTTTTAATAAAAAGTTATTAAAATACTAAAAAATTCTAATATTTCAAGTTTATGGACCAATTTCATAAATAAATATTTGAAAAATAGAAAAAATAATCCAATTGTAAATTTTTTTACATATTTGGAATCTACACAATTTCATCTATGATGGGTTTTAATTTCGTCAAAAAATTCTACAAAAATGTCTTTAGACATATGTCCAAAGTCACTATTTTCTATTAACATTGACATGTCCTTCAAGGTGCAAGTCAAAGTAGGTCCAAAGCTAAGAGTTGGCTCCCCAAGCCTTTTTTTTGACCCGAAACTCATTACAAAAATTAGGTTGAAAATTGATATTTTTAGAAATGGGATCCTGTTTTTAAATGAGGTTGCGTTTTTCTTTAATTTTTTTTAAGCCTTTACGAAGTAGGAAATGGGATCCCATTTTTGGCTCGGGGTTCCAAAGCGAAATGGGATCCCATTTTGTTTTGCCCGATTTTGAGTTTTTTTCTAGGTCTGAAACTTCCACTAGAAGTGGAATCATCTTCTTGCATTTACCCATTGGTCAATTAGATTGGTTTGTAAACCAAAAAAAGAAACCAACACCTACCACTCTAGTTATTCCAAATCTAGTAAGATCTCATGAGGAAAGAGCTTAAAAATCAGAAACTCTTATGATGATGAGAACCACTTGTCTAGTACAACCATGGTATCTTGATATTGATAATGTAGAAGATCCTTATCAGCTTATACAATCATGGATTAATACATTCATCATTATTGGAGCCCTGTTAGGATCAAATTCAAAAAATACATGCACATTGGCTATTAATTATATGTGGGACATTGTTCGTGATTGGTGGTTTAATAAGTCTGGTGATGAAAAGAATGCAAAGGTCTACCAAAAGTTTGTTACTCAGACACAAATAGATCCCCAAATTGGGCAAACACATCATGTGCAAATTCAATTACTTGTAATAAACTGTTTATAAGAATTGCTAACTTATGAATTCTGTCCAAAATCTGTATGCATAAATAAAAGATTAATGAAGGATATTCTGTTAATGAAATGTTGTGATTTGAAAGATTTTACAAAATATTTTAGAGCTTTTAGAAGACTATCATATCAGTTGAAAGATGAAAAGAAAATTGATTTTGCTAAATCAAAATATCTTGAAGGACTTCCATACAATCTAGGTGATAAGGTTTTAAGATATATGGAAGTTAGGGAAATAACTCTAGAAGTTACCCCAATAACTGATCTTATTCAATTTGCTAAAAGTCAGATCTTGAGATTCATTGATGACTGTAAATATCAACAAAAGTTTACAAAATATGAAGCCCAACAAATTGCTCCCTCATTTATAGACACCTATGGCTACAATCCTTTTACAAAAACTCAGCGCAAGGCTCATAAGAAGCACCATAAGCATAAGGTCAAATTTTAGAAACACACATTTCCTAGACGCCATTCTTATGCTCCCAAAAACAAATATCTTCGCAAGTGCAGTAATCCATGCCCCCAGAGCAATCAAATAATTTGCTATATCTATAATAGACCTGATCATGAAGCCCCCCCTGATTGCTTCTACAATAACAAAGCTGTTTATTCAAATCTTGACACATCAGCGTGGTGGGATGTTGTAGATGAAGATCTTTATTTATAAGACAATATTTATGAACCAATATATAAAGAATTTGATGCTGAAGATGAAGCTGAATTAGAAGACCTTGCTGATACCCTACAAGAAGCTGAGAAGTAGTTAGAAGAAGATTTTGATGACCTTCCCAGTGTCATGATGAATCACACTAGAAGTGTGAAGACCAAAATCTGCCTTGAACAAAGACTGAAAGATATGGGTTAAATCTATCAACTTTGAATAAGTAAGATGAAAGCCTTCCCTATGAAATTATTGAGTAACTATAAAGGAAATAATAATAATATCACAATAATCTAAAATCATAAGCAATATAATCATGAAATGTATTCCTAAATTACTTCAAACATTCATCTCATAGGGGGATTGGTGTCACATGTGTTAGTGACCCTTTCCCAATCCCTTTAGATAAGCCAAATGTTGCAAATGATGAAGATGGTGTGGACAAGATCAATTCTCAAATGAAGAGATTAACCTTGTATCAGATTTTTATGGATGATTGTGAAGGATTTGCTTGAGGATGATGCACCTATTTAAAGATTTTCAAAATGCCAAGTGTTGAAAAGGGACCAATGTGGGATCAAAATCAAGCCAATGAATTGAGGACACTTGTCATCATGTGATTAGTTAATGTGTGTGCAAGATTTGGGAAGAGTGCCCAAGAGGGGGAAATTTTGAATTCAAATTTGCAATTAATTTTGAGAGGGGGACAAGAAAGAAGAGCAATAAATGCCCTGTTTGACTTGTCATGTTGAAAGAAAATGAGATTTTAATAAATCAATAAAATTGATTTATTGTGCAAGTGGCTAGGTCTAGATAATGCAAGTGGGATGTGATTAGTATTAGATTAGGATTAGATGATGATCATGATTAATCCGATTAAATTTGACTTTTGGACTTTGGAAAATGATTTAAGATTTGATTTAAATAAAGTCCTAATTTATTTGATGAATGGAATATGATTATGCATGATGTAAATTTGACATGTCTACATTTTGCCCCTCTTTGAAGCAATGTACTTGTTGCGTTGGTTCAAAGAATAAACTTTCAATCGAAATTAAAAAATTCATGATTTTTAGATGCCCCATGGAAAGAAGACCGGTACATTGCCCCTCGAGATCGGAAAAGATTCGATTTGAGGGTCGATCTCGATAAAGAGGTTCAAAATGGATGGTTGTGGATGACGATGCAAATGAGATGATTTCAAGATGCTTAGAATAACAAATCTATATTATTCTAAACAAATTAAATGATGATATGATATGAGATGGATGAGATTGATGATGTGATATGATGTGATTATGCAACGGATGATTTATGAAATGCTTAGACTAACAGATCTATATTATGATGATGATGCAAATGCAATGCATGTGAAATGATCGATATTTCCTATTATGTATGATATGAATGATATGTGGTATGCAGACAGTTTATTGATGGTTTGCAGATGCAGGATGGATGCATGATGGATGCATGATGGATGCATGATGTTAGTGCGGGAATGAGATGATGACAAGAGGATCCAACAAGTCCATGATTGGTCGAGACTTTATTAGAGATGATGATGATAGATGATGAGAAATTTAATGATGAGAAATGGATGATGATTTGCTTATCAAGGATTGGGATTTTCAAAGGATCACTTACTTTATTTTTGATAACACACCTAAGTACGATGCATCAAGGTATAAAGGACCAGGATGGCGTTGTACTTAGTGTCGACAAACAGATAGGAGTATTCTTGTTCACACTTGACATACGGAAACCTTGCTAGGTACCTAACAAAGCAAGTATTCGCCAAGTTATTTTACAAGAAGCGTCCAACAAGCACAGAGAAAAGATAATGATCGTTGCCCCATTCCTTTCTCTCTAAATCCTTCGTTCGGATATCATCGAGAGGTCCTTGGAATGAGCGCAATAAGATAAACCAAGAGAAAAGATCAAGTACACAAACAAGCCAATGTTCTTCATACCTCCAGCCAAAGGGATTTGTTTTGATAGGATAAGAATCCAAGGTGATATCCATAAATGATGCCCATTGTCGGAACGATATATCCTAGGACATGCATTGTACAGGATGATGATGGTTTGATAAATTGATTGATAGGCTATTGATATAAGGTCGACTGACATGTTTGAAAATGATCAAGAGTTTGATTTTGTTTTAGGGGTCGGTTGTTTTGATTTTGATTTTACGATTGAAGCTTTGATTTTGCCAATTGTTGTGATTGTTTCTGTTTGTGTTGCCAAAGGATGGAGATGACGATCAGTTTATTATGGATGATTGATTATTTCGGGTGTATGCGAAACGAGACGGGTGGATTTTTCAAATATTTGGATGTTTTTGACATTTTGAAATGTTTTGAGGCTGTTTTTGGATTTTGATGTTTTTCAGGTGTTTTGGGGTTTTCTGAGATTTTACAAATGTTTTGATTTTTGATTTTTTGAATTTTTTGGATTTTGTGTTTTTTTTGAATGTTTTTGGATTTTGATGTCTCGGGGGCTGATCGAAGATTAGCCTTGCCTACGTTTAAGCTCAGAGACGACGTAGTTCGGATTTCAATGTTTTTGATGTTTTCTTGATTTTTTGAATGTTTTTTGGATTTTTGAATATGTTTTGGATGTTTTTGGATTTTTGCATGATTTGGATGTTTTTGGATTTTTGCATATGGATGTGTAATGATATCAATGCTTTGTTTGGGATTTTGTTGAAGACCAAGCTAAGGTGGATTGATCAGATCGAAGGATTGATGATGATGATAACATTGTTGAGGATACACAACAATGCAATGATAGTGTTATGTAACACAAGGATTTGATGGGATTGATGATGATAACATTGTTGAAGATACACAACAATGCAAGGACTGGATTGATCAGGATTGATAATGATAACATTGTCGAGGATACACGACAATGCAAGGATAGTGTTAAGCAACACAAGGATATCCCGAGATGATGATTTTTTGATTGGATTTGAGTGATCATGTTTGATGAAGCTTGGTTTCGAACAAAAGATGTTTGGATGATTTGATGTGGCATTTGACGTGCAGCCTAGATGCGACTGATATCGATTGTTTGGATTGATGTTCGATGAAAGATGAAGAATAATAAGGAATTTCTTTTCGTCAAAATATGCCATGGGCTAGTGCTTCGAATTTTTGCTCACAAGTGGTGGACCAATTTGATTTCATGTTTTCCAATGTTCGGATCGCCACATAAGTTGGAGGACATAGACCAAGATTTACTCCTAAAGCAAGATGTACATATCTGCCCCCAATGTCTAGCAACGTATGGAATGCAATGGATGGATGCTCGGATAAGTGTATGGATGGATGGATATGGTAAGCACGCAAAGTATGCCAAGGATTATATTGCGATAAGATAAGGTGTTTGGATAACGAATACCCATTTGGATAATGCTTCATGGCTCAGATAATGCTGCATAGGATAGGATTTAATGAAAACAGCCCATGTCAAGATGTTCACCGTAAGCAAGCGTAAAGCGTGCCCCAAAATTTCATCAAGATCAAGATAACTTGGACTATGGATCATGAAGATGGATGAAAATGGATTAGATAAATGGTTCATGGATGAAATGGATTTATTATGGATAAGATGGATGGAATGCTCGATTTGTTACGGATGGGGTGAGATGCTTTCATATGAACTGGCACACGTAGATGCTCGATTCTACACATGGCCTTTGTTTGCCGGGTTTTCATCATGGTCTTGCCCAAAGTGCCACCGTAGTGGTTTTCACTAGAGGGCGATTTTTATCTTTACTATTTTCAATCCTTTTTTTGATTTTTTTTTGATTTTCATATTTTTGATTTTTTTGTATTTTTTCGTGAAACATTTAAAGCTCATGCTGAATCATAAGGTGTTGCTAATGTAGATGCCCCTGTCATGATGTGCCATCGATATCTGCCTGAAGGAGCTGCTTTGCTAAGATACATGCACTTGAATGCAACTTTTGGAATTCCTGATCTGCTTCGTTGATACCGGAGTTGACTTTGTCTTCGTGCGCACATCGCGATAGATTGCCTTCTGAATCCTTATGATGAAGGGTTGTTGCTAATACACGGTCAATATGAGAATTGGATATCATGCGTGGAGGCATGGATGGAATGCGTTTAGGGATAAGAGATGGATTGGTTGACAGTTTGGAACCTTTGACTCTCCAAACTTGGGAAGATGAGCAATGATGGGTGGATACGAAAGTGTGCGTGGAATTAGGACCAACTGCTTGATACACTTTGTACGTCGCTTGAAAAGCTTGCTTTTGCTTTTGCGGACATTCTTGATGGATACTTTTCCCTTTTTGATCTTGCCCCATAGTTTCTTTGACTAATGGAGTTTGATAGGGATGATTTTTCTTTGTATTCTTTGGTATCCATTTGTATTTGATTTGTCCATTATGCTTATCAGCTTCTTTTGCTTTGATAACTTTCTTCGTACTTTGATTCAAATCTTTCTTTTGACGTTGGTCCCAATTCATGGATGGGATGATAGGTGGATGAAGATTCATGGCGTGGCTGGTTGTAGTATTGACACTAGCTTCATCATAAGGACTCTTCGTGCTCCCTATGTTGATGTTTGCTTGAGATGAAGTTGCCCCCAGTATGGTGATAGTATCACCTTCATGCTTTGATTCTACTTGCTTTGAGATATTTTGTTCAGTAAATGTGCTTTGACAAATGATCACCGTAGATGACATTGTTTCAATTTTTTGCTCTGCTAACTCTGGATTATCCTGTTCTTTCTGACTTGTTTCCTTGAGTGGATAATGTTCGATATCTTTATTCATGATGTCCTCAATCTGAACTTGGGACATGTTTGATCCTGATGTTGACAACTCCATTTGATTGTAGGAGTTAAGAATCTGCTCTTTTTGTGTAACAAAATTTTGTTCTAAATGAAGATCATCTTGCATGGATAAGAGAGTGTTCATTAGATTATTGTAGTATCTTGGAGATACAAATTCTTGATCTTGATTAATTTCGGAGTTGTTTTTGACATGCTTTGGATCAAGTTCTTGACATGGGGCAGCTTCAAAGGATAGATCGCTTACAAATGGCTCTTGGATATCTTCATTATGCATGGAAAGTGGCTTAATATCTTCGTGATCTTTGAGGGGACTTGGATCAGGAGTCGAGTTGAAGATCCCTTCAATATCGGCAATCATGAGGTCGAAGGATGTCAATATGTCTTGGAAAGGACCATTGCTAGACCTTGGTGAAATATTCTGATCATGCTTTGGCATAAATTCTTGAGATATGTCCTCTACCTCATTAGGTGATGTAGATACATTTTCAACATGATCACTGGTCGATGCCTCGTTGGATGAAGCGAAAATATCTTTATTGATGGATAGATTTTGAACATTGTTTTCAACAATTGCAATAGAGAGATTTCTAATGTCTTCAACCATAGGGTCAAATGATGTTGACATTTCTTGAATTGGATCATTGTTGGGTATTGTCGATGTATTTTGATCATGATTGAGAGGTGACTCTTGACATATATTCATTTGATCATTGGATGGAGTAGACACAACTTCAAGGTATTCAATGATGGAGTGATCTTGATCTTTGTTCTCAACAGTTGTTATCTTTTGTGTTTGTGCTCGTGTTGGTTGGGTAGCTTGAGAGGTTTGGGCAACTTGAGAGGATTGTTGCACTTGTTGAGCTTGTGTTGCTTGTTGCATGGCTAGATATTGTTGGTATCCTTTTTGAAAAGCAGCTTGTAATGTCACATTGTATTGGATTGATGTGGTGGAAATTGGTGGTGGTGGGGGTGGTGGTGGATACGAAATCATGTTGGATGTAGTGACAAGTGTTTGAGATACGCTTGGATTGATTGTGGGGGTTTGAGATGTGATGGGCGTGATAGTGGTGTTTGGAATGATTGAAGGGATAGTGATGGTTGGAATAACTGAGGTGATAGGTCCTTGGGAGACCGTATTTTGATTGGTTGGGATCATCATTGTTGCTTGATTGGATACCATCTGTTGGTGCGATGTCGATGGTATATTCAAAGGATTTGACGTGATGGTTTGATTGACGTTAGTTGGATTGAATTGGGTGGCGTGATTGGTGCTAGGTAAAGGGGGAATCCCTAAACCAAGGAATGATGTAGGTAATGGTGGTGGAGATTTCCCTTGGCGCAATGCCTCAACTATTTCCGCAATTTGATCTTGCCAAATTTGTTCTTGATTTTGATCTTGACTCACTTGAGATAGTTGATTTGGCTTGTGTTCAAGTAGTTTTGGCATGCATGTTTGCAGTTTTTGAATGGGATTATGGGAAAATTGACTTTGGATAATGTTCTGATTTGGGATGATGTTTAGATTTGGCATGATAGGATGAACATTGTTGGTATTGGGAATCATTTTTCCAAAGTTTTTCGAGTTAGGATTCATGTTTCGAAAACTTGTACTTGGTACATCCACATTTGGTTTGTAGGGATTTGGTGGAATGATGTTGTTCGTTTCAAGGCTCATGCATTGATTATTCAATTGGTGGATTTGTAGGTTTGGACTTAGATCTATCATGGGGAAATGTGTTCCAAACTTTGACTTGGGCATACTCACACTTGTTGTACCATTGACATTTGTTGAAGGAAATGATCCTATGCATGGATTTTGATAATTGATAGGCATTGCAAGGCTTTGAAGATTCAACTGATTTGGATTACCCAAGATGTATGGATCAAGTTTATATTCCATGTTCTTCTTGTGTTTTGACTTTGTTATGAAAGTGACCTCTAAGGTTCTTAGGATCAATGACGAGATGAAAGATGAAAGGTGAAATGATATGAATGATGAACGTTTAGGAACTTTGAATCAATGCTAGACTTAGAGATTTTGATTTTGATTATTTGATGTGGATGATGAACTTGTAAACCCTAAGATGTTGGATGTGATCTTAGGATGAATTTGTTCAAAGATGTGATAATTTAACTAAGTGTGCGTGGAAGGATTCATCCAAACACACCTAACTAAACAAATGATTTTGATTTGGTTTAAGGATGTACCCAAGTCTAGAATGATGTTTGTAAAGATCTAAAGTTGTTTTGGTGAGATGGATTGATGAATGTTTGAGGTGGATGAAGTGTTTGATTTTGACCCTAAGAGACTTAGAGAGACTTTGTTTACTAGGCCAAGGTATTGAAGAACACACTTTTCTCTAAGAGCAATCAAAAGACCAATATGACCAAGGGATATCAAGCACATGTGTGGGGTCCAATTTGTTATCTTTGCTTAGTGTATTCTTTTTACCAAAAACAACCACTTGATTATGTTTCAAACTGAATGTCCAATGTCACAATTTCTTTTTGTCCCACAAAGTGCTATGTGGAAGTTCCAAGAAATTAGGACAAAGGTTGCCTAATGTTGACCTTTGTAAGAGCAAATTAAGATGTAAACCCAATTACTTAGGAACCTCTAAGGACATAGTCCCAAGGGTAAGCAATAGTTCTTGGGCTTTGTCAAAGGTATTTGCTCAAACTAAGGGGTTTGAAGTCTTGATGATGATGTTGAATGTTGGTTTGCAAATTTTTTTGAATACACACTGTGTTTTCAAACAAAGAATAATTACGAGCCCTATGGATGTGATAGACAATGTTTGTTGAGTCCCCACTTGGACAAGTCCAGCTACGCCTACTTTTAGCGGATGGTTAGATGCTTGACCCCACTGGCTCCCCTCCACGGCACTCACTTATGCGGGGCAGCCAAGCACCAACACCCATGAAACTCCCATGGCATGCTTTCCATCTCTACTAAAAGCCGTAAAATTGTGGGGCGGCTTCAGAACGACCGTTCTTGCACCAACAAACAGATTAAGGATTTTGGCCAATTCTAACACATAGGTTCTAGTAAGGACTTTCCGTTCGTGGAGATTGACCCATGGCAAGAGTCCCCTTTCGGATCCATCTGTCGGAGCCAACCGCGTGATTATGGCGTTTAACCAAAACCCTCATTTATATTTGGAAATACTCTTGGCTTTAGAGTGTTACGGTTGAGTCATCGCTTGGGTGAATTACTTTTTCCCCAAGGCAGGCCTCTAAGATAAAAAAGCAAGCAAAGACACAATCCGTGGCTTCGATCGATCTTTGATGGCACAAAGAAAGAGATGTACACGAAAATGCCCCTACTCACACTCGCACAAGATGTTCAATTTTTTAAGCCCAAATTGAAGTGTTTCAAAGCAATAAAATGTATTTTGAGTGTTTCTCTTGCACCCTAGATCGCACGAAGCGCAAGGGGAGAGGATACGCACTCAAAAGACAAAATCACACAAATCAAGCACTTGTTCGTTTTATACCCTTCAAAGCAATCGTGTGATTCGTTTTAAGCACCAAATGAAATATGAAGATTGCTTGTCCAATTTTTAGCCCAAAATCAAAAAGCTAGTAAGTTTGTAAGGTTCAATTTTAGTCCAACTTTGCAATGAAAATTGAAAACTTTTGAAGTGTTCATTTTA
Source organism: Sequoia sempervirens (assembly GCA_007258455.2). Classification (NCBI taxonomy): domain Eukaryota; kingdom Viridiplantae; phylum Streptophyta; class Pinopsida; order Cupressales; family Cupressaceae; genus Sequoia; species Sequoia sempervirens. The sequence goes on from VDFB02271358.1 coordinate 213,088,567, forward strand.
AAGCCCAAAACCAAAGATGAGTTAGCCTATAACAGAAAATTAAAGCGTATGGCGGATCCTCCAAGCATTAAAAAATGCTTTGTTAACTTTGAGTTTTCAATGTTCCATTTCTCTCTACTCCAATCTAACTCTCGTTTTTCGCTTGATCTCAATGTTTGATTTTGATGCCAACCTGCAAAACAATACAAAGTTATCACAAATAAGAAGTATAATATTTCAATAATATAATGAATACAATTTCAAAAATAATGAATGCATTCATCAAATAAAGAGAAAGTTGTCCTTTGGTGATTCTTGGTGCAAATGATAATAACTTCAAAAATTTGATAATAACTTCAATCCATGATAAAGTTTTCTTGTGTACCATGCCTCCTCAAGTGATAAAAGCCATAGGCAATGTCAACATCTAAAAGTTGAAAATTCTGAACTTCTATGAATCAAGGATAATAGACAGAGGATACGTTAGCGAAGGATTTTAATGCTTGGCAGAACATTTTGGATGTTAATAGAGGCAGCAATACTAAAATATCAGCAAGTGATTTAAATGATTGAAGAGGTATAGACAAAACCGTATGTCTCCAAGCAATAATATATTGTAAATAACATAACCACCATTGCCACCGTAAATAAAGAGATCAAAATATAAATCTGAACTAAATAAAGCTCTGTCACGCGTCAAGATCATGTATCAGTAATTTTCCTGCATCTAGAAAATGAAGCATGAAGAATGTGAATGGGCAGGTAAAGTACGTTGTTCAGAGTAAATAAAGACACGTTGGAACAGGATATGAACGTCAATCTAGTAGACAAAAGAATATGTTGTCAGATGTTACAGTTGCAAATAAATGAAGATCTACTGAGATTGCGTGAAGATAAAAGAAAACAACACATTTATCATAGAAGCCGCTGGCATTATTACTTTCAAATCAATCGCTGCAACCTTCTCGTGCCCGTGCAGATTTGAAAAAGATTTTGATTGCACCAAACAAAGGTCCCATTAATCTAATGTTAGAGGAGTAAATGTAGTTCGCAGGTGATAAGTCGACTTCTTTCATGTGATAAGAATCTAGAAGAAGGTAACGTCTGTGTCTTTACGCGGTGGATCATTGCATTCCATTGCCTACGTTCCACTCAATCTGTCCATCAGGCAATAATCACCATTCAACATTTTAAACAGAGACGCAGATGGGTGAGAAGCGGGGGTTTAGATGGTCCACCAAGAATGAGTGACAGGCTGCATCAATGAAAGAATCAGAAGGCAGAAAGAGCGAGGAACTTTCACTAAATCATAAAGAACGCAGGAAACTGTCAGATAAATTCATTTAAAACATGAAGAACTTGAACAGCCAAAAAGACAATAGAATTATTGGATTCGTGCAGCAAAGAAGATGAAAGTAAATGACAATAATAATGGGCAATAGTAAATGGAGTCATTTGAAGGAGCAGCGGAAACACCAGTCAGATTCAATGTAAATGCTCATTTTTTGAAATTTTTTTGACAAAAGAAACACCAGTCAGATTCAAATTGAAATAAAAACCATTACGCTTTGAAGAATCCAGAGATTTTAGATCTGACACGTGTGGATAAATATGTACCGCTGATTGATCTCCCTCCACAACTATCGAGTGAGTGAAATATCATTATTATCGCAAGTGACACAAAATTCCTTTACCACGGGTTCAAAATATGTATGCATTAACAATTTAGAGCCAATGTGGTTGAACAACAAGGCACGAGATCTCGAGTGGTACCAGCGGACTGGAGCGAGATCTATTGTGTATCAATGAACAAAGACCCGTGAGAAGATTGAGAACCATTAAAGTTCCGCACGATATTGGCCGCCTTGGTGTTTGCGCCTGGCATCATTCTATTTCTTACTGTTTGTACTCCTTTATTTCCCTGGCCTGCAACGAGCAGATTAATATCGGTGATACCTATTTCGCTGCTCGCTTTAATTTCTTGCTCCCTTCACCAGCACTCTCAGTGCCTTAATGATTCTCCTAGCGTGGTCTCCACTGCTCTTCCCTGTGGTTGGCCGAAATCTGCAAATAGTTAATCACTTCAACAAAAGGTTAGGCGGATGGATGTTTATCAAGAAAAATTTTAGACAAAGGTTGCATCGTTGACCGTTATGGCACATTTAAAAGGTTAAACAGATAGAAATGAATAAGGCACATTTATGGCTATAAGATCGACCTGCAGTATACTTACAAGATGCGTGCAGTACAATATATCATTTAGAATATCAAGAAGATATTCTAATGAATACCATAAAGCACCCCTATAAGATCAAGCAACTTTACAAGGGACGGCGCACGGTTGAAGGATAGGAGTCTAAATGCATTAAAGAGATATTCTTAACTGCTCCAAATCAATCACCCAGGCAACAACCAATTTGAAGATATAAAATGATATCAAACAATTTTAAACAGATGCACAGACTTTAAACAACCATATTCAATGTACAAAGACACAGAAAGAATACGTCCCCAAATCGATTGACTCATATGGCACCTTGAATGTTCCACTAAATTTGGCTAAAACATGACGTTGTGTGATATTTCATGTATGCAGTAGCGCACAAGAAAGCTAATAAACTATGTGACATAACACAGCAGCAGTTGGAGCCATTATTAGACTTCAAAATTTTGAAATAGCCGAAAATAAATGCTATGTGACAAATTTTAGGAAGATCAAAAAGAAATCACAGCTACTTCTCTGATGGCTCACTCTGTGCCAGCGGTAGGAAAGATAGAGTAAATATGCTCGGGGATCTCAACATTTCTCAGGATAAACAACACAGTTAGATATTTGAAAAGGACGATAATACTGTTGGAGGCCCTCCTTCTAGCGCCAAACTGTGAAGACCAAAATCTGCCTTGAACAAAGACTGAAAGATATGGGTTAAATCTATCAACTTTGAATAAGTAAGATGAAAGCCTTCCCTATGAAATTATTGAGTAACTATAAAGGAAATAATAATAATATCACAATAATCTAAAATCATAAGCAATATAATCATGAAATGTATTCCTAAATTACTTCAAACATTCATCTCATAGGGGATTGGTGTCACATGTGTTAGTGACCCTTTCCCAATCCCTTTAGATAAGCCAAATGTTGCAAATGATGAAGATGGTGTGGACAAGATCAATTCTCAAATGAAGAGATTAACCTTGTATCAGATTTTTATGGATGATTGTGAAGGATTTGCTTGAGGATGATGCACCTATTTAAAGATTTTCAAAATGCCAAGTGTTGAAAGAGGGACCAATGTGGGATCAAAATCAAGCCAATGAATTGAGGACACTTGTCATCATGGTGTTAATGTGTGTGCAAGATTTGGGAAGAGTGCCCAAGAGGGGGAAATTTTGAATTCAAATTTGCAATAATTTTGAGAGGGGGACAAGAAAGAAGAGCAATAAATGCCCTGTTTGACTTGTCATGTTGAAGAAAATGAGATTTTAATAAATCAATAAAATTGATTTATTGTGCAAATGGCTAGGTCTAGATAATGCAAGTGGGATGTGATTAGTATTAGATTAGGATTAGATGATGATCATGCTGATTAATGCTGATTAACTGATTTGACTTTTTGGACTTTGGAAAATGATTTAAGATTTGATTTAAATAAAGTCCTGATTTATTTGATGAATGGAATATGATTATGCATGATGTAAATTTGACATGTCTACAAGAAGAAACAGAGGTAGATCTCAGAACAAATTTCCAGGAAGCCAAAGATATAACAAACCTCCTCAAAATGGTAGTCATCCTCAACAATAGTTCCAACAATATCAAATATAGTTTCAAGGACTAAATTAGTTTGAAGCCACCCTTCCACCTCAGGTAAATGGACTACTAATGTCATTTACTCCTATTTATGCAGAAAGAAAGGATAGAAAATAGTCGAAGCAAGATGATCCTATTATTTTCACCATGACAAATCTGTCTCTCAAACAAAATGTCTTTGAGGAAGAAAGCTATGAATGACCACAATTCTGTCCATCTAATCCTATTATATATGATGAGACTAGTACATTCTATTATCTTGGTCAAGATCATTCTGAATTCCAAGAATAGATCCAAAAAGATTATGAGGATGACAAAGAAAATGAGTTCCCAAGAGATATAGAGGAACGCAACAATGTAAAATTAGTAATCTCCATTTTTCTAGAACCAATACCTTAGTTGGTGAGAACATCAAACCTACAACATGACTAACATAAGAACATCAAACAATAATTAGTCATGTTAGAAAGCCCAAATCTAATGTTCCCTATGAAATTCTTAGCTAAATCAAAGAGGAAACATGAACATGATAGTAAAACAACTAAAGCTAACATGAAACCAAAATGAAATAACTAAAACTCCATCCCATAGGGGGAGTGGTGCTCCTTTGATGTGGAAAGAAGCCCTTTCCCAATCCCAATTGATAAGCTTGATGTTTGAAGACGATTCTAAGTGTGGAAATGATGCTAAGTGATGAAAATGAGTTCAAAATGACATGAAGATGTTGATTGCAAACAATGAAAATGACTATAATGATAATGCATGAAGTTGTGGATCTATATTATGAAAATGATGCTTCTATTTATAGAAGCCAAGGGTTGAAGAATGAGAGGATTTGTTGAATGTGCGATAAAATAGGAGCCAATGAGAATGTTCCAAATGTCACAATTCTATTGGAGGAAGGTGGAACACATTTTGAGAAATGTGTGAGTGGAGGAGGATGAAAGAGAAGTAAATGAAATTGGTTGAGGATTTGAAACGTTGTAAGAGGAATTGAATGAATGTTGTTGAGATTTGAGAGGATGTAAGAGAATTTATTGCATTTGTAAGAGTTATTGAGGATGTGAAAGGTTTTTGAAAACCAGAAATTGAATGAGAGGTTGTTGAGAGGAATATTCCTTAGAATATGCCTTTGTGAAGATAAATAGAGGAATTAGATAATTAATAGAATAACACTACCATGATCAAAATTCTTTTTATTTATTTTATTTTTTAGATGCTCCACTTTTGCCCCAATGGAAGAAATTACGTTGCTACATTGCCCCCTTGAGAGATCGGGTGAAAATTGCAAAATTAGGTCAAGCTTGTGAAAATGGTTTAACAAGGATACAGACACAAAAAATAGCCCACGGGATGTGAAAACAAACTTATGACGAGGAAAATGGGTCAAAACGGGTTTCATTCCGAAAAAAATGGATTAAAAGGTTCAAAAACCCTAAAAAAAACCCCAAAAAAACCCTAAAAAATTTGCATAATTAGGGGAAATGCACCAGTAGCCGCCAGGGCTAACTTTGCACATTCGAGTAGAGTGCAAAATAGGTCCGATTACAATTTTTTTTTGGGCTTCTTTGTAACCGAGTTAGGACCTTAAAAAGAAAAATTTGGCTTCTGGGTATTTCAAACACGTCTTGTGGAAGTCATAAAGTGAAAGGTGGTCAAAAAGGGGGTTTTTTTACCTCCGTCCCCTACATCTTCACTATATTGCCTATACCCGTTCATTACAAATCCAAAAAACATTTAAAAATTTTCCTATTACCAATTATCATTTCACCTATTTCAAGTTACGTTTGTATGCAGCCCCATCAAAATATCATGTGGGTCCGTTAGGAGGTGGACCCTTTACCATCAACCTCATCACATTAAAATGTTCTCCACGTGCCCCAGATTCCTTCATCAAACCATGCATATGAGTTAACCACGTACCCCTTAAGCCTTCATCAAACCACACGTACGTGTTAACTTAACTGTGGGTAGCTGGGCAGCTTGAAGCCCTAAAGTCTTCATCTCTCGCGGTTTCCTTCCATATTGTTCGTCGCTGCAACCACGGTTTTCTCTCTCCCGCCACCACGGTTTTGGCTCAGCAACCACGACGACGACCTTTGGCTGCAGGTAACGTCTCCACCTCTCTTCACCTGCAAGATTGCTTGTTTAATAGTGGAATTTTGTTGGGTTTGAAAGTGTTTGAGTGCATTTTGGCGTCTTTAAAAATCATTTCTGTGTATGGCATGAAGGGTTTGACTGTAATCATTTATATTTACATGTGACTGCCGACTGGTAGAAAAAGGAACCCTCGTGAATTATTCTATCTACATCATCGACTTTTTGACTGCTATACCTTTTTTTAACATTATTCTATGAAGTAATCACATGTAATGTGATTTAAACAGGACATTGACGAAATTTTGACTAAGTATCATCATGAAATTTATTGGGTATATAATAAGATACTTAATCTTCAAAGATTTTTTCATTTAATCTTATATGGAGCTGCATAAAACATCTCCACCTCTCTTCACCTGCAAGATTGCTTGTTTAACAGTGGAATTTTTTTGGGTTCGACGGTGTTTGAGTGCATTTTGAGGTCTTTAAAAATCATTTCTGTGTATGGCATGAAGGGTTTGACTGTAATCATTTATATTTACATGTGACTGCCGACTGGTAGAAAAATGAACCCTCATGAATTATTTTGTCTACGTCATCGACTTTTTGACTGCTATGCCTTTTTTGACATTACTCTATGAAGTAATCACATGTAATGTGATTTAAACAAGACATTGATGGAATTTTGACTAAGTATCATCATGAAATTTATTGGGTATATAATAAGATACTTAATCTTCAAATATTTTTTCATTTAATCTTATATGGAGCTGCATAAAACGTCTCCAACTCTCTTCACCTGCAAGATTGCTTGTTTAATAGTGGAATTTTGTTGGGTTCGACGATGTTTGACATTAAGGGTTTGACTGTAATCGTTTATATTTACATGTGACTGCCGAATGGTAGACAAGTGAACCCTCATGAATTATTATATGAAATTTAAACATTTAATCAAAACCCACCACTGTTATTTATATGGAGCTGCAGAAAATGTCTCCACCTCTCTTCACCTACAAGATTGCTTTTTCAATAGTGGTTTTTCTGGGCATCGTCAATGTTTGAGCACTATGATTTCTGTTGACCTTATTCTAAAATCCCATCTGGAAACTCTCAACTTTCCTTAGACTGCTCGGTTGTCCCTTCTCCAAACCGTTTGAGTGTTTTACGGAGAGAAAAAGTCAATTTGTTTCACTTAGACTCAATACACAAAGAATTTTCCCCAAAATTAAAGGAATATTCATTTGCATGTGGCACAAGCAGAGCCTTACAATATTTCTCATTTATAATTCTGGATATTAAAAATGATTATTCTCATAGTTCAAGCAAAAATTTGGAACACACTATTCCCTTAAAAACCCCAGTGTGGATAATCTAAACCGGCCAACTCCCATCATGATGCAGGAGATTTGCACTGAAATAGGGGTATGTCATGCCCACAGCTTCAATAAGTTAGAATAGAACATTAGTTAGTAGTTCAAAAAATTTGAAACGTGTCTCCCCTAAAAACAAGAGCAGTCACATTTAATAGTTATGGTATTGTTTTAAATAGAAGTGAAAAGCGTTTTAGTTTTATTTCAAGGAAGAAGGTATATTGCTGTATGGTATTTTGCTGATAAATCTATCACAATTATATGAACAAAACATTTGACGTTTTCCACACTATCGATAAGTTGATTGATGAATGTTAAGCATCTAAAGGGATTGCTTATTCCAATTCAAAGTTCTTATATTTCCCAGGTTTTTCACTTGAATTGAGGTAGAGCAGAACTCCATCATTATCGTTAGTTCCCATTCTCTCTCTTGGCATAAGGAGAGATTTCCATAAAATTGAATTCAGGGGATATGTAGCATGCAGCTGAGTATACAATTCCGAGTACAATGAGAAAATAACTCTTATCTTCCTTGAGACCTTACACACATATTCAAATGAATCTCATCTACTTAATGACCAAACTGTATGTATCAGTTTGAAATAGTCATCTCATCTAGACAACCTACTGCTATCACCTAAAAGAAGGCGGCCTATTATAAGTGCCTCTTTCCTCCAGAACACGATCTACGGTACATGCCCATTAGAAATGTTATGGACAGAACTTATCCCATATACCTCTTGGACACCAAAACTGAACCCACGTCCCTTGATTTGTTTATGTAAGGAATTGTCACATATTCATCCTATTCACATATTTTGTATTTTTATTTTGAATTTCCAAATGATTTTACAAAAAATAATCTTATATACTAGCTCATGTACCCCCATATTCATCCTAATCTCATGTACCCAATCTTCGATTTACAAGAATAAATTTTGTAAACCTCCTCCATTTTTTCTTAAAAATATTAGAAAACAACACAAACCCATTTCACTTACCATGATTCCACACAACCCCAATTTTTCTTACCATAATTCCACACATACCCATTTCACCTACAATTATTTCTTACGGACCCATTTCATAGAAAAAACAATTACCATAATATAACATAAGTACAAATCAAAGGAAACCCAAAAAAATTCAGACGATTGTTTCAGTTAACAACTAAACAGACTCTGTACGCCCACTGAAACACAACCCTCTGCATTCCAATCACGTCCAAAGTTCTTACTGGATAAAAAGATAGTAAACATAATCACTTACCAGCAGCTATGAGTGAGCCTAATATCTGCCTGCCTTTTTCCTATGTACAATCTTCACACCACTACTGAAAGAGAATATATACAATTTATATACGTGGACAGTTCACTTTTCTAGAAGACAATCATCATTACAGCAAAGCACCATACATATCCTGTCTTTTCCCAAGAAACTTTAGTCTCTGGCCAATATCCAAAGCTAATAGGTTCTTCTAACTTTCATTATTGTTGTTGGTAAATAAAGGATTTTGTTTTAGCTTATATCCAAGTATGAAATAAACATTCGTTCTCCTCTAAGCTCAATGTAGTTGCATAAGGATTTTCCCCCATAGGTGCTTTCTCTTTATTCAATGCATACTTTTTTTGTACCTTCCTTCCAAACCTTAGAAATATACAATCATGGCAACATGAATTACTATGTATATTACCAAACTCAATTTACAAAAAGACAAATATTGATCAAAACATATTCCCGATCAAACTCTTCTTAAGGTTCTGGATAAAGTATGTTAACCTATTTTGAGTCTTCACATTGACAATAGCTTGTTATACGATCATCCATGATTCTATTTTGGTGATATTTTATAAGCATAATGAGCAAAAACATCCTTATGGCATACATGATGTATAATCTTATATGGATAATAAAGGTGAAAATGACATGGACCTTAACATATGTAATCTGATGGGTGGTATATATCTATATAAGACTGTACATATGTAATCTGATATATATATATATATCTATATCTATATCTATATCTATATCTATATCTATATCTATATCTATATATATCTATATCTATATCTATATCTATATATATATATCTATATCTATATCTATATATATATATATCTATATATATATATCAGATTATATATTTATATATATATATGTATAATCTTATATGGATAATAATGCTGAAAATGAGGAAGAAAACCGTGGGAGATGAAGACTTTAGGGCTTAAAGCTGCCTAGAAACCAACGGTTAAGTTAACACGTACGTGTGGTTTGATGAAGGCTTAAGGGGTACGTGGTTAACTCATATGCATGGTTTGATGAAGTAATATGGGGCACATGGAGAACATTTTAATGTGATGAGGTTGATGGTAAAGGGTCCACCTCCTAACGGACCCACGTGATATTTTGATGGGGTCCGCATACAAACGTAACTTGAAATAGGTGAAATGATAATTGGTAATAGGCAATTTTTCATTCAACACACCATTGTTTGGCAGGAAATTACAAATGTGAAAGTCAATCACCACAATTCAATGCATTCAATATACACATTCTAATGATTTTATAAGAGGCAATTTCCAGTGTCATTTTCATTACGAATTTGCATATGCTTTCACAACATATCCTCTACAAAACTCAGGCATAGATGGTCACTGCAAAATGAAATGACAGATTGTTTCCCACAAAAAATTCAAATTTGAAACTCACCCACCACAATTCAATGCATTCAATTTACCCATTTGAATGATTTTTTAAGAGGGAATTCCCATGGTCATTTTCATTACGAATTCCCCCCTGCTTTCACTGAATATCCTCTGCAGACTTCAAAGCTTACTAAGGCAACTTTTGCACATTCCTCTTAAAAGGAAGCTTATTCATGTTGGTACACCCAGAATAAGTAAATTCATGTTTTTATTTATCAGTATACCGGATTTACATTTATGTTGTCTGTTTCATTGTTCAATATACTCTTTTATATTTATGAACTCAATGTCTACATTATTTTCAATGATACATTATTTTCCACTTATTTTATGAGTTTCAATAATTAGATTACATATTTGTATATACATATACATATACATGTATATGTATATGTATATAAAAATATATATACACATGTATATGCATATGTATGTATGAATGTATATGTATACATGTATATGTATATACATAGACATGTATATTTATATAGATATACATATATTTATTAAAAGTCGTGGCACAAAGTATATGCACAATACACACTGTCAAATAAATTCGTGCAACAGTTGTCACTAAATATATGTATATTTATATAGATGTACATGTATATGCATATAGATATACATGTATACACATACATATATATGTATATATATGTCCATTCTATTGCACTCTGCCATATATGGTGCCATCATATGTAATACACACTATTATTTTCTGCTTCATACCAAGGATCAAAACATTGTGGATTTTAATGCTCCAATAAAAACTCTTATTGTTGTGCATGCAATATTGTAAAGATGATTTGATGTGGGAATGTTATGAGTACCGAGTACTACCCCTGTTTATTACAATTATTTTGTAGGCAAGCGGGAGCGTGGAGAGGTGAATCAAGCATGTGGATTATCAACATACCAACAAAGTTGTGTTAGTTAACACAACAAACTCTATAGGGACATTTTGCTCTGAATGCTTCTTGATATGTTTACATTTTCTGGTATACACATGTTCATAAATAAATACTTTTCTTATTAGATGCTTATTTCATTCGAGGAATATATTTATTGGCATTGGTCTCTTAATGGCCGGAATGCAAGGACTTATCTGCAATCAACAAAAGACATTCAGCGTTAATGACAGGTAAAGTCTATGACTTTACTTTGGCAATGACCTAGTAATACTGAAAAATGTGTCTTCTTATATATATGGCTGAAAGTTAGATGAAATGAGCAATAGCATACAATAATTATGAGATTAGTTAGTATTAGATTAATTATATGTCTGCATGTATATACATATATATATATATATATTGATAGGTATATATGTACATACATATATATGGTTATGCATATATGTATGTACATATATAGCTATATATATGTGTGTGTGTGTCTATGTGTATATATATAATTAATCTGATAATTAACATTTAGTTCCATTAATTTTTGATACTGATAATTGATAAGAGTATATCATTGTCTTCATATGCCTTCATCAACCACGCATATGGGTTTACGTAACAAAGTTTTGTGATTATTTTTTATTGAAAAAGACTGAAACATAGTGTAATTAGTGAGAACACAGAAAATAGAAGGCTGAAACCATCATCAAACATAGAAGGTATACAAATTTGAGGTTCCAATAACAAACAACAACAACATTAGGACATTTTATATTCATATCATAGTTATATTTTGAATCAAACTGCAATAATTGATTGGGTGGTGCGAGAGAAAAACATGGCTCGAAGATACTTGAAACATAATTACATCAGCATTATCACATCTTATAATCATATCACAGTTATAACTTTAAGCAGATAAACGAATCTGATTTGCAAACCAAATCACTGAAATATACTGCTACATCGATCAAAAACCAAAATTGAATATGGACATCATCAACTGTCCATATTTCTAGGAAAAGGTGGCGGCGTGATATATCCGCCAGTAGCTGAGTCAGGTCCACTTGTAGGAGGTGATATTTGGTTAATACCTCTTTGAAGGCATGTTGCTATTTGAGCAAGTAATGCTTGGCTTGCATCAGCAATCAATCCCATTTGTTGTGTGCCACTTCCAACCTACATATTGTTGATGGCTGTAAAGGCTGGTGTCAAAATGCTCATCATATCAAGCAGGATAGGATGATGGGTGGGTATAGGATCCCCCACTGTTGACTTACGTTTTCTCTTCTCTGCTTGTTTTGCTTTCTTTTCTGCTTCCTTTTGTAGACGTTCAGCCTTGGCCTACTCTTGTTGAATGGATTTCTCTTGCATTCTTATCATTTTCTACTCATCTTCTATTGCTTTCCTTGCTTGCTTCTCAACCCTTGCTGCTTCCTTTATAACTGCTTCTGCTTCACGGTTTGCCTTTCTCTGCAACATTTGCTCCTTCTTACATTGCTGCAACTCCTCTTTCCTTTTCTTCTCTACCTCTTGTTGGCTGAACAATTCGATGAAGGCGTTAGATGTTCGTACTTGGGACCCCCTACTAAGGCGAAGCACTCCCGAACGAACTCTCCATGATGTTCCTTGCACCCTCTGCACTGGAAGTTTCAAGAATTTTCTGATTGGTCTTGTTGTTTGCGATCCATCATGTGGGGTGCATGGCACAAACTCAACTTCTTCCTCACTAATAGCTGCGTCATCTTCACTTTGACCATCGCTATGCTCTTGCCAATTCCTTGCATTAGTGAAGTAATGTATTACTCCAGCTAGATCAACGTGTGGTGGATTTATTTGAGTTGGCATTAGAGAGGCTGAATTCTTCCTCAGTTGGATTTATTTGCTCTCCAAGGTTTGTGGCTGCTTCATGCATCCATTCCGGTTGGCTAACTTGAGTTGGAAAACTCAAGCCTGTTGATGTAGTGGCTGTATCTGCAGTGGAGGGTGCAATAACTGATTGAACTTCTGGTTGGAAATCTGCTAAAACTTGTTGGATTTCTGGTTGAATGTGTGCTGTAGCTTCATCACCCCCATTGCATTCTGCTACAACATCACTTGGCACTTCCCTTGCATCATATTCCCTCACAAAACCATCTATTACATCCTCATTGTAACCAAGAAGACGCAAGCATGTCTCTGCTGCCATAACATCGTCTTTAGTTTCCATTGTGACTGGTTCATCTTCTGTTGTAGGAGTTGCAACATCATCTTCAACAACATAGCCCTCACTTGGGCCCATGTCGTTGTCAAGGGCTGACCGATTAAGAGGCCATATTCCTATTCTGCGGAACCCACTAACAATGTTACTTGGTTTCAAGGCTTTTCTGAAATCTTGGCTTGCAAGACTTGCCAACTCTTCACGTCCAATATCAATATGCGGGTTTGTAGCCTACCAAATAGTTCTTTCCTCTCTAAAATATGTCTTGAATGGAGCAAAAATGCTGACATCCAATGGCTGCAGCTTGTGAATGGTATGAGCAGGCAGTGTTAGCAGGTCTATTCCTAATTTTTGTGATTGTTTAATGGTCTTGAAAGCCACATGGCTGCCATGACCGTCAAAAATGAGAAGGGCCTGGTTTGTCGGTGAAACCCCACCGGGATATTAGCTGCAAAATGGTCTAACCATTTGAGAAATAGTTCCTTTGTCATCCACGCATGTTCTTGGACTGCCATCAATGCCCCTACCTTGCAATTAAAGATATAGTTCTGCATGTGCCTCTTTGATTTAAACAAGTAGAACTCGATAATGCTTATCCCAGCTGCACTTACACAGGCCAACACTGTGATCCACTCTCTACCTTTTGAAACCAAATGTGGTACACATTTTGTACCCAATTTGGCAATAACTCTCATGCCACAGTTCCTTCTAGCCTGAATACCAGTCTCATCGCAGTTCCATATTCGACTTGCTCCATACTGATTAAGTTTGATCAGGCTCTCGAGGTTTTCATAGAATGCTTGCACGACAGAAGAACGAACCATAATCACTCTGTCATTGTCCACTCCTTTAGCTGTTCTAATTGTCAAATCTGGGTGCCTTCTTCGAAATCTTGCCCACCATGACCTCCCGAGGACCCGATTTGTGAAAGGATTGGGTCGAATTGCTGTTATTTGGGAAACAATGGCTTGTAGTTGATTTACTTGTAGTCTGTGGGCCAATCTTGCGATGTCCTTGCACCATTCGACAACTTCAGTCTCCTCCTCTTCAGTTAAAATTGTACGTGGACCCCTCCTCTTTGTGGTGGTTTGTCCTAACAACCATGCCCTCAAACTGCTAGGTGGCATACCCCACTTGATTGCTATTGCCCTGATTGACATTTTGTTTTCTTCAACACTCTTAACTGCTCCTTCCATATCAACATATGTCCACTTCCTAATGGGTACAAGTGAGGGCAGTTGCACAGCAGGTTGAACATTTGGCTGAATAGGAAGTTCGGCTTTTGTTGTGTTGGTGGCTTCATCTACAGAGTCAGGAACATCTTGTGGGTTGGGATTTGCATGAAATTCTTCATTAGGCTGTGTTTCAACGAAGTGCACCCCACGAGTTACTCTAATTGTTTTTCTCTTCCTACAACCCTTGTAGTCCTTCTAGCAGGTGCCATAATTTTCCAGTTAACCTGCGCAGACAGTAAAAATTGAATAACTTGTTAGTGCAACAAAGAATAACATGAGATTAGTTCATAGAATAATGTCAATAGAAATCATAGTGCTCAAACATTAACGACGCCCAAAAAAACCCACTGTTGAAAAAGCAATCTTGCAGGTGAAGAGAGGTGGAGACTTAGTAATCAAGATTTTTGGATAAAACTCTTTGCAATTTTTCTTCATCAACGTTTTAGATCATACTCCATGATCCAAAACGTTGATGAAGAAAAATTGCACAGAGTTTTATCCAGAAATCTTGATTACTAATGGTCATGGACTGTGGAAACAAAATGTTATTAAGAGGTGGAGACGTTTTTCTGTAGCTCCATATAAGATTAAATGAAAAAATCTTTGAAGATTAAGTATCTTATTATATACCCAATAAATTTCATGATGATAATTGGTCAAAATTCCATCAATGTTCTGTTTAAATCACATTACATGTGATTACTTCATAGAATAATGTCAAAAAAAGGCATAGCAGTCAAAAATTCGATGCCATAGACATAAGACAATAATTACAGATAAGAGAATAAGACAGTCAAACCCTTCATGCCATACACATAAATGATTTTTAAAGATACCAAAATGCAATCAAACACCATCGAACCCAACAAAAATCCACTATTGAACAAACAATCTTGCAGGTGAGAGAGGTGGATCAAATTTGTACTGGTCACATGTAAACTCTACACGGCTTGATATGAGGAAACAATACATGGCATGACTATATATGTGTATGTGTATGTGTGTGTATGTATGGTATGTATGTATGTCTATAGTCTGATAAGAATATGACAAAATAAGACAGAATAATTCACGAGGGATCATTTTTCTACCAGTCGGCAGTCACATGTAAATAGAAATGATTACAGTCAAACCCTTCATGCCATACACAAAAATGATTTTTAAAGATGCCAAAATGCAATCAAACACCAGATTCTTACCAGATATATATATATATATATATCTATACAATCTGCTATGATGAAACCCTACACATTCTTATCAGATTATATATATATATATACAATCTGCTATGATGATACCGTACACATTCTTATTAGATTATATATATATATATATAATATATATATATATACAATCTACTATGATGAAACCCTACACATTCTTATCAGATTAAATATATATTTATATATATATATACAATCTGCTATGATGAAACCCTAGCCATTATTAAAGACGGATTTAGAATATAACTGTGATATGATTAAAAAATGGGTAATGTTGATGTTATTATATTTGATGTATGGTATAATGCTGCTATTATAATCTTTGATTTATGATGAATGCAGGTGAAAAAAATGTAACTACGATATGATTAAATAATGGATAATGCTAAGTTGAACAACTGACTGAAAGCTAAATTATTGGTATGCTTGAAAATAATGTAAACACTGAGTACATAAATATAAATATAATGCAACTACGATATGATTAAATAATGCTAAGTTGAATAGCTGAGTGAAAGCAAAATTATTTGTATGCTTGAAATTAATGTAAACATTGAGTACATAAATATAAAAGATTATATTGAACAATGAAACAAACAACATAAATGTAAACATTAAGCCTGATAATAATGTAAACACTGAATATATTGAATAAATAAAATATTATGCCTGATAAATATAAAAGAGTATATTGAATAATGAAACAAACAACAAAAATGTAGAACAGTATGGCTGAAAAAAATGTAACCAGTGAGTACTTAAATAGAAAAGATTATATTGAATATTGAAACAAATGTAACCAGTGAGTACTTAAATAGAAAAGATTAACCATGAATATTGAAACAAAAAACATAAATGTAAAACAAAGAGGCTGAAAATAATGTAGACACTGAGTACATAAATATAAAAGAGAATATTGAATAATGAAACAAACAACATAAATGTAAATCCAGTATACCAATAAATAAAAACATGAATTTACTTATTTTGGGTGTACCGACTTGAATAAGCTCCCTTTTAAGAGGAATGTGCAGAAGTTTCCTTAGTAAGCTCTGAAGTCTGCAAAGGATATTCAGTGAAAGCAGGGGAGAATTCGTAATGAAAATGACCGTGGAAATTCCCTCTTAAAACTTCATTCGAATTGGTAAATTGAATGCATTGAATTGTGGTGGGTAAGTTTCAAATTTGAATTTTTTGTGGGAAACAATCTATCATTTCATTTTACAGTGGCCATCTATGCCTGAGTTTTTTCGTGGCCTTTAGGAAATCAATTTTATATTTGGTTTAATTGTAAAAATAGGTGGCTCTATTAAATTCAGTCAGATATATGAATTATACTATGTTTTTGGTATAATAGGGAGCCTTACACCATTAACTGTTTATGCAGGTACCAGAAGTTGATGGAGTTGATGCATGAAGATGTCAAGGGATGTGTGGGTGATTGTGCAACTGATAGCTTATAAAGCTGTTCAATGTTTTGTATTATGTCAGAATGTGGACCATTAACTGTTTATAATGTTTTAAATTATGTGACATTGTGCACCATTAACTGTTTATGTACACATGTAAATACAATGCACTAGAAGCTTTAAGCCACTTGCATGGAGTGGTTATTGTAAACATTAGTGTACCTTTTTTAATTCATAAATGACTTTATTTTGTGCAAGTTGACTTGTGTTGAAAACATAATTGTATCAATATATGTTTAAATTTGTTTTTTTTTGTTGGTTGGTTATAGACTAAGTAGTGAACATATATTGGTGTAATGTCTAATTTTTTATTGGCACAACTACAACATTTTAATGACTAAATTGTAAACGAATATTGGGGGGATAGGTGAACGAGGAGTAAACGACAATCAGATCATGAATGAAAATCAAGGGTTTTCCCCTAGGGTTAGGAGGGTAATTGTCAAATCATTTGCACTCCTAGCCTTTAAAAATATTGACTTTTTGCTCTGAGGTGTTGACGGAATGGTGGATCGTGTGCTCCCCAGACATTGGATGGATCGAGTTTGCGAGTTCCAACGGCCTTAGGACACAGGACCCCCGATACGCCTTTTGAAACTTTTCTCGTTTTGTGTGATTTTGATGCATTTATTAGGGTCTAATTAGGTCAATGAAAACCAATCCCTTAGGGTGCCACAATTGTTACAGTTGGCGTCACCTTTGTGCATGCTGACCCACATTTGCAGCATAGTGTCTTGTGATGCTAGAGGGTCCCAGAGTCACAGAAAAAATCTCGACTCACCTTTGCAAGATTGCGTCGCGTTGCCCCAGAAGAGTCCAACATCGCCTTGAAATGCTGACCCGCTTTTGACATAGAGCACCGCTTTTGCAAAATGACAGAGCGCCGCTTTTACAAAAAACCAACTCGCCTTTTCTTTTTGGGGAATTTTAATTTTTGAAAAACATGCTAGGTTGATGAATTTTGACATCATGGGCATTTTGGATGCAAGAGGTCCTGCTAGTGCTCCACTCGAAGGAGCATAAGAGCCAAATTCTATGTAGAGTGTGACATTTGATAGATGAGGCGCTGTTCTTCCTTGGTTTGATCGGCTTCAGACATGTAGCTCAGATTCTTGAGGTGAGGACACACCTTGCAATGATGACTACATCGGTGGAGAGATGGCAGAGCGAGACCTCCTTGTTCCACTTATCAACTGGCAAGGCTACTGTGACCCTGGAGGACGTATGGCAAATCCTGCGGATCCCCATACATGGTGAGCGATTTATATATGATGCAGAGGTCAGAGATGATGCCATATTTCATCTATTTGACGTTGACTCGTACGAGGTGGACAATGGTCAGATTGACCTTCGCTGATATGAGGGGATTGCCCCTAATTTGACCTTGTTTGTTGGAGCATTGATCTCAGGAGTCCTCATTCCTGACAGGAGAGCAAGAGGCTGCAACGTTGGATAGGGGATCATTTGGTATCACATGATGTTGATGACTATCTACACCTAGGGGCTAGTCGTCCTTGCATCATTGTATCATGGTATGCACCAGGTCATGTACTATGGGTCCTACAGCATTGGAGTAGGAGCTACACTTCTTCATGTTTGGGCATATGAGCATATAGCCGTTTTGAGGCCCACCATTGCAGATTTCCAAACAAATTGTGATGATCTTGCAGTTTACAAGTATGGGGGATGATCACCCTTCATTATATAGGCATTATAGGCATCCCACACTGGATGCAGGTTATTGATGAGGTGATAGTGTTTTGGTGGAGACCGTGACTCCACTTTCATAGATGGCATGATGATGATGCCCAACTTTTCTACTATCGACAGTCCAGATACCTGCAGGGATGATAGCATCACATGATAGAGCGGTACCTCCCGAATAGGGTTGCTCACTAGTTTGGAGAGGTACAGGATGTGCCTGATGATGGACAGAGAGCCATATTTGCACGAAGGACTAGAGAGACAATGTGGGGATAGAGGATCCCCCCAACAGGCCATTGACGACTTCAAATAGCTTGTGATGATGTCGTGGGTTTACTTTGATGGTCCCGCAGATGTGGGCAATACACAGGCCTATGATGTGTACTTTCAAGCCCACACTCCTATTCGATTGACATTACCAGTGGTGCCAGCAATGGGCAGAGGATGGGTCAGAGGACCTCGAATTAGATAGGTCCTTCAGCAGCTAGGACATTAGGCACATGATGGACAGGGTGGAGGTGCAGGGCACAATGGGCACGATGGACATATTCCACCACTAGTGCCACCCATTGGTCAAAGGCCACCGACACAACCAGCTCAGGAGCCACACTAGCAGGAACCACGACCACAACCACTAGGTCCGATCCTAGGGATGAATAGATAGTGGCACTGCAAGCACAAATACAGTCTTGATAGGGTAGCTATAGCAAGCCTAGGCTTAGATTTGGACCTTGATCCAACAAAGGGATCATGCATGACAGGAGGTGGCACAAGAGTGCCAGATGAGAGGGTGTCAACCCGGATTGGCCTTAGAGTAGGGATGAAGACAAAAAATAGAGGCCACAATGCAATAGGCACAGGGACATGCCACACTCCCAATTGAGATTTACGGGTGAGTGATGTAAGAGGCATCATACTACAAGATCTTATATTACAGGGTTGTGGCACAGGAGCGACATGAGCCAGATTTTTCCCACCTCAGCCAGGTTGCTCCTAGTAGGACCCATCGTGCAGGGACATTAGGGTCTCATCACCATAGCCAAGGTAGTCATCACAGGGACCGACAGAGCGAGGGTAGCTCGGGGCAATGATAGTGCACTTAGACATATTTTTTGATTGTACAACATGATTTATGATGTATATACATTCATTGGTTGAGTTTTGATTAGCCTCTTGTATATTCGATGATGATACTATATATCTAATTCTGATTGTATCATGACATTCAACTTTTTTATATACATGAGATGACTTCGATGCATTTATATGATGTGATGGTTATTTTATTTTTTGTTATGGATGTATATGATATGTATGGATGCATCTAATGTTCATGCTTTATGTTTATGATGTGATGCGATATTATTGATGTATGGTGTGAATGCACATGGATCTATATGGATGCACTTTTATGTGATGGATGCAAATCTATATTATGTGATGATATGTGATGGATGTAATGCAATTATATTTTTAGTATCCTTTTCAGTGTCTTTTCTATATGCGATGCATGTATATATAATACAAAAAATGTGATGATTATGATAATGCTTATATGGTTATGCAATGGATGTTTATGTGAATGTGTGGTTTATGAGATGCTTAGAATAACCAATCTATATTATGATGGATAATGTTTTCTATTATGATGATATGTGCAGTACACTAGCGGTTTGTGGATGCAAGATGGATGCAAATATAAATGTTATTATTTTTGAATGTCATAATACCATGTTAGTATTTAGTATATGGAAAAGATAGAAGAAAGAGGAATCAACCCTTGAGTTCGAGATGATGCTGAAACATGGTGATGATAATGATATGATATGATTCTTATCAAAGATTGGGGGACATAAAGAGCTTACTTTCCTTATTTTTGATAACACACATAGATACGATGCATAAAGAATACAAAACCAGGATGGCGTTGTACCTAGTGAGATGGACTTTGACTCGACAATTAGATAGGAGTATCCCTGTTCATACCTGACATACAAAACCTTGTTAGGATGTACTTCAAACATTTCAAACATCTTGGACCAAAACACAAAGAGGAAAAACCTATCAATGTAATAGTCAACAAGCTATCCAAAACACCTTCCATACACACCTAATAAAGCAAGTATTTGCCAAGGTTATTGTTAGAGATCCAAATTTGCACCCCTTTGCCAAATTGTGAAAGAACTCAACAAATTTGGAATAACATGGGACTACTTTCAGGCTGTGGGTATCCTATTGTGAAAGTAGACCTCTAGATTATGGGCTGGCTCCCCTTTTGATGTCACCTAAAATAATGATTTCTTGAGGAAAAGGGTGAAAAGATGCATGAAAATGAACTTAACTGAAAACTTCAAAAGGTGATACACCAAAACTAACTAATACCCGCAAACAACTTACACACATTCAAAACAATGACAAAACCTGCTTCACACAACTCATTTTTTGCATGCATTCTTGCATAAGTAATTTATAAGGAGGTTTTTAGCAGAACTCTTAGAAGGAAAAATTTCACTACTAACAACATTTGCATTCACTAACACAACTTATACCCTGCAACAATGCACTTTTCTACTAAACAGGTGCTTAACAATGAGACAAAAATACAAGGAAAGCTAAATTTCACAAGTAATTTGATCAACCACTAACTGCACACAATAAAATATGAAATGAGAAGGAAAATATTTAATGTCATTGATTCAAAGTACTCAACTAGTATACAAGTCTATCTTTAAGTTACAATACTGCTTATGTTGAAAAGATAACTCCCAAAATCAAGCTATCACTCTGCTGGAAAGAAAGAACTCACTCCAACAATGCAAATTGAAGTTACTTAAGCAAAAACTCAAACAAATCCCACACACAAGTCCATTTAGAAGGTTTTGGTTGGATGCAATAGAAAAGGCCAAAAAAACCTTCTAAAATCACTCCAAACTGTCCTCCACATGAAGCAAGGTCAAGCCAAGACCATAGTCACACTAAAAATGTGACAAAAATGCCTCCAAATCACATTCTCTCCAAAGATAGTCAAAGACAACCTCCCACACCTTTCTTATGTCTGCCAGTCATCATTGTGTCTCCAAGAGATTTGATCCACACTTTTAGTGCTTTTTCAAAAGCACAAGACTCTATTTTGCATTTAAAATAATAATCTGATTAAGTGATTCATAATAACATCACTTAATCGAACTATTTTACATTTCAAAAATAATGCGAAAAAATTTGACACAACTTATCCATTGGGTACTGAGTCATCTAAAAGCTAACACAACTTAAAAAAAACATTGTATGTTGTTGTAACTCACTAGACCAACATGAGACACTTTGGAAACTTATTCAAAACACACCAGAAAATAAAGCAAACTACCTAACTATGCAAAACAACACTTAGGGAAAAATGAAAAATGCATTCTAACTAATGTGCAACAACACTTAGAGGAAATAAAAACCTACTTTAATTTGTACAAGGTATATCTAGATCATACCTCAAAATAGAGTTTGGGGTGTATCCCATTGACTGAGATAGGCATAGCTTCTCCATCCATTGTTGACAATTGAAAAGCATTGTGCTCCTTGCACTTAGTAATGACAAACATGCCACTCCACATACTATAAAACTTAGTGTGCTTTCCAGGCCTGCTCTTTAACTCATCCCACTTAAGTACAACATCTCCTTCTTTGAACACCCTGGGTGTTGCTCTTTTGTCAAAAACTTTCTTTGTTTGAAGTTGATGCAACTCCAATGTTTTCATGGATCTATCTCTTGTTTCATCTAGCTCCATGACTTGTGCATATCTAACAACCATTGGATCTTCCTCCTCAAACATTTCAAGCTGGTTCATTATATCAAGAGCTGGAAGATCAACAGATAAAGGAAACCTTGCCTCTTTACCATATACCAACATATAAGGGGAATTTCCAATGGATTTTTTTGGAGTTATTCTATTTTCCCACAAGGAAGATTTCAACTTGTTGTGCTAGGTTCTCTGGTTATCCTCTAAAATCCTTTTGATGATTCTAATGAGGTTCTTGTTAGTTGATTTTACCAAAACATTACCTTGAGGGTAATAGTTTGATGATGTGTTCAAGTGAATACTGCTCTTGACAACCCAATCACTTACTCTTAATCCAACAAATTCTAAAGCATTATCTGAGATGATTGATTCAGGTACCCCAAATCTGGTTACCAAATCATCATAAAAATTTAAAACAACACTTTTGTTGGCTTCTTTCAAGGCCACTACTTCAGCCCATCTTGTGAAGTAATCGGTTGCAGTAAGTACCCACCTGTGACCTACACTTGATGGTGGGTTAATGGCACCTATAAAATTAGTGCCCCATCTCATGAAGGGTTGTTCTACTTGAATGTGCTGCAATGGTAAAGCTGGCAACCTCTCTTTTCCTACAAAAATGACACATTTTACACACTTTCTGGCCCAAGCATGGGAATCTTTAAACAATCTTGGGCAATAATAGCTAGCTCTCATTATTTTCCATGTAGTTGTTCTTGGGGAAAAATGACCCCAGCAGTTCCATCATGGAACTCATGCAACACTTTATCTACTTGATGTTGATCAATAAACCTTAAAAACACACCATTAAGATCTTTTTTGAAAACAATGTTACCAACCAACACATAAGGAATGGATTGCAGTCTGAAATACCTCCATTTATCTTTATCCAAACCTGGTGGACACTTAACAATTTGCAAAAAATGAGTCATGTCTTGCACCCAACCTGCACTTGTTGTTGGTGCATCATTTGTAAGTTCATTATCAACAACTAGAACCACCTCTATTTATGCCTTTTCTTCACTTCCAACCCCTATGGCTAGCTATTCACATAGCCCCTTACCCCTTACAAGCTTTGTCACCTTAATGTCAATGTCATATTCCATTACCTTCGTAATCCACCTAGCCCTCTTTTCATTCAGGTCCATGCTTAACAAGAACTTCTTCACACTAGGGTGATAAACCATTAAATGTACTTTGCTGTTAGAAATCAGTGGTTTAAACTTTTTCAGAATTCTGATGGCAGCAAGTACATGTTTCTCTACAAAAGTATATTGTTTTTCATACTCTTCTAAACGTTGACTAAAAAAGGCAATAGACTATTCTAAGCCAACATCATTTTGCTGTATCAGCATTGCATAAATGATATCAATGCTACCAAAGGCATACAAAATGAAGTCTTTTGAAAAGTTTGGGTTTACCAAAGTAGGAGCTATTGATAAGGTCTCCTTTACAACTTAAAAACTGTGCTTGGCCTCTTTGCTCCAATTGAAACTTGTATTCTTTTTCAACATGGCAATTAGTGGTTTCAAAAGATTAGCAATATTAGGAATAAACCTCCTAACGAAGTTAATTCTGCCAAGAAAACTTTACAGCCCCCTTTTATGGCTGGGTAAAGGTAGATCCAAAATGGCACTTACTCTTTCTGGATCAATGATGATCCATTCTTTTTACACTTTATGTCCTAAAAGCTTACCTTCATGGACAAAAAAGATGTATTTCTTGGGGTTGAGGAATATACCAAAATCCCTACACCTCTCAAATACTTGCTTCAGATGTGAAAGATGCTCATTAGCCTTCTTGGAAAACATTGTTACACCATCAAGGTAAATGAGTACAAGTTTATGAATTAGACCTTGAAATGCCATGTCCATTGCCCTCTGAAAAGTGGCACCAACATTAGATAGGCCAAATGACATCCTTTTATAAGCCATGGTGCCCGATTTTGTGGTGAAGGCAGTCTTATACTGGTCTTGTTCTTTGACTAAGACTTGGTTATAGCCTAAATAACCATCAAGTAATGAGAATCTTTCTGATCTAGCTACTATTTGTGGAATCTGCTCCATTGAGGGTAGCGGATAATGATCCTTTAATGAGGCTCTATTGAGATCCCTAAAATCTACACAAAGCCTAATCTCTCCATTTTTCTTTCTAACCAAAACAAGGTTAGAGACCCATGAGGTATGCTTGATCGAAAAAATGATGTCTCCTTCAACCAGCTTGGTCAATTATTTTACCATAAGATGCTCAAGTTTGGGGTTTAAAGGCCTCTGTTTATGCCTAACAAGTTTTGCATTTGGCTCAAGCTCTATGGTATGTTGGTAAATTTGGGGATCAAAACCCTTTAAATTTGAATATTCCCATGCAAATACGTCTTGAAACTCTTGAAAAAGAGCAATGAAAGCTTGCTTATCTGCATGTGAGCAAATTTTACCAACTTTAAGGAGCTTACCTTTGAAAATTTCAAGCTCTTCATAATGTTCTTCTTTGACCTACATGTTGGTCTTACTCTTTTTCAGTTGGTCATCAGTGCTAAAAATGGATTTTGAGGTGACTAGACCCTTGGGTAGCTTGTTAGTTCTCAACTGGATGATCTGATCATCATATTGCTGCTTGATCTTGTCTTGGTTCATTGCTGAAAATTCATCTTTTTGTAGCATAAAGCTCAAAACTTGTTCATCACTCTCAAAAACTTTCCAATGAACGTTATTATTAGGAATAGAAGGGCTAATGACTATCTTGACATATGGCTACACCTTTTCTTTCCTAATCTCACTTGGGATATCAACCTGAGCACCAATTGCAACTAATCTATTTGTATGTTTATTCTGATCCCTACGAATATAAACCAAATTAAAAGCATCAAACTCTTCTATCATGTCCCACACTCTGTGTTTGTAGGACTTCAAAACATTTTTTTTGTAGCATGCAAACCCCTTACCTGATTTATAATCATCTCACTATCACCATATACTTGCAAGCAACCAATCCCTCTTTTCCTTGCCCATTCCAAGCCTTGAATTAAAACTTCATACTCAACAGTGTTGTTAGTACAAGAGAAATCAAATCTGAAGGCAAAGTAATATTTGTCACCTTGCGGGGACACAAGCATTGCATCGCCACTAGCTCCGTTCTTGCTTCTAGAACCATCAAAGAACATTTTCCATACTTCACCTTGCTATTCCAACTGATGTTCCACCTTCTTTTCGAGGTTTGGGATCACTACATCAGGTTCATGCAACACATATACACCCAAACCAATCTCCTCAATGTTATCATTTGGGCTATCAATGATATTTTCTACTGCCCACTCATTTAAGAGTACATCTGGTATACTTTTAGCTTGCAATTCTTGAGCAACAACAAGCTCACTATCATCAAAAACAACACAGTTGACATTAACAAAACTTGGGATATAAGGTTCAATGTGATCTTTGGCAAGTGATTCAGATTTAATGACCACTTTTGTACCATATCTCATCCTAAATATCATGTGGGACCAATCTGATGACAAATAACCTCCTATTTTGGCAGTGAAGTCTCTTGAAAAACATAAGGTGAAATGGGGTGGTAAATCAATGACTGAGATATCTTGAGAGATGGAAAAATTGGGGCAGGCATGTAAGGTAAGGCTTAAACCCTTAATGACACCTACGGTGTTAATGGCTGTCCCATCAAGTTGGACTACTCCCTTCTCAAGAGGCTCATATTTCAGTCCTAACTTATCAACAATTTTTTTGGGCATGACATAACTACTTGCCCCTGAATCTACCATGCAATTATAAACTAACTTATCCCCTATTATCAAAGACATAAAATGGGGGAGGTTTGACATCCTTACTTGGCTATTTACTGCTATCTTGAGGTGTATTTGTAAGGACAACCTTGACTTGTCCTACTGGAACATCACTTGAAACACTTAAATCAGTTAAGGCATATTCTAATAAGTCCTTTTGACCTGGGATGGATAATCCTCCATTGACATATTTACATTCATTTTTCTCATGGATTCAATGATGTTGAAGGGTGTGGAAGCATTTTTCTTTTGATGGGTCCTTGCAACAATAGGGTCTATTTGCAAGTGGGCTGATTGGGGTTGGTTTCCAAGCTGTCTACCACTGATGCCTTGTAAATTTCTTTGTAAGATGTGTGTTAATTGAGGATTGGAAGGGCCAACAACTTCCTTGTCTTTATTTTCTGCTTGTACAATCTCGAAAGCCCTCTTCTTGGCTCGGGTGTTGGCTGCTATTGGAGAACTATCACTATTTACTCCACAAAATTCCTCTCCTTGCCAATTCAGGAGGGTTGTATCACTTGCAAGGAGATCATGTTGTTGTGAAGATTCACCATTAGACACGTTCTACACACCTAAAACATTTTGAACCATCAATGCTTGATTAATGACACCATTTGAACATGTAGTTTGATTATAGGCCTGGTTGCATGGATAGCACCACTCATATTTTGTTGCAAGGTTATTTTGAACAGGTACCATGTCTCTGGCTGCACTAATTAGAACTAGATTTTATGGATGAAAATGCCTTTGATTCAAAATTTTCCTTGCACCTTGAAAGTTTCCTTGATAGGGCTGTTTGTTAGCTTGAATTGGTTGACTTTGACCTTGATTTGGAGGCTGCCAAGGCTTAAAACCTTGGAATTGTTGCTTTTTAATGCTCACAAGCTCATTTCCAAAAGTTTGAAGTAGATTCTCAATCTTTGTTGGCTGCTCTTTATCTCTTGTAATTCCTGAGATGGCCTTGGACAACAATTTCTTTCCTAACAACAGCTGGTAAAGGGGCTATTTGAGGTGTTGGCAAAGCTATAAGAGGCTGTATATCAGGGAAAAAGGGCATAGGAGGTATAGGGGCAATTCTTCCAGCTTGTATGAGGCTATTTTCAACCCTTACAACTATATCATAAGCCACTGGTAATGTGGTTCCACCCATTGATTGTATCAAAATAACAACTTCACTATTTAAGGCCCTTAAAAAATAAAGAAATGCATACTCAGCTAGAGGCATTGTGGTTTATGGAATTCTATCCCATGTTCTTTGAAAACAAAAGTTGTAGTCCGTCATCCATTCATGAGGAGCTCTTTTGATGTGAGTTAGTTGCTCCACTAATGACAAGTTGTCATATTTGTCCTCAAATTGCTTGCATAACACTTCTCCCAACTCATCCCATGTTCTAATGGAGTTGACTGTTAAACTCTTGAACCATTGGAGTGCCTTTCCTCTAAACGATGCTGCTAGAAACCTCAAAGCAACATTTTCTTGAGTTATATGATGCATTGAACACAAATTTGATATGTTCAATTGGTGTGGTATGATCTTCACCTGAAAAATATGGCACACTTTAAGGGAAGCCATGGGAATATCATCATGTTGAGCTAATTGCAGCGGGCTGCCTCCATCAAAAGTGAGAAAAACTTGATTCCTTGGAATTGCCATTGGTGGCACCAAGGTTTGCTGCCTCACGAGACTTGGAACTCTTACTGCAGGTGGAGTTGAA
Source organism: Sequoia sempervirens (assembly GCA_007258455.2). Classification (NCBI taxonomy): domain Eukaryota; kingdom Viridiplantae; phylum Streptophyta; class Pinopsida; order Cupressales; family Cupressaceae; genus Sequoia; species Sequoia sempervirens. The sequence continues at coordinate 213,116,579 of VDFB02271358.1, forward strand.
ACTATTTTTCTTGATGAAACATCAACTTTCTTTGCTGGTCTGCCTCTTCTTCGAGGTGGTGATAGTTGTAAATAATCAAAAGGGACAAAGTTTCCCCTTGTCTGAATCTTTTTCATAAGCTGTTACAACATTGGTTTACCGCTAATTTCCACATTCAAAGTCACTAGATATGCTGGTATTGACCTCTCAGAGACTGGAAAAATGTTGGTTGCATATCAAAACCAGCAAACACATTCATTTTTCTAATCTATCCTGATTAGAACTGTCCCATCGGGCGTGCCAAAACTGTTAGAGATCCAAATTTGCACCCCTCTCCCAAGTTGTGAAAGAACTCAACAAATTTGGACTAACATGGGACTACTTTCAGGCTATGGGTATCCTATTGTGAAAGTAGACCTCCAGATTATGGGTTGGCTCCCCTTTTGATGTCACCTAAACTAATGATTTCTTGAGGAAAAGGGTAAAAAGATGCATGAATATGGACTTAATTGAAAAATTCAAAAGGTGATACACCAAAACTAACTAAGACCTGCAAACAACTTACATTCAAAAAAATGACAAAACCTGCTTCACACAACTCATTTTTTGCATGCATTCTTGCATAAGTAATTTATAAGGAGGTTTTTAGCAGAACTCTTAGAATGAAAAATTTCACTACTAACAACATTTGCATTCAGTAACATAGCTTATAACTACAACAATGCACTTTTTTGCTAAACATGTGCTTAACAATGAGACAAAACTACAAGGAAAGCTAAATTTCACAAGTAATTTGATCAACCACTAACTGCACACAATAAAACATGAAATGAGAAGGAAAATATTTAATGTCATTGATTCAAAGTACTCAAATAGTATACAAGTCTATCTCTAAGTTACAATACTGCTCCTACTGAAAATATAACTCCCAAAATCAATCTATCACTCTGCTGGAAAGAAAGAACTAACTCCAACAATGCAAATTGAAGTTACTTAAGCAAAAAATTGAACAAATCCCACACACAAGTCTATCTAGAAGGTTCTGGTTGGATGCAGCAGAAAAGGCCAAAAAAACCTTCTAAAATCACTCCAAACTGTCCTCCACATGAAGCAAGGTCAAGCCAAGACCATAGTCACACTAAAAATGTGACAAAAATGCCTCCAAATAGCTCATTCTCTCCAAAGATAGTCAAAGACAACCTCCCACACCTTTCTTATGTCTGTCAGTCATCATTGTGTCTCCAAGAACTTTGACCCACACTTTTAGTGCTTTTGAAAAAGCATAAGACTCTATTTTTCATTTAAAATAATAATCTGATTAAGTGATTCATAATAACATCACTTAATCAAACTATTTTACATTTCAAAAACAATGCAAAAGCAAAGACCCCATGGTGGAGGAGCACTTGTTTGATTTCTTGCCCATGAGGCCATTTGTAAATAATTGCTTTATTTTGTGTATTGGGTCTTATAATAAGGTTTATCAAACCATTTTAGAGGTTTTTAAGTTTTAGGAAGTCATATTTTAAGTCATTTGTCAAATAATGTTTAAAGTTATGTATTGTAAAAATTGTCAAAAGTGCAAAATTAGGTAGATGAAGTGTCATTAAGGTGTTTTGTCAACAAACTAATCAAAAGGTGGTTGAAAATAGTTGGTTTTGGTTGGAAATGTATACAGAGACCCTCCAAAACTTGAATTGAGGGTTGGAGACACTATTTTTGAAGTTTGATGAATGACAACCTCAAATTTTGTGTGCATTTTATGATTTTCACATTGTTTCCAGGCTGAAGTTGTGTTTTGTATAGCTTGGTATGGATGAAAATAATCAAGTATCTTATATGGATGGAAAGATCTCTATTTCTAGTTTCCAATTCATTTTGTCTCATTGAATTTTATTGAGTTTTGTGGAAGATATGACTATTTTGGTGAGACTGCCCTATTTTAACAATATTGTGCAGAATTTACAGTCTGAAAAATGTGATGGTACGGATTGTAAAGTATATTTTTTGGATCTGAAACCAATTGGATTTTGTTTCCATGTGAATATAATTTCATTTTCTTCAAGTATCATTAAATTTGATTAAGATTTGAATAAGTTATGACCATTTTTGTGAGGGTAGGTCTGAACCCTACCTAGGGTTTGCAGTTTTGGGAAAAATGCAATAAATTTCTTTTCCATCGTTGGATCTTCATAAAAATTGGAAGAAAGGTCTATTACGATGTTTTCTTCAATCTCACCAGATCGATTGAATTTTTTTTTGTGGAAGTTATTAATGATTGTTCATTGCATTAAGTTGTGGGCGGCCATAGTTATGTTTCCAATGTGATATAAAATGCCTATTAGCATGTGTTATACAAAGATTGCTTTGAATTGTTATTGAAAGTTTGTGAGATATGTTGTTGAATCCTCCTAGATCTGCATCAAATTGGTATTAGAGCCCGGGAAAGATTTGGTTTGGTGAGTTGTAGTTGTGGTTTTGTGTTTGGTGTTGTGTTGTGGTTGGTTGCAGGTTATGTGAGAATTTGGTTGCTGCCATTGAGAAGGCAGAGAGAAAGTTGAGGAAAGTTGAGAAGTTGTGAGCAAGGAGATAATTGCTGAAAGATAGAGAATTTGAGAAGGCATTTGCAGGCAGAGGAGGAAAGAAAGAAGAGGAAAAGGCAAGAGAAGATGGACAAAGAGATTGCTAAGTTGAAGAAAGAGTTGAAGAGGTTTGAAGAAGAGTTCCAAGAATCCATGATGAAGATAGAACAAATGATGAAAAAAGAGACAAGTTGGCATTTGACATTGAAAAGGAAGATGGTTTGCCTATAAATAAGATTGTGAAAATAAGAAGACACAAGAAGATGAAAGAGGAAGAAGAAGCATATGAAGATGCACATGAAGAATTCCTAGATGAAGACAAAGATGTTTGAGCATGAAGATGAAGACGAAGCTGAGATGAAGAACCTGATTTTAGAGGGAGAAGATATTGAGTTGGTGTCAAGATTTGAAGAAGAAATGATCAAGGATGAATTTCTTTTGGAAAACCTATAGAGAGTTGATGAAAGATGGAGGTGTTGTGGTAGAAGCCATATTTCATTTCTTTATTGTGCTAATCTTTTAGACAAGAAAAAAATTGCAGGTTAAGGTGCAACATATTGAAGAAGAAAAAAATATGGTTGAAAAGATAAAGGACAAAGTGCAAAGGAATTGGAAGATCAGGAAGAAGACAATTCAAAGGGGCTTGAATTCTTTTTGCCCCGGGAGTTTGGTGCAAGAGAACTTGTTTGATTTCTTGCCTCCATGAGGCCATTTGTAAATAATTGTTTTATTTTGTGTATTTGGTCTTATAATAAGGTTTATAAAACCATTTTATAGGTTTTTAAGTCTTAGGAAGTCATATATTAAGTCATTTGTCAAATAATGTTTAAAGTTGTCCCATATTGTAAAAATTGTCAAAAGTGCAAAATTAGGTAGATGAAGTGTCATTAAGTTGTTTTGTCAACAAAATAATCAAAAGGTGGTTGAAAATAGTTGGTTTTAGTTGGAAATGTATAAATACACCCTCCAAAACTCGAATTGGGGGTTAGAGACACTATTTTTGAAGTTTGATGAATGACAACCTCAAATTTTGTGTGCATTTTCTGATTTTCACATTGTTTCCAGGCTGAAGTTGTGTTTTGTATGACCTGGTATGGAAAAAAATAATGAAGTATCTTATATGGATGGAAATATATCCATTTATAGTTTCCAATTATTTTTGTCTCATTGAATTTTATTGAGTTTTGTGGAAGATATGACTATTTTGGTGAGACTGCCCTATTCTAACAATATTGTGCAGAATTTACAGTCTGAAAAATGTGATGGTACGGATTGTAAAGTCTATATTCTAGATCTGAAACCAATTGGATTTTTTTTCCATGTGAATATAATTTCATTTTCTTTAATTCTCATCAAATTTCATTAAGATTTGAATAAGTTACGACCATTTTTGTGAGGGCAGGTTTGAACCCTACCTAGGGTTTGCAGTTTTGGGAAAAATGCAGTAACTTTCTTTTCCACCGTTGGATCTTCATAAAAATTGGAAGAAATGTCTATTAATATGTTGTATTCAATATCACCAGATTGATTGGATTTTTTTTTTGTGGAATTTATTAATGACTGTTCATTGCATTAAGTTGTGGGCGACCATAGTTATGTTTCCAATGTGATATAAAATGCCTAATAGCATGTGTTATACAAAGATTGATTTGAATTGTTATTGAAATTTTGTGAGATATGTTGTTGAATCCTCCTAGCTTTGCATCACCTCACCACCTCCTTGGATTCAATATTTTCATTATAAATGGCATTAAATAAAGTGATTTGCAAATCACTTAAATAATGTTTCACAATTTGAATAAATGCAAAACTAATAATAAACCCCCAACCATTCCTTAAGGCTTGCAAACCATCACCCAATTCAAATTACCCTAAGGAATTACTCACCATTACCTTGTATTTTGAAAAATCATCTATCATTAAGTGAGTTACACTTATCATCACTTAACTACAATGCCATAACACTTGAATTCATGCAATTAGGAGACAAGGCAATTAAAAGACAAGGCTCGACTTAATGCATTACCTGAGTCTTGAAGACCTTTTATGCAAGGTAATAAGGGTATGAAAATAAAGCATTAAGTCTTTGGGGGACTTGTCAACCTTCAAAAGACAATGGAAAAAAAAACACCAAGGCATATGTGGTTTCCAAAATGAATACAAGGCAAAAAATTCCTAAGTCTTTGTAAATGCATCCTAAGGAAAACATGCCTAAGACATACACCCCCTTTTGACCATGGCACACATTAAAGTGTGTTTGCATTTTTAAAAAAACAAGGAAAAATTACCTTGGTTGGCCTCTATAGGGTTTCTAACCCTAAAAAAAACCATTCATTTTGCTCGAACTTTTTGGAGCATTCATTCTGGCCGCCATGGTGGTTTCTGAGGGCATCTATAGATGGATTTTTTCTAGCCGATTTCTTGACAGATGCTTGTGATTTCCACTAGAAACAGAGAGGTAAGTGTGTTTTTTGAACAAAATTGGCTTTTTCTACCATTTTCAAGCCATTTCATGTGCTTAGGCCGTGACCATGAGCATTTTCTGATGTAATTTGTTGCTTTATCTTTCTCTGTGGTTATTATATCTTCATTCAACTGCAATTGATGTGAATTTCTAAAGCTAAAATGGAAGCAACCTACATTCTAATGACAAAATGAGCAATTTTTTGCTCAGGTAAGCTTCTATCAGACCCATATCTTGATTTTCTTCCTTTATTTCAGTGAATAAAAGCTCAAACCCGAGCTCTTCTCTATGCAAAAGAATGATGCAAAAGTTTGGATTTCCTCTTTATTTCTTTATGCACTTGGCTTGTGAGCTTGGCCTCTGGTTTCCATTGACATTCCTGAATGCAAAACTTGTATCTTTTTAGAAAAGACACCTTTTGTAGGTCTTTAATTCAAAACCCCAAGTGGGTTTGTCATTTTGTGAAGAAACTCAAATTTTTAGGCCATGGCCATGAAAGAATTCCTTGGTTTTTTGATATACATTTGTTCGTTTTGAATATCTCCATTAAATCTCTCTTTCAATACCTTTGAATTTGTAATTTTAAAACAAACCCAGATTGGTTTTTTGCTTTGAGAAGAAAAACTTGATTTTTACCAAGCTGCCAACATGAAAATGAATTGGGTATTCTCATTTCTCACAAAAAAATAATTTAGCACACAAATGGAGGAAAAAAACCTCACCATTATCAGTATTATGTATTTTAAAATAAAACACTAAGTGGGGTTTTCACTTTGTGAAGAAAACTTCCTCATTAGGTCGTGACCATGAAGGAACAACTAGTTTTTTAAAGTGGATTTCACTTTTTTTACATTTTTCTATTTTATGCTTACAAGAAATCCATGATGCATTTGGGTATTTCAATTTTGAGTACAAAATGAACCTCCATCCATTTGGAAAACAAAACTTAGAAGATGTTTAAGGTTTTTTTTCACATTACTGTTAGATACTTTATTCTTCTCTATTGCAAGCACAAATAGGGTCATTGAAACCCATGACCTCCATAGTTGATGTGAGCTTTACTGTGATTTGTTTCTTCCTAAATGGGAAGCACTGAACCCTTTGTATTATTCTGAATGCTTGCTCCTTCATTCTATGGAAACATTGAACATCTAATGCCACTTACTGGGTGCACTTTTTCTTTGAACCTTCATTGTGTAATGTGCATTCTTTGGAAAATTGGTGAAGGAGTTTAGGTAGTCCAATATAGGGTCTCTAAGCCAAAAATTTGAACATATCTTCATCTGATTTACATTTTTGATTACTGTTGTAGCAATGTATTGCCCATCATGCTTAAAGCTAGATGTCTTCATACATGCTTGAAAATTAATTTGTTCATTGAAAGGTTGCCATCATGGAATTGACAGTAACGTTGATACTTTTTATTTCTTTGAAATAAATGTTGTAGATGCTCTAGAAAGCATCTGCCACTATATATTTTAATGCTTTGTGACACAATACTGTCATGTCTTGATCAACTTTTAGCTATATATTTACATTATTTTGCACTATTGATTCTCAACTTTATGCATTCTTTATTGTCCTCTTCAAATGTGGTAAGGATGAAACCCTCAGTAACAAGAGGATGATGTCATCATAAATTCCCAAGGTCACTTATCCTTTAACAATGTGAACATTTGTATCTAGAAATAGAGAGCCCCCTTTTTCATTCAAGAATACATCTGCCTCAAGATGATGCACACACACAACACTCTTGTGCTTTCCTGAGTGTCTTCAAACCAAAATTTTGTTTGCTTGCATCCCCTCTGTGCTTTAATCATCATCATGCTTAAGTGACTTTTCTTTCACTCTCACAAGCCCCAGTGAGTTTGTCATTGTATTTAGACTTTCCATGTTACAAAGAGATAAACAAAAATCTTGAATGCAACCCTAGCTCTTCATTTTCCAATTGATCTTGTACAAACATAGCTTGCTTGTTCCCATTAGTTTCTATCCCTATCTCATCACCATGAGATTGTATCTTTTGGGATTGATCAATTGATAATGCATGTGTATTGTGATCTATTATGGATAGCCTATTTTCCTTAGACATGCATGGAAAATTCATGCATTGACCAAGCTATTACCATGGATACTGTTATATTGTTGACTAGATCACTATAGCACACCCTTTCATGCTCCCAATTTTGGATACTAAAATTCTGTTATTGCTTTATCAATAAACATATCCAATTCTTTTGTTGGACTACCATCTAAAATTATCATGCTTGAATTTTCATACATGATTGTGTGGTTGTCCTTTTGTTTGACTGGCTGCTCCTTATTGCCTTATGACATGCATACTTTATCCTTAAATGAAAGGAATTAGGGATCATTGAAAGACAACAACCCACTTGACCATTTGAAAACCAACAATACAGATGAAAATAGAGATGCTTATCCTAGATACAAAACAAAACATGTTCAATGCCTTTTTCTATTCAAATTGAGCATCTTTCACCGTTTGGTCCCTCCAATATGGTTACTTGATGCATGTGGTAGCTATTTGACTGTCTCCTTCATTTGTGCACTTTCTTACATCACTTGTTAGTGTCTCCTTCCAATGCTTTCAAATGTCCAAATGTTGGCATCCTTTGTGAAACACATTTCCTCCAAAATAGTTTTTTGTAATAATCATGCTTGGGGATGCTCCACTTTGTTTATTGTTGTTTGAAAAGCTAGAAACGTGTGAGTGCATGGCTCTTTGAGTTCATGGAGACTTATTGTATCTTAAAATCATTTGCAATGAATTCCCACTTGAAATGTTTGAACCAATATTGCTTAACCATGTCTTTTGGGTTGTTCCTATCATCTCAACATCACTGTTATTTTGCTTTACTTCATATCAATGCTTTACAAGGAGTTGCCTTCATCTCCATCTAGTGAACTATTTATTGATATTGAACATTGATGCCTCCTATTTATGCTTCCAATACATGACCATGTTCCTTTGTGACCGCCCCAATCGTTATCCACATATTTCAGAGTGCTTCTTTACAAGGTTGCTGTTGTAGACCATGTTGTTGTTTTAGAAATCACAACTATTTGAAATACATTGTCTTGTAGCTCAATGTTTTCCATTTCAGAATGCATATAGTATTTTCAACACATTGCACTTCTTTATTCATTTGCAAAGGGAAACCATTTGATATAAATAAAACACATCTCTTATGTTTAGGAATTCTTTCATCTATCCACCATATGACTTGATCAATGGCACATGTGAATACATATTTTAATGAAATTACTGCCCATTGAAGAGGGATAGCTTGTTGATTGCATTTTGAAAATGCTTGATAGCTCTTCTTTGAAGCCAAGAAAATCTCCCCTTGCTGCTCTGTAGCATGCACTCATTATTGCTATCCCTTCATGAGATCATTGTTATACTCACTTGGCATCATGACCTTGGCTTCAAAAATGAGTTTCATCTCTATGTTTCATGATTGCTTAATGAATGGCAGTACTCACTACCATTCCTCTTGCTTTAATCTTACTGGGAAGACATGTGTCATTTATGGTGGTGACCTGAAAGCTCACATCCTAAGTGATGTGTGATTTTTCAATAGGATTGAAGTGAGATGAATTGAATTGTTTCTTTCATGCAACAATGCATGACTGCCCTTGTTCCTTCTTGCTGCTCCATATGACTCATGATGGTTTTAGGCATGACTTGATATCTCCTTCATTATATTAATAGATGCATAATTGAAATTGATGCATCTATAATTGAACTTGATGCATCACATAAATCATTTACTTCTTTAATAAAATGGATCTTGGATCCACTTAAGAAGATTGAAAGACATCCAACAAAATACACATTCCTTTTGACATGATGGCAACCTATTGATTGATTCATTGTGAAAACATGAAGGGAAACTTTCTTGACAGTTCACATTATGTGTTGCATATTTTGAATCTGATAATGAAAGTTGATCAACTGGTTTGATTCCATATTGATTTAATGCATCAATAATATGTTTATCATTGATTTGATCAAGTTGCTCAATTTCCTATCCCTCCTAAAGCATAAGAGGGTAGCACGCTGGGCTCAAACCTCATGGGAGCACATTTTACTTCACATGCTATAATTAGTTGAATCAAAATAGTAACAAGACTTGTCCTAAATCTACACAAGAAACAAACCAGTTAGATAAACAAAGCATATCATAGGTGTGTTTGATCACTCTTTTCTTGTTTTCCTATACACTTATGGTATGCTATCTATTTTAATGCTTATGAACATCAAATTACACATTTATGGATGTTTTGCACATATTTTGATCATTGACCTTTCATTGCTCTAACAACACTCCTTTTTCAGATGCAGGAAACCTAGGAGCAGCGAGGAGAGCGTCAAACAAAATTAGGGCAAGTGGGGAAGACCGAGATGGTGCAGGACAGAGCCAACATGATTCATCATTCCACCAAGCAATGACAGGTCCCTTTTCATTTTATGTGCATCTCTTTCTGTTTATCTATAAGCATATAGTCATTTATTTATAAGCATTAGACTAGTCAGTCCCTTGGATTGTGAGGGACATTATACACTTATGATCATCAATAAAGATTACATTTGCAATACACGTTGGTTCTCTTTCTTATTTGTATGTAATTGCAAAACTGGAGTAATGCAATTTGTTTTGACAATCTCCTTTATGCACATTAATGAAATTTAGCAGAAAATGATGTATCTTTTAATTTTTAAATGCAAACACAACAATAAGTTACCTGATTTAGCTAGAAGCAAAAATTAGGTAACATTTATATTACAATAATATCCAACAAGCATAGAAAACAAAAGATAATGATCAATCCCTGATTCCTTTCTCTCTAAATCCTTTTGATTAGACATCATCGAGAGGTCATTGGAATGGGCACAATAAGATAAATCAAAAGAAAAGATAAAGTACACAAACAAGACAATGTTCTTCATACCCCTAGCCAAGACTAAACTACAATGATGTCTAATGTTGATTTCCATTGTAGAAAGGATGCATCCTAGGACATGATGTTATCAAATGATTTTGAGACTAACAGGATGATGGGATATTGATACCAAGAGTTAACGAACTTGTTTACCTATTGAACTAGACTTGAGACCTTGACGTTTGAGTTTTCACTTTCAATTTGCTAAACTTGTTTTTGATTGTTTTGCAAAAGGTTGAAGGTGACGATTGATTTATTGTGATTGAACGTTTATTGTGGATGAACGTGAAACGAGATGGATGATTTTGGGTTTTTCTAAATGTTTTTGGTATTTTTGAAATGTTTTGAGGCTATTTTTGGTATTTTCGAGGTGTTTTACAAATGTTTTGATTTTCCAATTTTCTAATGTTTTGGTGTTTTTTGAGATTTTACCAAGAACCTAACCTAACGAACTATCCTAGGGGCCTCGGGGGCTGATCAAAGATTAGCCTTTCCTACGTTATACACATAGAGACCACGTAGTTTGAATGACATAGACTCATTTATTGATGAGAAATGAACAAATGGATTGTCAGTTTATTATGACAGATTCCTAAAGGACGGACCTAATGTGTCTCGGGGGCACATTAATGATGGCCTTGCCTATGTTCAAGCTTAGAGACCCGTAGTTCGACACGATGACTCTATTTGTGACTTTTTTTGACTTTTTGACCTGTTTTTGGATTTTTGATATGTTTTGGATGTTTTTTGGGTTTTCTAGTTTTATGAATGTTTTTGGGTTTTCTGATTTTCTAAATGTTTTTGGATTTTCTGATTTTAAGGAAGACTTCAAGAATATACACGAATCTGATCCAATGCAGGTATAAGAACATTCCCCCAACGTGATGCAATAGACTACTCTGATATAGGTAGGACAAAATGACCTTAGGAAGGTGTCGAAGTACTAGGAGGAAACATGATACAACCACATGATCAAGCTATGATGCAGATGCAGATGGGTGATAGAAGGATCAATGGAATGTGATGGATGAATGATGCAGAATAAGCCGAAGAGATTATGGTGGATGGAAAGTGCTTATTTACACGAGGCACCTGTTTACTAGGTTTTCACCAAGGTACTTTCTCAAAGTGCCACCGAAGTGGTTTTCACTAGAGCATGACTTTTTCTTTACTGTTTTCAATCCTTTTTCTATTGTTTTTGGATTTTTTATATATTTTTTTAATTTTTTGGATTTATACCTTGCAAGCTTAGGCATAATTTTTTTTGAGATGGGAGCTATTGATAGGCTCCTACAAAGGCTCACCTTTGGGTGTAGATAGCTGATATGCTCCTGATTTATAACTTGTTGTGATGATGAAGGGTTCCAACCAGTTGGGTTCAAATTTTCCCTTCTTGTCTAGATTTGGTACATTCTTCTGATTTTCTTTTAACATGAGCTCTCCAACTTGAATTGACATAATATTGATCTTCTTATTATAACTCCTTTTGAGATGGTTCTGATAGACTTGTAGGTGGTTCAAAGCATCCATGCACCACTCATCCAGTAGTTCTAGCTCGTTCAACGATGACACCTGATGTTCTTCATCAGTGATGAGATTCTGCAATGATATTCTTGAGGATGGGAGCTCCATCTCAATGGGAAGGGTGGCTTTTGATCCATAGACTAGGGAGAAATGGGTTGCACCTATAGGCGAGCAAATACTTGTTCGGTAGGCCCATAAGGTGGGATTTAATTGTAGGTGCCAGTCACGACCAACTTCATTGACTATTTTCTTGAGGATATTTAGTATGGTTTTATTAGAAGCCTCAACTTGGCCATTACCCTGGGGGTAGTATGGGGTGGAGAAGCAATGTTAGATATTGAATTTTTGGCATAGTTCTCAAACATCTTGGTTCTTGAAAGGTGTCCCATTATCTAAGATAAGGGCTTGTGGAACACCGTAGCGGAAAATGAGGTAGTTCAAGATGAATTTGGATATTTGCTTCCCTGTAATGTAGGTCATTGGGATGGCCTCTACCCACTTTGTGAAGTACTCTATTGCGGTGATAATGAACTTTTGTCCATTAGATGAGGTGAGTGTGATTTTTCCAATGAGATCAATCCCCCATTGTGAAAAGGGCCAAGGTGTTATAATCAGTTGGAGCTCCTGAGTTGGTGCATGGATGAGGTTCCCATGCTATTAACATTGTAAACATTTTTAGACATAATCATGAGCTTCCTTCTCCATCGTAGGCTAGTAGTACCCAGTCCTTAGTAGTTTCTTGGCCAAGGTCATACCACTAGCATGTGAACCACAAATACCATCGTGTACCTTGGTTAAAGTAGTCAAGGCTTGCTCGGGGTTAAGGAATCACATAAGGGGTCCCTCGATACTTCTACAGTAAAGGGTATCACCTAAGATAACAAAACGGGATGAATTAGACTTAATAAAGGCTCTCTTAAGGTTTGGGGTGATGTCAATGGGGAGGACTCCTATTTTTAGGTATGTGTATATGTCATGGTACCAAGGATCACTGAGACCAATGATTTCATGCATGAATTCAAAATATGGTATCTCAAAAGCTGGTACAAGAAGATGCTCTACCAGGAATTCATGTTTATGGACATTGTGTGGTATATCTAGTAATGATCCGATTGTTGCCATAGCATCAACTGCTCTATTGTTTTCCCTTGGTATTTGCTCAAATGTGATTTTGATGAAGAATTCCTTGAGACTTTCCACCAGTTTCTTATACGGGGTAAGATTTTCATCCTTTGTTTGGTATTCATCATTGACCTAATTGATGATTAGCTGTGAGTCCCCATAGACCTTAAGTGCCATAATTTTCCACTGTACTGCAATTCTGAGTCCTATGACAAGGGCCTCGTACTCATCAATATTGTTAGTGTATGGAAAAGATAGCTTATATGACTTCAAGATGCAATCTCCTTGTGGTGTGATGAAGAAGACTCCTGCTCCTGATCCATGCTATGTATATGATCCATCAAAATATACTTTCCAATGATCTGCTACATTAAGGTTGAAAATGGACTCATCTGGAAATTTTGATACCAATGGGTTCTTTGAATATATAGGTGCCTCTGCTAGTTGATCTACAATTACCTGTCCTTTGATGGATTTCTATTCTACATACTCAATGTCATATTCTATTAGGATCATGACCCACTTATCCATTCACCCTGTGAGCGTTGCTTTAGAAAGTAGATACATTAGGGGGTCTATCTTAGTGATTAGATTTATCTAATGAGCCAACATGTAGTGTCTGAGTTTTTGTGCAACAAACACTACTGCAAGACAATATTTCTCGATGAACATATAGTTTAACTCATGGCCTACCATGGTTCTAATGATATAGAAAATGGCTCTTTCCTTCCCTATTTCATCATGTTCTAGAAGAGCACCAAGGGCTGTTGTTTTTGTTGATATGTAGAGTATTAATGGTTTTTCTTGGATTGGTGGCATGAGGACTGGTGGTGTTAGCAAGTATTCCTTGATTTTATTGAATGCCTGATCACATTTCTCATCCCATTTGTATGTTACCCCCTTGTGGAGTAGATTAGAATATGGGATAACTTTATCTGCTAACTGTGCTATGAATATGCGAATGGATTAGAGCCTCTCCTGTAGACCCCTCAACTATTACAGTGTTCTTGGTGCTTCCATTTCAAGAATTTCTTTGAATTTTGTAGGGTCTATCTCAATTCCCCTCATTGATACAATATATCCTAGGAGCTTTCTTGATTGCACACCGAAGACACATTTCTTAGGATTGAGTCTAACCTTATATTATTTGATTTTTTAAAAGATGAAGCCTAGTGTTGCTATGTGGTCTCAACACTTCCTTGATTTGGATAATATGTCATCTACATAGTCTTCTACAAATTTGTGAATCATGTCATGAAAAATCAATGTCATATCTCTTTGGTATGTAGCTCCAGCGTTCTTTAACCCAAATGGCATCATGTTCTAGCAGTAAGTCCCCCATGGATAGGGGAAAGCTGTCTTATGTTGATCATCCTTAGCTATCATAATTTGATTGTATCCCAAAAATCCGTCCATCAATGATAGCATTTCGTGCCATGCCATTAGATCCATAATCATGTCTATGTTTGGGAGAGGGAAACCATCTTTAGGGCATGCTTTGTTTAGGTCCTTGAAATTGGTGTAGATATAGATGCCCTCATTGGGCTTAGAAATAGTTACAAGTTTGGAAACCCATTCGGGATAGTCAATGGGTCGTATGAAGCTAGCATCAAGGAGTTTTTACAGTTCTAGTTTGACTAATAATGTGATTTGTAGATGCATCTTTCTCAGTTTCTTTCTTACTATTTTTTCCCTCAGATAGACTCCTAGGTGATGGACTACTCCCTCTAGATCAAGACCGAAATTTTAGTATAGGTCCATGCAAAATTTAATTTCCTTTCTCTAAAAAATGTAGCTATAATTTCTTGTTCCTTGGTCAAAAGTGATTCGGCATAGAAAGTGACGTGTGGTGTCTCTTCAGTTCCCAGATTGACTAGGTTGCATGTTTTTACCAGTACTGCCAACTTTTCCTAATGGATAGCACTAGGGGGAAGATTTAATCCCTCATCCTTTGGTGCCTTAGAGAGGTTTTCACCATCATATATGTCCTTTCTTTTTACTATTTTTGGGTCAGAAAGTGCCATAGTGTGGTTTTGACTTAAAGACCTAGATATTACTCTTAGATTTTCTATTTTGTGATTGAGAGATTCAATCATTTCCCCATAGTATGCGTGTGTGTCTAATTCAATATCAAACCCTACTTTATGATCTTCATATGGTAGAGTATCCCATAGTCCCATGAATTCTAAGAGAGCCTCGTCATTTTTGAATGTGTCTAAGATCGGTGGTCCTTGTTGGTCATAGTCTATCAGTTGGGGGTAGACAAGCTTTAATTTAGTGGTTTGGTTACTCAGCTCAAAAGACACATTAGTGATCATAAAAGGGAGGAATCCTCAAATAAAATGGGCAGGTCAGTGATGGGATCCTCGTCACACACATCAATTATGTCAAATGTATAGTTATCTAGAGGTAGACCTGTGGATACCGATAACTAAGGAACTTTGACTTTTTTAACATGGGTACCTTTTCCAAGAATGGTTATCTTCATAGGGGTACATCCAAGGCCAAGATTCTTTATGCACTTTTCAGGAATAATAGGTTCTAATAGGCCATTTTCATTTTTCCCGAGCTTCTCATTTTTGTTGTAGCCCCATCCATGCATTAATTGAAGACCTTTGTTGCTTTCCTCCATGGGGAGGTCTGGTATAGGTCTTTTGTCTTGATACAACAAGTTTGATACATATTTTTCATCTACCACCTCTTTACTTAGGTATCCCCATTTTATGAAGTTGGTAGGTTATGCTTTGAAGGTTTGGGATGTTGTGTCGATTGGTTGTGGCTTCCCATAGGATCTAGAAGACTGAGGAAACCCTCCTATCACAAAGGCACTCTTCTTCATTTTATAGTCTCCACAACCATTATCTTGGATAATAACCTTAATATCAGGGATGTCTGGAATGGAGGGTTTCTTTGTCTCATAAGTAGAGGCTAGGGTGGATGGGTCTATATAAGGATATGTGGGTCCCTCATCATTCTTTGGGACTTGGGGGATCTTATAATACTTGGCCTCCATATTTTTGCAATAATAGAATGGTTTGGGATCACCATGGACTGTGAATTCTTGGTTTTGATAAGGGAACTTAATACATTGATTGAATGTGGATGTGACAGCTTGCATCCCATGGATCCATGGGCACCCTAGGATGATATTGTAAGGGAGTTCAAGGTCAAGGACTTGGAAAGTAGTCTCCATGATTGTTGGCCCTACTTGAATAGAGAGCTGAATGGTGCCTTGAGACACCCTTTCTTGGTCATCATAAGCCCTGATAGTGATACTTTTACCTTTCTCGATGTCATCTTTAGAGAATCCCAGATTCTTTATTAACTTGAGAGTACAAATATTCAAACCTGCACCTCCATCCACTAGGACTCATTTGAATTTATTCTTGTGGACTGACTTCAAGATGGAGTGCACGGTTATGAGATGGTTGGGTTGGGAAATATTGCTCAGAGAATGTTAGGAGTTGCAGTGTAGTGATATGTTCGATCATAGCTTGGAATTGGTTTGCATCAAGATCCGTTGGGACGAAGGATGTAGGTAGTGATTTTTCTAGGATTTCCCTATGTGTGGGTGAGATTTTTAGCAACTCCATGATGAAAATCTAGGAAGGGGTATTTTTTAGTTGATCTAGGACATTATAGCCATTAGGGATTGACTTTGGATTATCGATGGGTGCCTTGGGTGGTTGTGATGGTCCTGGAATGGTAATTCTTCCGCCACGTGTGGTGACTCCACAGTCGGCTCTAGATCCTTTGATATTGACAACTATAATCCATTCATCCAAGGATGTAACAACATGGTCATAAACATGGTTCACATTATTGTACTTTCCTTTACCATTATTGTTTCCTTTATTGTGATCGAGCATCAAATTTGTGTATCTTTTAAGATATTGATTCCCTACGGGTTGTTCAATGGTTATGGTCTTGTCATCAATGAGATCTTGGATCAGATTCTCGAGTCTCATGCAACTGGCTATCATGTGTCCCTTTATTTTGTGAAAATCACAAATATGTTTCTCATTATACCCTGGTAGTTTAACCTGAGGCTCTTGATAATTTTCATAAACATGGATTTTGATGAGATTTTCTTGTACTAGCTGTTGCATAATAGATTCAATTGGTTCCCCAAGTGGTGTGTATTTTCGTTTAGGGGGATATCTGTTCTTTGGGGCTGGTTCCCCTTGAGTATTTAGGTTGTTGACCGTTTGATTGTTGGGTTGTTTTTGTGATGATGGGTTGGATTGTGTGTTGTTTTGGGTATTGACTTGTGGTTGTTGATATGTTTGTTGTTGTGTATTTTTCCTTGCAGAATTGATGATAACTTTGGCATCAACGACACCATCATTAGTGACATTTTTTTCTTTGCCCATGTGCAAGGTTTTTCATTATAACTTGTTGATGGTTGATTGTCCTAATATGTGGGTGTGCCTCCTTTTGCTATAAGGGATCTTTTGATGTTTAGTACCTTGGGGATCAATTGGTCATAGGTTGTTATGCATTGCATTTTCAAATGAAAAGACAAGGTCCCTTCAAGGTTGGAGATGATAGTCTCAATTTTTTGTTCTTATGGCATAGCCCACTTGCTCCTATTGGCCTTGGATCACCATCATTGCAAGAAGGATGCAAATGTTTCTCCCTTGGCTTGTTTTAGGCTAGACAATTCTTCCAAGATCACGTCCATGCCTATGTTAAATGAGTAATTTTGTATGAATAATTCCACAATTTCTTGGAACTTTTTAATTCTAGGGGGAAGGCGGGAGAACCATTTCATTGTTGGACTGACCAAACTGTGAGGGAATAGTCATATTAGATAAGAGTCGTCATATGCAACTTCCATACAATGTACATGGAATTCCTTGATGTGATCTTCAAGATTGCTAGTCCCACAATATTTGTCAAACTTTGGTATCTCGAATCCTTGTGGGAATGGGACCATTGCAATGCTTCTGTCAAATGGATAGGGGCACAAATTCCCTTGTGATTTTTTTTGAATTTCCTGATTTTATGTCCAACACTTGTTGTGAGAGCATTTTAATTTGTGTAGAAAAACCACTTTGTGGATATGGTGGTGGGATGAATGTGTTTTGGGGTGGTATTGTTGTTGGAGTGAGTGGTGGGTTGACTTGTGTATTTGTGTTCAAGGAAATTGGTTGCATGTTCATGGGAGGTTGTTGTAAGTTCTGCTGTGCAAGAAACACTTGTTGGTATGCCTGTAGTTGTTGCTATGCCAACAACGCTTATTGTTGGTCTTGCTACTATTGCACCAACAATGCTTGTTGTTGTGCTTGGTATTCTTTCAAAGCTTTATGATAAGCTTGTTGTTGTAACAAGGCTTGTGCTTGGGCTTGTTGCGCTTGGTATTGTTAAACAAGCACATAACAACTGAGAGGGGGGGTGAATCAGTTGTCACACAAATTCAAACTTAAAACTTTATCACTTATCAATTCTTCAACCACACTGTTCTGTTATTAAATATGAAAATGAAACATGAATAACAGAAAGTAAATCAACACAATGAACACCATATTTTTATGTGGAAAACCTAATAAGGGAAAAACCATGGTGAGGGTTAAATCACAATATAAAGATTATAAACTGAATACAAAGGCTCACTGCCCAAAAGAGGACTCACTGTCCAAATACAAAGTCTCATTTCCTACAAATGACTCACTGCCTACAAATACAAAAGAGAACAAAAGATCCACCACTACAATTAAAGCACATTTGCAGGATCACATAAACCTTTAGCTTACTACCTTCAACACTGCTATCACAACTCACTCACAAACACTTCTACTCTTATGATTTGCGGCACTCTTTCATTGCTTTGCATTACACTATCATCCAATTCTTCATAACTCAACTTGCTTTTATACTATTCTCAACCTTAGAAACTTTCTCCAAGGTCGGCCACAATACATCGTTTCATAAATTCAAATTAGGTCAAAAAATCTAAATTCCTACAGTGGAAAGGAATAAGAATGGACCAATAAAACATAATATTCTTGAATCTTCTACACACTTCCTTAATTAAATTTTATTCTTCAAATGAAGTGTAAACACTAGGTTGACCAAACCTAATGAAAACATAAATAAACATTGATGCACACACTTCCCAACAAGAAGATGACATGTGGATGCCACAACACGCTTCATTATGCATGAGAATACATCTCAGAACCTTCCAGATACATCCATAGCAAAAGAAACATGCTTCAATCACTGAATTTCTTTCACCAGATCATCCAGACTATGCAAACCTGTACTGGAATATAGAAACATGACTTCCAAATTACCAAACTTTAACCTTCTTCACCAGAGCATAGAAAAGTCCTTTAGAAGACATATCCCAGATCCAAAAGATCTGAAACGAAACAACAGAAGACTTCAAAGCAAAAAAATTTCTCCCAGTCCACAAAACACTAATTCTGCCAGTAGGACACACATACCAGTGGACACAACTTTTACGCACCATCTCACCAAAAGCTGAAACTTGAATATATCACCATTAGATCACCATAATGAAAGGTTCAGAACCGCACAAGAATAGGATCAACACAGGAGAAATGCAGAGCACATACTAGAGCACATTCTAAATACTTTTGTTATTCTACTTTCACCTCTTTATTAATTTTATCAAAAGAACTTAGAAATTTATTACCACAACACATCTAAAACACCATAGAGATAGCTCCACGTACTCACAACATCTCAACAGTGTCTCAATCATAAATGTACAATCTACAACATGCTGAACTGTGTTGACATCAATGGAAAAATCAATGACAACACCACCAAACTGGATCATACTTGCAACAATCTCCCCCTTTGTAATTGATGACAACACATGATGTGAAAAACCATCAAAGACAACATCCTTCATAATATCCTGGGAGAACACCTTCTCTTCCTCTGCAACTATTTTTCACATGACTTTCTCTCCCCCTTTGACATCAATGGAAAAGAACAGTTGCTTTGATTACTCCCCCTTAGGAGTACAATCGTACTGCAACAATGAAAAACTTTTCTACTTCCCCAGCGGAGTAGATCCATCTATCAGTCCAGGTAGATGAGGAATCTGTGAATTCATTGGGCTGATGCACCTTCATGTGCACCTAGTTAGGAGGGCCAATGACCCCCAACCTCTCCCTAAGATGCTCAAAAGTATCCTTTGGAAGAGCCTTAGTAAATATGTCTGCAATTTATTCCTTTGTTGTCACATACTATAGTTTGACCTCATTCTCCAACACTTTCTCTCTTAGAAATTGATACTTGATAGATATGTGCTTTGTTCTTGAATGCATAACTGGGTTCTTCAAAATGTTTATTGCACTTGTATTATCACAAAAAAATGAAATAGGCTCATCACATACTACTCCAATGTCCTTCAGAGTTTGCTTCATCCACAAAAATTATGTGTAGCAGGATGGCACAACAATATATTCTTCCTATACAGTGGATAAAGAAACAGAGTCTTGCTTTTTACTCAACCATGAAACTAATCTTCTACCAAGAAAGAAAGCACCACCATTGGTACTCATTCGGTCATCTACACATCCGACCCAATCAAAATCTATATAGGAAATTAGGGTGAAATCATTACTCTTAGGGTACCATATTCCATAATCCAGTGTGCCTTTAAGATATCTAAATTACAACCATAAGATGTGCTTCTCTAGGATCTGCTTGAAATATAGCAACTAAACAAACTGCATGCATAATATCTAGTCTGGTAGCAGTAAGATACAACATTCCGCCAATCATGGATCTATATTTGCTCTGAAAAGTCTTAGTAGATTCATCATCTTTGCTCAGTTTACATCCGGTTACCATAGGAGTACAAACCGGTTTAGAATCCTCCATCCCAACCTTTTTCAACAAATCTTTTATAGAATTAGATTGTGAAATGAATATCCTTTTATCAGTTTGATTCACTTGTACACCAAGGAAGAAATTCAATTCACCAATCATAGGAATCTCAAATTCTTTCTTAATTTCTTCAACAAATTTTTTACACATGCCTTCATTCCCACCAAAGATGATATCATCAACATAAACAACTACAATAAAAATATTATTACCTTGCACTTTGAAGTAGAGGTTGCTGTCAACATAACCTTTTTTGAATCCTTGGTTTGTCAGATATCTATCCAGTATTGCATAGCAAGCTTTGAGAGCTTGCTTCAATCCATACAATGATTTCTTCAACTTACAAACTATGTCCGGCTTGTCAGACAATTGAAACCCTTCAGGTTGCTCCATGTGCACTTCTTCCTCCAACTCACCATTCAAAAAAGGTGACTTAACGCCCATTTGATATACCTTGAAGTCCTTGTGTGCAAAAAATGCCAAAAATATTGTAATAGCTTCCATTCTGGCCATAGGGGAAAATGTTTCCTCAAAATCTATTCCTTCAACTTGTGAATATCCTTTGCATACCAATCTTGCCTTATTCCTTACTACTCCATTTTCATTTAGCTTATTCCAGAACACCTATTTTGAGCCAATCACATTTTTGTTTATAGGCCTAGGGACTATTTCCCATGTCTAATTCATTTCTATTTGCTGCAATTCCTCTTTCATAGCTCTCATCCAACTTTCATCTTCACATGATTCTTTTACAGATTTAGGTTCTATTTTAGAAAGTAAACAAAAAATTACCTCAACTGCAACTTTTCTTCTTGTCTTCACACCATCATTCTTGTCTTCAATTATTTGATCTTTCAGATGATTCTTCTATACATATTTAGGAGTCCTAGCAGCAGGTTCCGATTCATTATCTTCTTCTTCTTCCACTTGTTCTTCTTCTTCTTTCTCTTCTTCTTCCTTCTTATTTTCTTCAGGTATATGTCCACAAATAGGATCATCAAGTTCAACTTCACTTATCTCAATAGGTCTGTGTATGTCTTCATCAAATTTCACATTAGCACTTTGAATGATCTTTCTCAATCTTTTGTTAAAGCATATGCATGCCTTGCTAGTAGTAGAGTATCCAAGAAATATTCCTTTATCACATCTAGCATCAAAATTTCCAAGATTTTCATCATATCTTTTAATGTAGCATCTACTTCCAATTACCTTAAAATATTTCACAGTAGGAATCTTACCAGTCCAAAACTCAAAAGGTGCCTTTGTGTTGTTGTGTCTAATATGAACTCTATTAAGGAAATAAATAGTAGTATGTATCACTTCTCTCCAATATACATCTGGTACATTAAGCTCTTTCATCATAGTTCTGGTAGCTTCCTGAATTGTCTTATTTTTCCTTTCAACTACTCCATTCTGCTGTGGGGTTCTTGGAGCAAAAAACAATATTTTTATGCCATGCTTGTCACAAAATGCATTAAATTCACCAAAAGTGAATTCACCACCTCTATCAGATCTTAAACACTTGATTTTCAGATTTACTTCATTCTCCACTCTAGCTTTGAATACCTTAAACCTATCTAGGGCCTGATTCTTTTCTCTAAGAAAAGAAACCCATGTCATTCAAGTGTAATCATCAATAAGCAACATGAAATATCTATCACCATTCAGGATTCCAGTCTTAGTCGGACTACAAAGATCAATATGTACTAACTCCAACATTCTGGTAGTAGAATGTTCCTTTTCTTTAAAGCTACATCTTGTCTTCTTCCCCAATTGACAACTTCTATAGATAGTATTAACAGGTCTTGTGATTCTAGGCAGTCCTCAAACAATTTCCTTTGCACTGATCTTGACTAGGTTATCAAAGTTCACATGTCCCATTCTCCGGTGCCATAACCAAATTTCACTAATATGAGATACAAGACAATGACCATCAACCCTTTTAGCTAATAGATGTTTCCTTGAGTTCTTCTTCCAACAAAAATCATATCTCCATTTCTAGATCCTTTTTCAATTTCATAGGTATTATTCTAAAACACAAGTGTAAAGCCATTGCTACACATTTGACCAACACTCAGAAGGTTATGCCTCAAACCCTTCACATAATACACATCATCAATACTATGCAATCCATAAAAAATAATTGAACCTTTACCATAGATCTTAGCTCTTGAATCATCACCAAAAATAACTAAACCACCATCATACCTCTCGAGTTTCTAAACTTACTCTTATCTCTTGTCATGTGATTTGAACATCCACTATCAATTACCTAGTAGTCTTCATCCTGTCTTGAATGAAATGCGGTAACCAAATTACCTTCCATCCTATTCTTCTTAACCTCTAGAGCCTTCTTTCTCACACATTTTATAGAATTAGTGGATACAAATTTACTTTCCAAAGCTAATAATAAGTATTCACTATCATCAACCTCATTTTCAGATTCATCATCAAAAATACTTGCCTCTTCCTTAACATAGTACAAATTCTTATACTTCTTATCCTTCCTATCCTTATACTTATTATCCTTATTCTTCTTATGTGAAACTCTATTCAGACATCTTGAAGCATAATGACCGATATTACCACAACTAAAGCATTTAAAGGGAAACATACCTTTATACTTTTCGGTACCTTTCTTCAAATTCTTGGTGAAGTTAGCTTCCAACTCATCAACACCATCGCTATCTGGTTCCTCCTCAATCTTCATTGCCTTAAATGTTGTTTCTGTATTTTCTTCTATCTTGTCATCTTTCCAGAACTTTCTCAATTCAAATGCTTGCAAGGTGCCAAACAAGTGTTCCAAGGTGTACTTCTTAGGATCATACATTTCTTCAATCACAAAGATTTTATCACTATAGCAGTCTGGTAGGGTGATCAAGATATTCTCAATTATGTCTTCATCTGATAGTTTTCCTCCTTTATTTATAACTTCATTTGCAGTCTGTTCAACCTTGTGAAAGAAACTTGTAAATTCTTCACTGTCTTCCATCTTCAGTTTCACAAATCTACACTTTGCTTCCAGTCTTTTTGTCAATTTCACCTTTCATTTCCTTCATACATGTCTTCCAACTTCTTCCAGACATCATATGCAGTATCCAAAGAATTAACACCACCGGATGGGAGTGTATACTTATTCTCAATAGCCTTCTAGGTCTTGAAACCAAGAGAGATAATATATCCTCTCATCTATCCCTTTCAATCTTTGTAGTCAGTTCCATCAAACATAGGGATCACCAACTTGTGTGCCATTGGATCTTCCTTAAGTGGTTAAGCTCTACAAAAAGGAACCAAATATCTTATACCAATTGTTAAACAGACGCAAGACAACTAAGAGGGGGGTGAATTAGTTTTCACACAAATTCGAACTTAAAACTTTATCACTTATCAATTCTTTAACCACACTGTTCTGTTATTAAATATGAGCATGAAATATGAATAAAAGAAAGTAAATCAACACAATGAACACCAAATTTTTACGTGGAAAACCCAATAAGGGAAAAACCACGGTGAGGGTTAACTCACAATATAAGATTATAAACTGAATACAAAGGCTCACTACCAAGGGCTCACTACCCAAAAGAGGACTCATTGCCCAAATATAAAGGCCGAATGCCTACAAAGGACTCACTGTCCAACAAAGAGGCTCATTTCCTACAGATACAAAAGAGAACAAAAGATCCATCACTGCAATTAAAGCACATTCGCAGGATCGCATAAACCTTCAACTTACTTCCTTCAACACACTGAAACACTGCTATCACAACTCACTCACACACACTTATGCTCTTATGATTTGTGGCACTCTTTCATTGCTTTGCATCACACTATCATCAAATTCTTCACAACTCAACTTGCTTTTATACTATTCTCAACCTTAGAAAATTTCTCCAAGGTCGGCCACAATACATCATTTCATAAATTCAAATTAGGTCAGAAACTCTAAATTCCCATGGTGGAAAGGAATAAGAGTGGACCAATAAAACATAATATAGTTGAATCTTCTACACGCTTTCTTAATTAAATTTTATTCTTCAAATGAAGTGTAAACACTAGGTCGACCAAACCTAATGAAAACATAGATAAACATTGATGCACATGCTTCCCAACAAGAAGGTAACAAATGAATGCCACAACACGCTTCATTATGCATAAGAATACATCTCAGAACCTTCCAAATACATCCGTAGCAAAAACAACAGGCTTCAATCATTGAATTTATTTCACCAGATCATCTGGACTATGCAAACCTATACTGGAATATAGAAACATGACTTTCGGATTACCTAACTTCAACCTTCTTCGCTGGAGCATAGAAAAGTCCTTCAGAAGACATATCCTAGATCCGCAAGATCTGAAATGAAACAACGAAGGACTATGGAGAAAAAATATTTCTCCCAGTCCATAAAACACTAATTCTGCTAGTAGGACACACATACTGGTGGACACAACTTTTACGTACCATCTCACTAGAAGTTGAAACTCAGAATATATCATCATTAGATCACTGTAATGAAAGATTCAGAACCACACAGACATAGGATCAACATAGGAGAAATGTGGAGCACATACCAGAGCACATTTTGAATACTTCTATTATTCTGCTTTCACCTCTTTATTAATTTTCTCAAAATCACTTGGAAATTTATTACCACAACACATCTAAAAAACCATAGAAATAGCTCCACGTACTCACAACATCTCAACAGTGTCTCAATTATATATGTACAATTTGCAACATGTTGAACTATGTTGACATCAATGGAAACACCACCAAATTGGCTCATACTTGCAAAGGGATTGTGCTTGTGCTTGAGCTTACGCTTGCTGTGCGGATTGTGCGGCTTGTGCGGTTTTCTATTGTTGCAATAAAGATTGCGCTTGTGCTTGGGAAGCCTGCTGTGCTTCTTGTGCAACTTGCTGTGCCTGTGCTTGTTGTGCGGCTTGTCACACAACTTGTGTGGCTTGTAGCATAACTTGTGCAGCTTGTGCGGCTTGTTGAGCTTGGAATTGTTGGAATGCCTTTTGATATGCTTGTTGGGTTGCTTGCAATGTGATGGTGTATTGATTTTACATGTTTGGGTTTGGTGGTGGAGGTGGAGGATTTGGCAGAATGGTGTGAGATGAGGTAGCAATATTTTTTTGAGGTCATTGTGAAAGTGCTTGTTGAGTGATGACAAGAGGTGGTGTGGTAGATGGTATGGTTGATGAGCTAGGTCCTTGGGATACCACTTTTTAGAGAGTTTGAGGTGTTGTAGATGGAATGATGAGAGATGTTTGGATTGGTTCCACTTGGTGTTGCAATATCAGTGGCATGCTCAGAGGATTTGGTATGATTGATGCGCTGATTTGATTTGTGAGTGGAGGATTTATTTGAAGTGATTGGTTTTGGATTGGTATGTTGGGTAAAGGGGGTTTCCCTAAACCTTGGATTGGTGTGGATGTTGATGTTAAAAGAGGAAAATATAGGAAGATTGGAGGTGTGTTCCCTTGCAAAAGTGATGATGATGCATAAATTTTTTCCCCTTGTCCAAATAAACCCACTTGTCCTTGTGATATTATGGGGAGAGAGATTTGTGTATCAAGAGAATATGCTGGTGATGTGGCAAAGGTGGATGAATTGTTGGTGTCATGGAAAATGAGTGGCACATATGGATGTTCTGGATCTTGTGGGATGGTTTTAGGCATACCCAAAATGGTGTTTGCATCCAAGTTTTGGTTGTTTACAAGGGGATGTGTTGAAGAGCTTGGAGTAATGAACTCCCCTTGGTGATCATGGGTTGAATTGGAGTATGAGAAGATGTTGGTTGTATGATGGGTTGGATGATGCTTTGGAAGGAAGGTGTGAATGATACTGGTGGCATATTCCCCAGAGGTTGTTCCACAATAGTGCTCACACAAAATTAGAAGGGATTTTAGCCCCTTTTTTTGCTAATTCTAACATGTATTGTGTGGGATTGAGTTTCATAACTGTGTTGACAATTTTGTGTGTTTTAGGATTTTGGACTAGCTCCAAGATTTCATCTTGGGAAATTCCTTGGTAATTGTTGGTGACATCCTCTACTTGGAAACCTACCTCTTGAAGATCTTGTGGTAGTTGAGGAAGGGTAAGTGGGGGGTTGTTAGATCCCATGGGGTTGAATTCAGATGCAGTTTGACTCAAGTCACTTGAAGTGGATGTTTCCTTGTTTTGCTCCATGTTTTTCTTGTGTTGAGATCTTGTTTGGACCATAAAATAAGGATCACTTTTAGGGATATGGGAGGTAAACCTCTAAATCCTTAGTAGGTTGGTCTAAAATTTAGGCACAAAAAGACAATATAGGATGTTTAGGGATCAAATGAAGGTGATGAGATAAATGAAGGATGAATGATATGGGTGATTGAAATCTTAAGAACTTTGAGGGAATACTAGACTTTAGGAATTTTGGATTTGGTTTGGATTTGATTTGATTTGGATAATTAACTTATAGATCCCAAGATGTTAGATGTTATCTTGGAATAAACTTTTCCACAAGGTGATAATTTAACTAAGTGTATGAGGAAGGATTCATCCACACACACTTAGCCAAACAAGGTGATTTTGATTTTGATTTTGAGGATTACCAAAAGTATAGCATGAATGATTTTCCCAAGGTTCTAAGAGTTGTTTGTGAGATGAAATTTGATTGATGTTTTGGATGGATGAAGGTGTTGATTTGATCTTAAATTAACCTAGAGAGACTTTGTTTACAAGACCAAGGTATTGAAGAACATGCTATACCTCTAAAAGTTTCAACCCTATAATGTGAGATACTCAAAACATTGGAAAAGAACCGGATTTTGACAATAATAGAAGGAATAAAAGTTTGGATTATTCTTTGAAGCACGTTTGTAAAAGTTGTAGACCAATCTATCTCTGACTTTGTAAAGTGTTGAAAGATGTTTCTTGAGAGCCTTTGGACTAATATGCTTATGATGATTGATAGAATTTGGTTTTGGGATTTTGAATTTTGTGGGAAATCATTTGAACAAACACATATGTGGGGTTCAATTGTCTTTTATCTTGATTAAATGGATTGTTTTTACCACATCAACACTTCTTGCTTAGCTTTCAAACTGAATGTCTATGTCTCAATTCCTTTTCATTCCATAAGGTCCATTATGTGAAAATCAAAGAATTAAGGACATAGTTTTCCTAGGTTAACTTTAGAGAGAAAATTGAGATATGGGCCCAAATATTTAGAATCCTCTAAGGATAGAATCCCAAGGGAAAAGTAGTAATATGTGAACTTTTCAAGGGTATTTGCTCTTTCCAAAGGGTTTGAAATTTTGATGACTTGTTGAATATTTGTTTCAAAGTTTTAGATCCAAGCAAAGTATTTAACTGACTCAATAATTGCACAACCCTAGGATAGAAAGGACAATATTTGTTGAGTCCCCACTTGGATTTCTCCAAACATTGAAACAAAGTGAATAACTAGAGATTTGGCGACACTGGTTCCCCTCCACGACACACACTTCTCGGGACCACCAAATCTCAAAATACTTAAAATCCAGAGATCAAAAGGATTTATTATATTTCTACTTTGAATAGTACGAATGTGGGGCAGCTTCAAAATGATCATTCTTGCACCAAAAAATAGTAAGGATTTTGGCTTGTAAACAAATTGGTTCTTAGTTTGGGTAATCAGGGACATGGCACCTTGCGAGCGTCCAACAAGCCACTAAAGGATTTAATCAATCCTACTAGGGGATCTATAATTTTAATAGTAGTACCCCGTTCTCAAAGTCATTGTATAGATAAGGCCTACATACCATGAGGACCTGACAGTTTAGTCTTATCCATTTATATACCGACCCGAGTGAAAACCGGTTGGAGTCGCCTTTGAGTTGTTCTTAGGCAGGCCCCTCTAAAGGTAACAAAAGCGAGGGAGTACACCTGTATTTTGAATGCCTAGTTCATGTAAAGTGCAAGGAGGGAACAAACACAATGTCTCTTTCTCACACTAGCATGATTGTTCAATTTTAAACCCAAATTTGAAGTGTGTGGGTAATTTTTTATACAACCAATGCCACTAGAATGCTTTTGATTCTCAAGATCACCATGAAGTGTGAGAGAAGTGCATACACGTTCGAATGACACAAGTTGCAAAAAAGATTACAAGAAAATGAAAACATAAGTTTGTTTTAAGCCTCAAAGTAATGATGAGTTCTTTTTAGAGCACCAAAACCAATTATGAAGTTGTTTGTTCAATTTTAACCCAAAATCCAAATTCTAGTAACTTTCTAAGGTTCAATCTTAACCAACTTTGACAAAGCTTGAGTTGTTTGTAAATTTATGCCCAAAATAACTCTAGTTGGTCCTAGAATAGGAAATAAAATGTAAAATTGGAAATCCTAAGCTATTACAATGAGCATTAAAAAATGCTTTTAGGTCTCCAACTCAAATTTTCTCCCTTTCCTACAAAGGCGACGTGCAATAAATGCGACGTTGTGTAGTAAATACAACACTTTGTAACTGCACAAACGTGATGCTGTAAGAAAATGTGGTGCTCTGCAGAGGATAGAGACAACGAATGTGACAATTTCAAAAGCGATGCTCTACGAAACTAGAAAGTAAGACAAAAGACAAAAAGGTCAAATGTGGCTTTGTAGCAAAAGTGATGCGACAATGATGTGCATATATGGTGTGACATGGTGAAGGTGACGTTGTTTCTGAAAGAGACACTCTAGAAGTTTGCAAAAGCGATGCTGCAGGAAAATACGACACTGTATGAGTCAAGGGAGGCATTGCTCCCTTGTAGCTGCAAAAACATGAAATTTTAGGCAAAAATTGACAAGATAAATTGGTTAGCCCTCCTTCTAGCGCCAAAATGTGAACATAAAACTTGCAACATGGCTAACATAAGAACATCAAACAATGATTAGTCATGTTAGAAATCCCAAATCTA
The DNA here is from genome assembly GCA_007258455.2 of Sequoia sempervirens. Taxonomy (NCBI): domain Eukaryota; kingdom Viridiplantae; phylum Streptophyta; class Pinopsida; order Cupressales; family Cupressaceae; genus Sequoia; species Sequoia sempervirens. The sequence continues at coordinate 213,146,020 of VDFB02271358.1, forward strand.
ATGTTCCCTATGAAATTATTAGCTAAATCAAAGAGGAAACATGAACATGATAGTAAAACAACTAAAGCTAACATGAAACCATATTGAAATAACTAAACCTCCATCCCATAGGGGGAGTGCTGCTTCTTTTATGTGGAAAGAAGACCTTTCCCAATCCCAATTGAGAAGCTTGATGTTTGAAGATGATTATAAGTGATGAAAATGAGTTCAAAATGACATGAAGATGGTGATTGAAAACAATGAAAATGACTATAATGATAATGCATGAAGTTGTGGATCCATATCATGAAAAGTATGATTCTATTTATAGAAGCCAAGGGTTGAAGAATGAGAGGATTTGATGAATGTGGGATAAAATGGGAGCCAATGAGAATGTGCCAAGTGTCATAATTATATTGGAGGAAGGTGGAGAACATTTTGGGAAATGTGTGAGTGGAGGAGGATGAAAGAGAAGTAAATGAAATTGGTTGAGGATTTGAAAGGTTGTAAGAGGAATTGAATGAATGTTATTGGGATTTGAGAGGATGTAAGAGAATTTATTGTATTTGTAAGAGGAGTTATTGAGGATGTGAAAGGTTTTTGAAAATCTTTGGAGGGAAATTGAATGATAGGTTGTTGAGAGGATTATTCCTTGGAATATGCCTTTGTGAAGATAAATAGAGGAATTAGATAATTAATAGAAATTATTTTCATGTGCAACCTGGCTAGTTGACCATGGGTTGATTTAACTCTTGAGGATTTAAAAGCTGGAGGAATTATTAATGATGATTAGAAAGGTGATTTAGGATTAATGAATTTAGAATTAATTAATTGGGATGGATTAGGAGATTGTGACATTTGATTTGATTGATTTAATCAAATGAGAGGATTTAAAGGGGATTAAATTAAATGATTTGATTTAATTAAATATGATGAATATTAGTTAGAAGAAGGGTGATTTAATCAATAAAATTAATTATTTGATTAATAACCAAATTTGGTGATTTTAACTAAATAATGCTGATTATTTAATTAGTTGATGAATTTGAGGTGATTTAGGAAGAAATGGTGTTAATTTATTAGAATCAGATACATAGTATTAATCAAGACTTTTTTGGTGTCTACAGTTGGAATCCCATTACTTAGTTCATCTCCTTACAAGAAAGTTTTTCCAATACATAAATGTTATCATAAATGGAAAACAATATGATGCACAAATTGATATTGGAGCATCATTGTCTTTCTGTAAACAACAAGTATTAGATAACTGGGAGCAACTCATAGAAAAACAACATACATAACCTGTGATGTTCAACAAAATAAGTTTGTTTGTGATAAATATAGCCATCAATAGGCTATGGAAGTAGAAGGGAAAGGTTTTAAGTGTGATTTCTTTGCTATGAAGGAAATGTCAGTTGATGTACTTTTAGGAGGTAATTTCATAGATAAATATAATCCATATGGTTGTACTAAGAAATATGTTATGTTTACTCTTAAGGGAGAAAAAATTAGTACCCCAAGACTTGTCTATGCCTCAGAGAAGTATCCATCTATAAGAAAAATTCAAACAACAAAACTGTTGTGCAGTTTTTGCACACACGCCCCGCTGAAAGCAGGGACCCTCTTTTCTTTCAATTTTGTTTTTTGGCCCTTTGATTTTGAGGATTTACCTTGCCTTGGTATAAGCTTAAATTTTTTATCTTGCTTGCCTAAGTGATTCCCCTAGGTTGCACTTTGAAAATCTAAGTTCTGAACAAAGTTCGGGTTTTTATTCCATTTCAGGATTTTCTCCTCCATCCGGATTTTCCCGGATTTCACTCAGAGCCTTGCGAAGAGATTAACACTGCAGTTCAGAAAATCTGGGACTTCATAGAATTTTGCCTGGACCAGATTTTTTCGAGATTCTATTTTGCCGTCGGGTTTCCGAGTTTCTTCAGCTTGTCTTGTCAACTGCATTTATGATCACTCGTACGAATCATGAAGGATGTATTTAATCATTTTTTGGGGATTTTCTTGTCATTATTCTTTATCATTTGCGTTCTATTGAGTTGGGGTGTTAAATATTGTGGTGCTTGGCTGAATTTGGCTTGTTGAACCTCCAAATTGTGGGATTTGGTAGTTATTTTCTGGGCGTCAGTGTTGTCAAAGCTTGCTCGGGCGTTTGAGATTGCTGTATGTCATTTTTATAATCAATTTCCATTTCATCAAATGGTATGTATACATCGCCTATCTTTTGATTGATGAATGTGATTGGTCCTTTGGCGTTCTAGATATGCTCAAGGTTTGAATTTCTATGTGTTTGGGTATTCTAAAGCTAGGGTTGCATGATGTTGATTAGATTGATGGTTCCCCAAGTGAGTTTCATTCTTTATTTTCACTTTCATCTTGCTTGCTTGTGGGCCATGATTATACTTTGAAACCTAGTGGTTGAGTAATCTAAATCCGGAGCTTGTCTGTACATCAATGGCAAATCTTTAGGGTTTCATACCTAGGGCATCACCATTCCCTTTCGATTTTATTTAAGAGGAGCTTTAAGTTCAATGAAAATAAATAGGCAGTTCAGGTCAAACTTGTTGCAGCCCCAAATTCCTCAAATTTGTGATCGTTTGATCAATTTGAGCGAGATCGTGTGAAGACGTCGATATTCAGGTTTTCCTTTAGTTTCGGGATTTTCCCGCGCTGGTGGATTTCCCCAAGTTTCTTTGTCCCCTCCATTTTCTGGAATGTGTTGAAAATCCAGAATCTTGCCTTCTTTGCAGATTTTCGTCGATCCTGGATTTTCTCGATTTCTCCTTCGTCCCTTTGTTTCCCCGAAGTTCATATGGTATTGTTATTTTCATAGAATTCCAGTCTAGCCGGATTTTTCTGAACTCTCTCGAAAGCTTTGTGGAACTTGGAGATTGGATGAGATGGATGAATGTAATGATGAATGCTTAACATTCCATGATTTACATAGATAGATTACAATTTATATGCATCCTTTATTCATTTTTGATGATTAATCGTTGATATTTGTGCCTTCTTCGGGAAAATCCGCCATAGAATTTTCTAAAATTCTTCCCAAAACTGGTTTTCCTCGGTTAGCAAACAACAAAGTGGTCCACATTACTACTCCTGCCACTGAAAAGAATAGAGATGAGGTTACTGGGAGTGATTAGAATATGCAAACCATCAACCTAGGACCCACCTCCATGGAACTGGATATTGAAGAATATGAGGGTTCAAGTGTTGTGATCTTGGGAAGATTGAGGAAAGAAGCACAAGCTAAACATGAGTTGAAGAAAGAGAATGAAAGACTTAAGAAATATTTGGAAGATTTTATGAAACCCCTGCAGTCCATTAGTTCCTCATCTTCTGCTGCAAGTTTCCTGCCCCAAGAAACTATATTTGAGCTGGAAAGAATGAAGGCCACTACTCTTGCCACAGTAAACTGGTTACAAGGGGTACAACTAAAGGATATGATGCTATCAAAGACATCCTTTCAACTAGAGGAGATGCAATGAGGGCAATTAATTGGTTGAAACATGTATTGGCTCAAGATAAAGAGGATGTAGATCTCCTGTTGTAGAAGACCAAGACCATCATGGAATACACTAAGGATAGGCTAGTGAGTGATGGAATTCTCCCTTCCTCTAGAGTTGCAGAACCTTGGGAATGGTTTGAAGCTTTGCAAATAAGGAAAAAGGTTTTGAAGAAGATATATAAGCATAGGAGGCAAATTGAGGATGCCATGACTGATATATCCATGATAGATGCATCTCATTCTTTGAAGTAATGACAGGGAGAAGGAAGTTCACACCAAAGCATTTGAGCTTTGAGTAGTTGAAGGAATGGTGGCAAGATGTATATTCTCTAGTCATTGAGGATCCAGTTATTGAGCATCAGTTGGATGATGTGGCCACTTATATTGTAGTCATTGAGAAATATCAAACCAGTAGGGTTGAGTGGGATAAGTCGGTGGAGCAATCAGGAGAAAATATTAGATCCATCGAAAGGAGAATTAAGGTTTTTCCTTTGCCACCTATAGCCGACTTGGACAAAGTGATTGTGATGGTGCATGATAGGGTGTATCGAAATAAAGACAAAGGGGAAAGTAGTTAATGCAAGGATACATTAGAATTTGTGCTTCCCTATTATTTTGCATGCATTGGTCTGAGCTACATTGGAGATCCCAGGCCGACCTGGATGGAGTTCATGCATTTAATGCATATTCTATTTTATTTTGAATTCCTCTTGGCCGACTTGTTTTATGGCCATTTATTATTATTGTAAATTATACTTAGGCCGACATGCCTTGGGGGTTTCTATTAATATGGAATTTTGCATCATTTGTAAGGGTTAGATAGATAGATAGATAGTTTTGATGCTAGAGAAAATTAAGCAGTAGAGCAAGAGTTAGAAGTTAGTTCATTTTGAGCAAGTGCTTTAACAGAATATTGGAATTTTTGCTACTTTGGGTGATTCAATACAATTGGAGACATTGTGGTTTTGGTGAATTCTCTTGTGTTGATTTATCTTGCATGGTTCTTGTGATTCTATCTTTGGAATTGCTTAAGTTATTTGATAAATGCATTAGGTTTAATGTTAGATAAATTGATAGTGTTTATGATTTAGTACTTGAAGTGTTTGCAACAATCCCTGGTCCATACTTTTCACAACCAACTAATTGTTAGTTGCTTTGCAAAGTTAGCCTGGACTTTTATATTCATTGTGCTTAGTTCAATTGTGAAGGTTTATTCATTTCGATTGCAATAGGGTTGCTTTGAATGAATGTTCATGATATGAAAATATTTAGTACCTTAGAAGATTGCATTGTTTCTATAAAATTGCAGATCCATCTGGGTCAAGTAGAAATCAGTTTTTGAGGGATTGGTCCATTTCAAGTGTTTGTCATTTGCATTGTTAATCTTAGGAGTAGTGTTAAATTTAGAAATCTCTTTGAAACCCTTATCTTTTTTATTTATTTGATCATTGAAGTTATTTTAGGATTGAAGTATCATTATATTGCTAGATTTGATAAATTCAAGATTCATTATTTCACTTGTAGTAAGGTCCCATTGTGATTACCAGAATTTTCACATTTATCACTGAGTTGTTTATGCATTGTCAAGACCTGACATTAGAGACCTTGGGGTTATCTCTTGAGGCTTACTAATAGAGATTTACCTTTCAAGAGAGATAGGATATTATATTTTATTTGAGTTGTTGTGCAAAAACACCATCAACAAATTGGCGCTAGAAGGATGGCTAATAAGCAAGATGGATCAATTTTTGTTCCGCCATCTCTCTTGAAAGATTCATAAGAAGAACCAGATCTACTCTAGGAGTAGAGGAATTTCAAGAGTTTCAATCTCCTACTAGGTCAAGGAGGACCAAGGGGAGAGATCATTGTCCACCAATTGTTGATGGTGTTTTCACAACAGCACAGGACAAAATGCAATATTCTATCTCTATTGAAAGGTTATTTTCAACAATAAACTACTGAAAATCACCCCAAGGTCTCTCGAGTGTTAGGTCATGACAATGCATAAACAACTCAGATAATATGTGAAATGCTGGTAATCACAATCAGACCTTACTACAAGCAAACTGTATCTTTCCAATTTATCAAATTATGTGATATGATGATCTCAAATCCTAAATCTAACTGGATGATAAAGAAATAGCAAAAGATAAGGGTGCAAGAATATGATAAGATCTAAACTATTCCTAGAATGAACAATGCAAATGGCGGATATCTAGAATGGACCAATCTCAAATAACCAATCAATGATCAATACAATCACGATATCACAAGAAGCGGTGCAATCTTCTAAGGTGTACAAATTTTCAAATCATAGACATTCATCCACAATTGAACTTAAGCACATATGAATATATGGTCCAGGTTGACTTCACCAGCCTACTACAATCAGATAGTTACTAGGAGTATAGACCAGAGATTGCTACAACATTCCAAATATGAAATCATAAACAACATTCACCAAACTAATGTAATTCCAAGACACTAAATTCTAAATCTTTAAGCAATGTGAAAGATACAACAACATGAACCATGCAAGATAAGCTAACACAAGATATTTCACCAGGAATACCACAATGTCTTCAATTGTATTAGACCACCAAAATGTTGCAACAATTCCACTGTTTTGTAACACTGTTTGCTTCAAGAAATTGACTACTACTCCTACTACAAAAATGCCCTAGCTCTTTTTCTCTTACTTGTCTCTATTACTTTCTAGTTGACCCTTACAATGAGGCAAGAATGCCCTTTATAGTAAATTCTCAAGATATGTCAGCCCAGCCAAACATTTACAAAATAAAACAGCTAAAACAAGTCGGCCTTAGGAATTTCAAAATAAGGCACACATTAAATGCTGATATATCACCAAGGTCGGCCTAGACACGGTCCCCAATGTAGCCCGGATCAATACATGCCCTATAATAATAGGGAAGCACAAATCTCCAAAATGGCATTAACTACCGCCTCCCTTATCTTTACTCTGGGCCAATGATCCTTGAACCCTCAAAAACACTTTATCCAACTCAGTGACAGGTGGCAAAATCAAGATCCTAAGCTGACATTCTATGGAGCCAATCTCCTCCTTTGACTACTTGACAGTCTTATTCCAATCGTCTTTGTGGGCTTGATACTTATCCATTACCGCTAGATAAGTTGCTGCATCATCCAGCTGGTGTCCTGTTATAACATTCTTGGAATCTGGAGCATAAACATCATGCCACCATTCCTTTAGTTGTTCCAGACTTAGGTACTTAGGGGCAATCTTTCTCCTGCCAGTCATGACCTCAAAAAATGCAATGCACCCCTCATATACCCTGGTTAAGTCACCATCTATCAGCTTCTTCTGCTTCTGAATCTTCCTCATGGCCTTCTGCCAAATATGCAGAGCCTCAAACCATTCCCAAGGTTCACTAAGTCTAGAGGAAAGAAGAATCCCATCTGCAACCAATTGATCTTTACCATATTCCATGATGACTTTGGATTTCTGCAGTAGAAGGTCGATGTCCTCTTTGTCCTGGGATAGCACATATTCCAGTAATTCCTTAGCTCTAACTACATCCTTTCCAACTGAAAGGATCTCCTTGATGGCATTATCTCCTTTTACTTGCACATCCCTCAGCCAATCTGTTGTAGTTTGAGTAGAAGCCTTCATCCTTTCAATTTCAGAGATGGTTTCCTTGGGTAAGAAACCAAGAGTGGTAGAGGAAGATGGGTGAAGAGATTGCAGAGGCTTCATCACCTCCTCCAAGCATTTCTTAAGTCTCTCATTTTCCTTTCTCAGCTCATGCTTGGTCTGAGTCTCCTTCCTTAATCTGTCAACTATCACAGCACTAGACCCTTCATACTCCTCAATGTCCTGTTCCATAGATATGCTGGCCCAAGGTTAAAAGTCTGCACATTGTAATCTGTACCAGTGACTTCTTCTCTAGTCTTATCTGATGTTGATGGTGTTCTGCCATGGCAACAACTTAGTGAGAATGCAATATCCTATCGTCTTGAAGGTTATTTTCAACAATAAATTACGAAAATCACCCCAAGGTCTCTGGGTGTTAGGTCATGACAATGCATAAACAACTCAGATAATATGTGAAAATGCTGGTAATCACAATCGGACCTTACTACAAGCAAACTGTATCTTCCCAATTTATCAGATTGTGCAATATGATGATCTCAAATCCTAAATCTAACCGGATGATAAAGAAATAGCAAAAGATAAGGGCACAAGAATATGATAAGATCTAAACTATTTCTAGAATGAACAATGCAAATAATAGATATCTGGAATGGACCAATCTCAAGTAACCAATTCTTGATCAACCCACAATGCAATATCACAAGAATGGTGCAATCTTCTAAGGTATATAGATTTTCAAATCATAGATATGCATCCACAATCGAACTTAAGCACATATAACTATATGGTCCAGGTTGACTTCACCAGCTACTACAATCAGATAGTTACTGGGAGTATAGACCAGAGATTGCTACAAACATTCCAAATATGAAATCATGCACATCACTCACCAAATTAATCTAACTCTCAACACTAAACCCTAAATCTTTAAGCAATTTGAAAGATGAAACAACGGAAACCATGCAAGATAAAATAACACAAGAGATTTCACCAGGAAAACCACAATGTCTTCAATTGTATTAGATCAAAATGCTGCAACAATTCTACTGTTCTGTAACAATGTTTGCTTCAAGAAATTAACTACTACTTCTACTACAAAATGCTCTAGCTCTTTGGTCTAACTTGTCTCTATTATTTCTAGCTAACCCTTACAATGAGGCAAGAATGCCCTTTTATAGCAAATTCTCAAGACATGTCGGCCCAGCCAAACATTTACAAAATAAGAACAACTGCCAAAACAAGTCGGCCTTAGGAATTCAAAATAAGACACATTAAATGCCGATATATCATCAAGGTCGGCCTAGACACGGTCCCCAATGTAGCCCGGATCAATACATGCCCTATAATAATAGGGAAGCACAAATCTCCAAAATGGCATTAACTACCGCCTCCCTTATCTTTACTCTGGGCCAATGATCCTTGAACCCTCAAAAACACTTTATCCAGCTCGGTGACAGGTGGCAAAGGCAAGATCCTAAGCCGACATCCTATGGAGCCAATCTCCTCCTTTGACTGCTTAACAGTCTGATTCCAATCATCTTTGTGGGGCTTGATATTTATCCATTACTGCCAGATAAGTTGTTGCATCATCCAGCTGGTGTCCTGTTATGACATTCTCGGAATCTGGGGCATAAACATCATGCCACCATTCCCTTAGTTGTTCCAGACTTAGGTACTTAGGAGCAATCTTTCTCCTGCCAGTCATGACCTCAAAAAATGCAATGCATCCCTCATATACTCCGGTCAGGTCGCCATCTATTTGTTTCTTTCGTTTCTGAATCTTCCTCATGGCCTTCTGCCGAATCTGCAGAGCCTCAAACCATTCCCACAGTTCACTAAGTCTAGAGGAAGGAAGGATCCCATCCGAAGCCAATTGATCTTTACCATATTCCATGATGACTTTGGATTTCTGCAGTAGAAGGTCGATGTCCTCCTTATCTTGAGATAGCACATATTCCAGCAATTCCTTGGCTCTGACTGCATCCTTTCCAACTGAAAGGATTTCCTTGATGGCATCGTCTCCTTTTGCTTGTACATCCCTCAACCAATCTGTTGCAGTTTGAGCAGAGGCCTTCATCTTTTCAATTTCAGAAATGGTTTCTTTAGGCAAGAAACCAGGAATGGCAGAAGAAGATGGGTGAAGGGATTGCAGGGGTTTCATCACATCTTCCAAGCATTTCCTAAGTCTCTCATTTTCCTTTCTCAGCTCATGCTTGGTCTGAGTCTCTTTCCTTAACCTGCCAATTATCACAGCACTGGACCCTTCATACTCCTCTATATCTTGTTCCACAGATGCTGGTCCAAGGTTGAAAGTCTGTACATTGTAATCTGTACCAGTGACTTCTTCTCTAGTCTTGTCTGCAGCAGGGGTGGCAATGTGGATCACTTTGTTGTTTACCTCATCCCTTTCTATTCTTGAAACCACTTTAGCAGCCTTCTTCTTCTTCCCTTTGCCAATCTTAGACAACATCTCATCCCAATCCAAAGGAGTGTCCTCAACAACTACTTGTTTCTTCCTTGTGATCTCCTTTTCAAGCCAATCCGGGACAGCAGGTTCTACCCGGATTTCCTCTGTTTTTGCTTCTTCCTGTTGTTTTTCCGGCGTTTCATCCTTTCCTTTCTCAGGAGACTGCTCACCTTGGTCACCTAACTTAGGTTCATCCTCTTGCACAGGCGATGGGGTTCTAACCGGGATATTCTCCTTCTCAGGTGATTCATGGCCTTTGCTATTCTCCGGAGAATCTTCATACATTACTAGAGGAGAAGGATGCTTTTCTTTCTCTTCAACTTCGAGCTCAGCCGCCTCACCAAAGAGCTCTCCCTCTTTGAAAGGTTCTGCCTCTCCGCTAGTCTCATGTCCCTCAAGAGTCTCTTGCTCAGGTACGCTTGGTTGAGGAGAAGTAGCCTTAGATGGCTCCATAGACGGTAACTTTGGGGAAGAGTCCATCCTTTGCAAAACCTCCTTTGGAGAGGGAGTCCTGGATCTCCTCATATAAACTTTGGTCCTCTCTCCTAAACTCTCCACATCAACAATCGGAGGCTCATCTTTTGAGGTATCTTGACCCTTCTTCTTTGAGACCCTGGTTGTTCTTGTCTTCTTTGGTGGTGGAGGAACATCCTCTTCTTCTGCTTTTCCCAACTCTTCCTCATCAGAGGACCGGCCTATCTTCAAAGCCCGACTTCTTTTCTTTCCTTTTGGCTTTCTTTTTGGTTCCAGCTCACTTTCTTTAGGGCCTCTGATTTTTATTTTGAAAGGTGAGCTCTTTTTAGCCTTCCCTTTGGGGTCATCTTCCCCGGATTCCTCTGAAGTGGACACAGGATTATGGTTTCCCATCAAATTAAAGGTACAAGGTACCTTCTCACTCTCCAGCTCCCAAACCTTATGTTTCAGCCATGAAGTAGTAAATTTCATAACATGGGCCATTAGGTCTTCCAACTCTGTGACCTCATCCTCATTCCAGTTTATTTCCCCGATTGACCTATCCTTGGCAGACTCATAGGCATGGTCTTGCACCAAATTTCCATCATCTTCTAACTGGTCAGGGATTAACTTAACATTATATTGTCTGATCGCATCAACAGGAAGCCTTGAATACCTTTTCTTCCTTGCCTCAAAATCATCTTTGATATTGGCCCAATAGTCTTCTAGGTCATCCTTATGACGGTACTCTTTGGTGGCCTTCTTCTGTGCTTCCTCAGTGATATCAAAATTTTTCCTTTTGGAGTGGAAGGAGAAACCATGAGCTGCCAACTCATTGCCTGCTGCGTGTGCTGATTGAATGGAGAGGCACACCTGCATACGATTCAGAAATCCCCACCAAAACCTATTTTATGCTTCTCCTTCTTGACAATTGCATCAAACTCACATATTTGTCTCACCAATTCCAATAACACAATATGATCAGTAGGATACCGAGGTAACCTATATGGAGCATCCGGGCATCCATCAATTCTAATGTAGGAGAAGGTAGGAAACTGAATGAACCAAGCCCGTCTTTTTATCAACTCTTTTTTACTCCATCGACAATCTCACGTATAGAGCATTTTGAAGCATCTGATGATGTGCATTTGTGAATACATAATTGGCCCCTTCTATAATCCGGTGTCTGATTTTCAATTTCCAGATATATCTCATAGATTATGTTCTGTCCAAATGTCCCTCGTGGATTCAAACCCCTGTATGGGTAGAATCTTGCCAACACATACATGACATAGGAGGACATGGTGAACCTCTTGGTTTCCAGGACATCCCTCAGCTGCTTGTCAATTATGGTGTTGATAAGTCCTGCCCTGTGGTAGTTGGTTCCTTGTTCAATTTTGGTGATCACATGGACCATCCAACTCTCTAACACCCCAGTGGTCTTCAAACCTGCTACCCTACTCAAAAATGTTATAGCATCATAAATGTCTGTCTTGAATTTAACCCTGTGCAACTGCTTGGGCAGTTTAGAGTAATGTGATTTTGGCTTTTCCAACAAGGAATTGATCATCTGTTGAGCTTTAGCTGGCTCGTTCTCATAATATGTCCTAGCTAGATCCATGTTCAGAGCACATACCGAAGGAAAATCTGGCATGTCAAAGGCTTGGGCAATAGAAACAGGACTAAAATTTTCCAAGACTCTTCCTTCAGTGCTCACAACCCTTTGTGTATCAAAGTCATACTGGCGGGCACACTCAAGTATCAGCTCATAGCATTGGATCGCCGGAGGAAACCATGCCACATGAACAAGTCCGGACTTCATCAGTCTGGACTTCATCATTCCCTGTCTCAGGACCGACAGATCCTTCTGAGCTGTCCTCTGTTTAAACTCTTCGTATCTCCAGGCCCCAACATTGGTGTCAGACACTTTGGACCACACATAAGATATCTTGCTTTCTGGCAGCTGGCTCCTGGTGTCTAACCTTAATCTTTCTACCTCTGAGATGGAGGACCCCTCCGTGCCACCTTTGGACTTTCCTGCAGTGGCCTTGCTTGATTCAGCCTGCATTCACAAAAGATCATCATAAGTATCCAATTATCATGCATATTCCAGTCCAAAGGTTAGCATAAAATCATATAAAGTAGTTAAGAACTATCACAAATCACTAATCCTCGAAAATCCAGAAAAAATAAAGCAATCCGGGAAAACAAGGTACACCAGGAAAATCCAGTCGGGGCGGAATTTCGGAGAAATCCGACCCAGACGGATTCCTGTTGCCAAAACATCATTAGTCAAATAAATCACTAGTACGGAAAAAAGATCATGAAATTCATTCATTGGCAACAAGAAATTAGCATTTAACCTTTACTCCATGAATCCTATCTTCGGAAAATTGAAAGAAATAAAACCAGACAGGAAAACCGGAAAAGTCCAGATAGGAAGGATTTCCGCAGATAGTTCAAATATTTCGGAATTCGCTATACCCCGCGGAATTGGCTGAAACCGGGAAAATTCGAGTGTGCAGAAATTCCGCGGACACCACGGGAACCCGACGAAAGACAACACGCGAACCAGCGACTGATTGTTCATGCAAAACCTTGCTAATTGGAATTCAAATAATTTTAAAATTGACGCCAACCAATCAAGATTCAAAATGTAAATGAATTTAAGTTTCTGGAGCTTTCAAATGACGAGTCCTCACGAGAAAACAATGATGCCCTAATTTTGACTAATAAACCTCCCGCCATGAAAACTAGGGTTAAGCTCGGAGTTTGAAATACCATCCACGAAAATCAATCTAAAGCACTCCGAGGCTTCCCAAGGGAGGGGCTATTTTAACATTGACGGAGGATATGTAAATCGCCACAATTTCATCGACCCCAACAAGATTTGGGCAAAGTATCGAAAACCCTAACCTCACAGGATACAACAAATTATGCACTTAGGACAAAAATTTGACCCATAACACCATTCGAATGAATGCACCCATCATCTAATGAATAAATACAAACACACACGGCACGGGTGATGAGGTTTTCACGAAGAGATGGGTCCAACCCTAATTCGATAAGAAGAAAATCGTGACTAAACATGGGCCGACCCGAAATGACCATCAATCGACTCAGAGAACTCAATCATTGCGTAAACAACTGGAAGGGCCATCGACAACTTACCATGGATTGACCCAGACGAAACTTGAGCTTGAAGAAGTGACCACAAAGCAAACACGCCCTAGCAACGAAAAATATGACACCAGCGCCCAAACAATCCACACGCAAGCTGTTTAAGATCAATCCTCAAAGCTCGAATGAAAACTCTCAATCGCCAGAGCAGCAAGCAAATGAATAATGAAATCGGAATGATGCCCAAAAGACTTTAAATCCACCCATATACGCGTCTGAGCAAAGG
>VDFB02271358.1:213159584-213192897 GCA_007258455.2 Sequoia sempervirens
TCATAGGGCATGATCCATGCGGCGAGAGTCCCCTTTTGGATCCATCTCGTCGGAACCATACGCGTGATTCTTGGGCTTTCCCCAAGAATCCACTTTTATATACTGGTTGGAAGTCCCTCGGGTTCAAGGTGCTATCGGACTGAGTCGTCCTGGGGTGAGTACTTTTTCCCACCAGAACAAGCCCAAGTTCTAGAGTCAATAATCATTTCTCTTACACCCAGGATCGCACGGATGTGCAAGGGGAGAGGATACTTCGATATACCAAATCGTGAGGGTAATAACACAAAAAAAAGGGTCTGGTTTTTTTATCACCAAGTTTTCACAAGGTGAGAGCATAATCACCTACCATTTTGCAAACATAATCAAACAAAGTAGAAAAAACATGTTCGTTTTAAGTGCACTAAAAGGAATTGTGTTTTAATCTAAAAAAAAGACAAGCACATTGTTTAGTAGTGAGTCTTCGACATTCGAACCTGCAAGACCACAAGTTAAGAGTTTTATCCACCAATTTTGGACCCACAAAATGTAACCGCCACACACTGCAAACAAAGATTAGTAAAAAAACTTAAATGAAAACAGCAAACTAAAATAGTGATAACTTTCTCAAATCTAAAAAAAAAATTAAATCGTAGATACCTATGGAAAGTTAAGACATGGACCTTCAAAACTCAGAAAACGTTTTGTAAAATCCTGCAAGACAAAAATGTTATAAACAAAAGAAAAATTTGGGTTTTAATAGCTAAAGCTTAAAAAACTGTGATCACTAAAACGGCCATAACTTTCTCAAATCTTAACAAAATTTTAAACCGTTTGAAGTTACGGAAAGCTGAGAACGAGACCTAAAAAACCCAGATAATGGTTTTAAAATATTTTATTCGCCCATTTTTCTGTACTCAAAAGTAGATGATAGGATTTCATATGAATTCTTGGCTGTAATCTAAAAAACAACGAAAATAAACAAGAAAAACACACAATTTTTTATACAAAAACGTTGGATTCACCAATGTATCTAAAGGTAATTTTTAGGTATGTTAGATGTTAGAAAATCAACAATGCATATAAACCCAAAGAACTACGAAGTACATTGAAAACTAAGAGAAGAAACGTTTATACTAGATAACCACTGAAGCTTCCATGATTCATCTTCGTAGCACCTCCTAACTTGCTGCAAATGTTGCCCTCAGATCGAACGTACGAGCAATCTGAAAATAAAGACTAAGTCCTACACAAGCTTTGAAGGATTTAAATAAAACTATGTCTATGCCTATGACAATATGACTCTAAAATGCCAAATAACTCTAAGTATCTATGCGCCAAAATAACGAAATTCATGTGTGTAATCTCAAAATGTGAGCAAAATAGAATTTTATAGAAAATGTCATTTTGAATGGACGGATGAGATCGACTTTCGACAGAACCTAAAATTAGAGGACAAGATTTAATCTAACAATCCCTAATCAGGGTTAGGGCAAAATCATTAAGTGAGTGGTTGAGATGTCATCTGAAAAAATCAAATCAGCGGTGGAGAATAAATGAGATAATTAATTAAAAAAATAAAGATTTTCGAAAATCAAGAAGATAAAGACTGCCCGATTTGTGAGATTCAAAAAATTAGGAAGATAAGAGTTGAACTGAAGATCAAATTTAGAAAATCAATAATTTGCTCAATTACTTGATTTTTGGAAGAAAGTTACCAATTTGAATTAAATCAACTCAAAATATGGATTTTGTGAGATAATAAATAATCGATTTTCAGATTATTTACTAAAATGAACTGTCAGTCAAGAATGTGATATCATTTTAAATAATTAACTTATTTAAAATGAGAGAAATGTTAATTTTGACAATTAAATAATTAAAAATGATTATTTAATTTAGAAGATATGATTTAATAATTAAATAAAATAATAAATTCATTTAATTATGAGAAATAGTGACATTAAATAAATAAATGAAATTCATTTATTTAATAATCAAGAAGAATAAATGAATAAAGGTAATTAAATAAATTAATAAAGTTATTTAATTGTAAGAAGATAATAGACCCTTAGTGACGTATTGAATAAATAAATATAATTTATTTATTTAATAATCATGAAGAATACAAGAGACATGAATTAATTAAATAATAATGTATTATTTAATTAATAGCTGAATGTGGACCAATGACATAATTAAATGTCATAATTATGCTAGGATGAAAGTAGTAAAAATAGAGCTTGCAGGCCTAGGTCATTTTTAAGTGTCTACAAAATCTAATATATATCAAATAACCTTGAGCAATTTTAAAAGATAGAATCATAAGAACCATGCAAGATAAACTAACACAAGAAAATTCACCAAGGCACAATGTCTTTGCTTGTATTGAATCATCCAAAGTAGCAACAATTCCAATGTTCTATGTCACAACACTTGCTCCAAAATAAAACTAACTCCTAGCTCTAATTCTTGCTCCTAATGCTTAATTTGCTCCAATATATTAACTATCTAACCCTTACAAATAAGGCAAAATGCCATATTTATAGAAACCCCCCATATATGTCGGCGCAATTAGGATTACAATAATAAACGGCCACAAAACAAGTCGGCCCAAGAAGTTCTAGAACAAAGATAAAAGCATTAAATGTTTGAGACTCATCCAGGTCGGCCTGGGTTCTCCAATGTGGTTCGATCCATTGCATGTGAAGGATGAAAAGGAAATAATGGGGAAGCACAAATTTTGATGTGATATTGCATTAAATGATTTCCCCTTTGTCCTTGTCTCGCCCCATTTTATCTTGTATTATCAAAAATACCTTCTCTAAGTCGGCCAAAGGTGGAACAACCAACACTTTAATTCTTCTCTCAATGGACTTAATATCATCCCTTAATTTTTTAATATTTTTATCCCAATCCGCCTTTAGGGCTTGATATTTATATATGACTGCAATGTAAGTGGTTGCATCATCTAGTTGGTGCTCGGTAATTGGGCCATCATTGACTGGAGAATATACATCATGCCACCATTTCCTGAGTTGCTCTAGATTCAAGTGTTTTGGTGCAAACCTTTTCCTTCCTATCATGATCTCAAAGAAAGAGATACATTTATCATAAATATCTGTCAAGGTGCCTCCTATTTGGTTTCCTTGCTTATGCACCTTCTTCAACACCTTATGCCTAATCTGCAAAGTCTCATACCACTCCCAGGGTTGTGCAGATTTTGAAGAAGGAAGGATTCCATCACTGACTAGCTTCTCTTCAGTGTATTCCATGAGAGTCCTAGTTTTCCACAGTAATAGGTCCATATCTTCTTTATCTTGAGCTAACACACTTTTCAACCACTCCATAGATCTAATGACATCCCGACCAGTTGACAGAATGTCTTTGATGGCATCATCTTCTTTGGCTCCTACCCCTTGCAACCAGTTCAGTGTGGCATGAGTAGTGGTTTTCATCTTTTCCAACTCAGTTATGGTTTCCTCTGGTAAGAGATTTTCCGCAAATGATGAGGAACTGATTTGGCTGATAGATTGTAAGGGCTTCATCAAATCCTGCAGATACTTTTTCAATTTCTCATTTTCCTTCTACAACTCTTGCTTCGTTTGTACTTCTTTCCTCAATCTACCCAAGATTATAGCACTAGAGCCTTCATATTCTTCAATCTTTTGTTCCATGGAGGTAGGCCCTAAGTTGATTGTCTGCACACTGTAATCACTACCAGTCACATCATCCTTATTCTTATCAGGGGCAGGAGTAGCAATGTGGATCACTCTATTATTTGCTTCATCTCTCTCAATCTTTGAAATAACCCTGGCCTTCTTCTTTGTTTTACCCTTCCCAATTTTGGCCAACAAGTCATCCCAATTTGGGACAATGTCATCCACCACAATTTTCTTACTCTTCAATTCTCTATCTAGCCAAGAAGGAACAGTGGGATCTGACTGCAAATTACCTTGTTCTACTTCATCCTGCTGACCCCTAGAGGAATCTTCATTTAGATTTTGCTTATTAGGAGTCTCTTCAGTTTTATCTTCCTTGTCCTCTTCTAGATTCCTACCCTTTTCTTCATCATGCTCCTTTTCTACATTTACTGGTGAAGGATTTTTGATTGGCACTTCCTTTCTCTCTGGAGGTCTATCTTCCTCATTGCCAGTAAGTGAGTCCTCATAGGTTACCAAAGGGGACTACAATATCTTTTCTATCTCTGCCTCTGCACTGTAGAGCTCACCTTCCTGAAATCCTTAATCTCCTTGACCTTGGTGATCTTCTGCATCCTTAGATTCACTTGGTACATCATGTGATTCATGAGAAGGAGGGGCATCATCATGTTGTTATGTGGCAGGGGCAACTGAGGGAACATCCTCCTTCGGCACACTATCCTTGGGAGAAGGAGTTCTTGATCTTCTTGTGTATACCTATTTTTTCTCTCCTGAAATCTCCACATTCACTACTGGTGAGACAGCTTCATCCTCTGCCTTGGAATATTATTTCTTCTTTTGAGACAATCTCACTATTCCTCTTCTCTTAGGTACGGAAACACTACCATTATCTCCCTTTTCTTCAGGTTCCTCCTCTGCAGATTTCTTTTCCTTTGAAGTATGTTTCCTTTTCTTGGCAATAGGTCTCCTTTGCTTCTCTCCTTCCTCTGCTTGAACATCCTTAATCTTTATCTTAAAAGGGAGTTCACCTTAGTTCTACTCTCAGGGTCCTGCTTAACTGAATCTTCAGAGCTGGAATGAGCTTCTAAATCCCCCATTAAGTCATAGGTGCATTACACACCTTCACTCTCCAGTTCCCAAATCTTGTGCTTAAGCCATAACTTTGTGTATTTAATCATAGGAGCCATGACTTGTTCTAGTTCTATATTTTCCTCCTCTAGCCAGTCTATTTCCCCAACTGATTTATCCTTCACAGCTTCATAATCATGGCTTTGAATCACATTCCCATCATCATCTATCTGATCTGGGATGACTTTAAGATTGTACAATCTAATCAAATTGATTGGTAGCCTAGAGAATTTCTTCTTTCTGATCTCAAACTCATCTTTGCAGTTGGCCCAATAGTCTTCTATGTCATCCTTGTGGCTATACTCCCTACTAGCCTTCTTTTGGGCTTCACTAGTTCTATCAAACCTGGGCCTCTTGGAGTGGAAAGATAGGCCCAAAGTGCTCATCTCCTCCTCAAAAAAATGTGTTGTATGTATGGAGGGGCAAGCTTCACTTCCACCTATCCTGAGGGGAAATTCATTGCCAAACCCTATTTTATGCTTATCCTTCTTGACTATGGCATCAAAGTCACATATCTACCTTGTGACTTCCAGGAGTATGAGGTGGTCGATAGGATACCTGGGAAGTCTATAAGGGGCTCTCTGGAAACCATATATCCTTATGTAAGAAAAGGTCGGGAACTATATAAACCAAGCCCCATAGTTCTTGATCAACTCGTTAGCATTTTTGAATATTCTAACATGCTTTGCACCTTGAAGCAACTTAGTGTTGTACTTGGTGAATGCATCATTCACCCTCCTATAGCTTGATCTGCCTAGGCATAGCTATGGATAAACTTCATATATTACATCCTAACCAAAGGTGCCTTTTGTGCTCAAGCCCTTGTAAGGGTGGAACCTTGCAAGTGCATAAACTAGGTATGAAGTCATGGTGAAGCTCTTTGTCTGTAGAAAATTACATAATTGATCATGTATCATGGCACTTATGATGCTTTCCCAGTGATAATCAATATTCTACTCCATCCTCACTATAACGAAGAACATCCAATTCTCAAAAACTCCAGCACTCTTCAAACCTATTACCCTATTGAGGAGTGTGATAGCATCATAGTACTCTGGTTTGAATTTAGCCCTGAATAATTGTTTTGGAAACTTTGAGATGTGGGGCTTAGGTTTCTCCAACCAAGAATTGACCACCTGTAGAGCTTTGTTTGAATCATCCCAAAACAGTTCTTGGCAATATTCAAGTCTAGAGCCACCACATGAGATTTGTTAGGCATGTCAAAAATATGTGCCACAAATACAAGAGAGAAGTTGGCCAACACCCTACCTTGAGGACCAATCACCCTCTATGTGCTCTTGTCATAGTGCTTGGCACATTCTATCATCAGCTCATAGCATTGAACCATAGGAGGAAAACCGGCCACATGAGCTAACCTTGATTCTACTAACCTTCTAGCCAACAATGGGGGATCCTTTTGTGTCATTCTAGCCTCGAATTCCTCATACTCCCACCTTCCCACATTGGTATCACCAACCTCAGACCAAATGGATGACAATTTAGACTCAAGAACCTTACTTTTTATGTCCATCTTAATTCTCTTTGCCTCAGAGATAGAAGATCCTTCAGCACTTGAATCCGTCTGCTTGCCCATTGTCTTGCTAGCCATCATTCTACTTGATTCGGCCTGCATCTAGCAAGAAACCACAATAAATCCCTTTTATAATATCAACATCAAGGTTAGCCAACCATAGACAATATAATTATAATCAATCAACCCAAAGCTATGATTGAAATCCCTTAAATTTAACATAAAGCACAATCATTAAGAAATCTGGGATTTTGAGCCATCCAGGGAAATCAAGCCAGGGAGGAAATCTGGGAAATTCCCTACTAAGCATATTTTAACGATAAAATATGGTTATCCAAAAAATCAATCATCACAAGATGAAGGAAATGCATATAACATCGGGAAAATCCACCTGGGAGGGAAATCCGCGGGGTATGCGAAATTCTGGGCTTTTGCACACATCCGGGAAAACAAGGGGACAAAGAAAAATCAGGAAATTAGGAAGGTGTGGGAATTCTGCGAAAACCTCAAAATTCTGAAAACTATTATTTCTCTCGATCTCGCCCAAAATAATCAATCGATCATGAATTTAAGGTCTTTGGGCTCAAATCACATTTGTTTTGGAGTCTCCTATTGATCGTCTTCAAGTTCCCAACTCTCTCAGAAGCAAATTGGTGAGGAATAGCGATGCCCTAAACTTGATCAGCAATTTCCTAAGCTTAAAACCCTAAAATTTTCCATTAACATAGGGGATTAGCTCAGTTTTAGATTGTTCATTTTACTAAGCCCGAAAATGGATTGTTTAAAATAGGCACAAGTGAGCTTCGCCTAGATGAAATTCAAAACATGCTCACAAACTTACTCAGGGCCGACAATTAAACAAGCTTGAAAACCCCAAACTCGAACCAAATGGAAACAACCATGCACACAGGGTCGAGCTCGAAAATGCAATATGAGAACGCTAGGTGCCACCAAACTCAACAATGAACAGAGGAATATACCGACCAGGCTCTCAGAATTTGCGAAAATGACAAACCCCAACCCCAATTTAAACACTTGATGCCAAAATATGCAAAATACAGACTCTAAAGGCCCTCAAAGCACCAAAGAATCATTTACATTCAAGATTCATAAGCAAGGAAAAAGCCACATACCATGGACAAAGTGAATTGAGCTGCAGTGATGGCCGGTGACAAACTTCAATGCCCTAGAGAACAGTTACAATGAAAATGCAAGAAATTTGTCGACAAATCCTTGAATCAATCACTCAAGCTGCAAATCACCTAAGCACCTCAACACAAAAATCCTTATGGCAATGTAGATAAAATGGCAACAAGGATTTCCCCAAAAACCAACTAAATATTGGCCGCAAGAATCGTACCATTGAGCATTAATGCAGTTGACAAGATAGGTCAAAACGCAACCTAGGAATTCGACAGGGCGATGGAATTTCGGAGAAATCCAGTCCATGCAAAATTCCGTGAGGTATGTGAAATTTCAAAAATAGTGTGAAAGTAGCCTTCGTCGGGTTTTCAAGGCGTTCGGGGAATTCCGCCCAGAGGGAATTTTCCCGAAAATAGCGAAAAACCCGAAATATGTCCAAAACTGAAGATTTTCAAAATGTTTCCTAGAAGGGGGGCATTTGTATGAATAAGATAAACATGTAGGCACATGCCAAGGAAACTAAATCCTCAAAATCAAAGGGCCAAACACCAAAAACAAAATCAAAAGAGGGTCCCTACTTTCAGCGGGGCGTGTGTGCGAAAACTGCACAACACTCTCCTTGTTGGATTGAGTTTCTTGCTCTCTCGTAAAACCCCTATAAGCTTACTCTAGATTGTCCTGAATCCTCACTCCTAAAGAAATGGTTGGGATCCATAGTCTTACTCCCTATGGTTTTGATGAAGAATTTTCAAGAAGAGAATTTTCTTGTAGTAATGAATATCTAGAGGTCATATATGATGAATACAGTAATAAAGACTCGGACATTAGCTATCCAGATGAAGAAGAATGGAATAAATAATCAAAAGCAACATGCTCAAGCTATTACCCAGAAGAAACAAAAGATATAGAAGAAGTGAATAGAGACAGTTCAATTTTAGAGTAAGGATCTTTGACAAAATTAGAAATATTATGCTCTTTTTCCAACACTACAATAGAGTCTAAGACAACTAGATCAGAGGATGAGAAGGATTGTGAATTTGTTTCTCTCTTTCTACAAAATAATGAAGAAATTTCTAGACACCAGAAGAAAGAAGAACAAGATCATGTGATGTATGTGCAGTCTGCTATAGATCTCTTATTTCTTTATTATTTTTTGAGTTTGTTATATTTTTACCATAATTTTATCTATATATTACCTTTCATTAATAAATTATCTCAGGTTATGTCTTTCCCTATCAAACCTGTCATAAGAATCAAGTTAGAATGGTTTAGTAGAAATTTTACAACTCTAATAGATACAAGTCCTTATATTAGTCTAGATAAGAGTCATGTCTTTCAATTGATATATTGGAGTTAGCAGAAAATATTTGTTCAAGGTCTTGGCATTATACAAACCATGAAGAAAAAGGCCTATAATATTTTAGTCAACTTAGGAGATTTTAGTGCTTTATATTCTTTCTGGCAACAGGAGAATATGGAAACTAATATCATCTTAGGATGGGATTTTCTAAGTCAGTTTAAGTACTTTTCCTTTTTTGAGTTTGGTATAATCATAGGAAACCATATAAAATACCATTTCATTATCTTCCCCAAACAATTCAATCTGTTTATATGATAGAAAGATTTGATGGTCAATGGAATCTTCTCCCAGAAGATCCACAGTCTTCTCTTATATGCAAGATCAAGGAACTCCCTGAAGCCTGTCAAAGAATAATTTTGGAGGGTTTTCTTTATAAAAATTGAATCTTTGTATTCTAGAATGATGGATGGGGAAATATCCAGACTATCATAGGCACTCAGCAAATAGTAATCTTGTCACCTTCTCTTAGTAATGTAGAATTAATAGTTCTAAGAATCCTAGTGAGACAATACAAAATTGTTCACATTATTTTCAGATGCAAAGATATTATCAATCATTTTCCTTCAGAATTCCATAATGTAGATAATTTAACTAGTATATTTAATATTAGTTATAAAAAAATTATTATCTCGAATGGCACCTTACAAAGCTAGTTCACCACATACGATATTATTAGATATTATATATCTCGCAATTCATTTTCCTTCCAGTCAACTAGAATGGGTGATCAAGCATATGAAGACTTTTATTCTTGGAGAATGGTACCATCTAGATACTGGTCATTTTAACCCTAAAATAATCAAACACTATTACCAGTACCAATACATCATGGATTTTGACAATGTTTTCAACATACCTTACATTTGGTTATTCCCTGACACTAAAAGATGGAGAATCCTTGAGTGGGACAATGGATGACAACACAGCAGTGCGGTGGGATCAATTATTTTACATGATGTAAATTATTGGTGTGATGTGTGAAGTCGTGGTGGACCCTTATGTTTGCCACTTAAATAAAGTATGTTGTATAAGGATGCAATTTTCCGTCATCATGGTACGATATTCCTCCTTGATTGAAATAAAGAAAAGTTAATGGGAATGTTAGTAAAGGATTGTCAATGTCAATGATTTATGGCTGATAAACCTCCTTTTGGTTAATCGATTTAATCGGTATTATAGGTCAGATTCTCTTTTATTGTTTAGTTCGGTCATCAAAGTCTTATAAATAATCCTTTGCAGAAGCATTATGGGCATTGGGAGTTTTGCGTAGGGTTTTCATTTGATTCTTGTAGTCCTAAGGTCTAGAGTCTCTCTCTTTGCTTGTGATTAAGTCTGCTAAGAAAATCAGCTACAACATTTTCTTTACCTGAGATATGTTGAACTTCATAGTTAAAATGATTCAAATATTCTAGCCATCTTAGATATTTCCCTCTATCATCTTTCCTGCCATTATCTCTTTCCTTAAAAGTAAGAAATCTGGTACAATCAATTCTAATAATAAATTTCTTCAGATGCATCAATTTTAAAGAAAAATTATTTAAATATTTAATGACACTATATATTTCTTTATGTGAATAAATTCATTTCTTTACTTATTCTAGGAAGACTCCACTGGAATATTCTGCAATATATTCTTTATTATTTCTAACAAAACATAAGTGTCCTCCCCAAGCATATTCTGAAGCATTTGTACATACAGAATAAAATCATCAATAGTAGGCACATGTAAAATAGGAATATTTTGTACCTTTTGTTGGATCAATTGGACTGCTTGAATATGTTTATCATTCCATTGAGTTTTTTTTTTGTAAGCAATTGTTGTAGAGACTCTTTGTCAAAACCAGCACCTAGATAGAAACTATTTACATAATTCAGGATACCTAGAAATCCTGGCAACTCCTTTGTATTTAAAGGAGGCTTGAACTCCAAAAAATTCTCCTTGATATGTGGTTGATATGTGGTTAGACTTCTAGTTTTTGTGCAGTAACTATCATTCCTAAAAATTTACAAGAATTTTTACACCGTTGAATCTTTGATAGGGACTAAACAATCCCAGAATTTATAGATAATCTATAAAAAGCTTCTGGATGAGACTAATGCTCATTAAATTCTTTACTAAAAATAAGAATATCATCAATATATACACATAAGAGATATTGGCAACCATTAAAGATCTTATCCATTCTTTCCTGGAAATAAGTCAGGTCGTTCATCAATACAAATGGCATATATGTCCGTTCAAAATTCCCAAAAGGACAACTGAATGTTGTCTTATACTAGTCTTCTTATTTTACCCCCATCTGGTAGAATCTTGATTTACAATCAAACTAATAGAATATTTTTGAGTTAGCAACCTTCTCTAATAAATATGACTTACCAGGAATTGGATAAGGGAATGGTAATGTTATTGCATTTAAGGGTCTATAATTAATAACCATTATTTTATTGTTTCTTCTTTTTTCTACTTCCTTGCAGACCATGAATGCATAACAATTGAAATCAGATTGAGAATGTTTAATATATTTCTCTTTCTCTAGTTCCTCTATTGTTTCAACCATATCTGGATAATCATGTTCCAGTATAGGAATCTTCTTACCACTAGTAATCTTGGAACTAGGTTGCAATCTTATCTCCATTTCTGGTATATCTTTCCCCCAAATTTTTTGAGGACCATCAAAACATCCTACTTTTATCAATGTTGCTCTTAGTTCAGGAAGAGGTTTTTGTTGTTGTGCAGAAAACTCGGACATAATATAATATCCTATCTCTCTTGAAAGGTAAATCTTATCAACAAGCCTCAAGAGATAACCCCAAGGTCTCTAAAGTTAGGTCTTGACAATGCATAAACAACTCAGTGATAAATGTGAAAATACTGGTAATCACAATGGGACCTTACTACAAGCGAATACTGACTCTTTAATTTATCAGGTTTAGCAATATGATGATACTTCAATCCTAAATCTAACCCAAATGACAAAAGAAATAAAAAAAGATAGGGTTTCAAAGAGATTTCTAAATTTAACACTACTCCTAAGATTAACAATGCAAATGACAAACACTTGAAATGGATCAATCCCTCAGAAACTGATTTCTACTTGACCCAGATGGATCTGCAATCTTATAGAAATAGTGCAATATTCTAAGGTACTAAATATTTTCAGATCATGAACATTCATTCAAAGCAACCCTATTGCAATCGAAATGAATAAACCTTCACAATTGAACCAAGCACAATGAATATAAAAGTCCACGCTAACTTTGCAAAGCAACTAACAATTAGTTGGTTGCAAAAAGTATGGACCAGGGATTGTTGCAAACACTTCAAGTACTAAATCATAAACACTATCAATTTATCTAACATTAAACCTAATGCATTTATCAAATAACTTAAGCAATTCCAAAGATAGAATCACAAGAACCATGCAAGATAAATCAACACAAGAGAATTCACCAAAACCACAATGTCTCCAATTGTATTGAATCACCCAAAGTAGCAAAAATTCCAGTATTCTGTTAAAGCACTTGCTCAAAATGAACTAACTTCTAACTCTTGCTCTACTGCTTAATTTTCTCTAGCATCAAAATTATCTATCTATCTATCTAGCCCTTACAAATGAGGAAAAATTCCATATTAATAGAAACCCCCAAGGCATGTCGGCCTAAGTATAATTTACAATAATAATAAATGGCCATAAAACAAGTCGGCCAAGATGAATTCAAAATAAAATAGAATATGCATTAAATGCATGAACTCCATCCAGGTCGGCCTAGGATCTCCAATGTAGCTCGGACCAATGCATGAAAAATAATAGGGAAGCAAAAATTCTGATGTAGCCTTGCATTAACTGCTTTCCCCTTTGTCTTTATTTCGATACACCCTATCATGCACCATCACAAGCACCTTGTCCAAGTCGGCTATAGGTGGAAAAGGCAAAACCTTAATTCTCCTTTCGATGGATCTAATATTTTCTCTTGATTGCTCCACCGAATTATCCCACTCAATCCTACTAGTTTGATATTTCTCAATGACTGCAATATAAGTGGCCGCATCATCCAACTGATGCTCAATAACTGGATCCTTAATGATTCAAGAATATACATCTCGCCACCATTCCTTATACTACTCAAAGCTCAAATGCTTTGGTGAAAACTTCCTTCTCCCTGTCATAACTTCAAAGAATGAGATGCATCTATCATGGATATCAGACAGGGCATCCTCAATTTGCCTCCTCTTCTTATATATATTCTTCAAAACCTTCTACCTTATTTGCAAAGCTTCAAACCATTCCCAAGGCTCTGCAACTCTAGAGGAAGAGAGAATTCCATCACTCACTAGCTTATCCTTAGTGTATTCCATCATGGTCTTGGTCTTCTGCAACAAGATATCTACTCCTCTTATCTTCAGCCAGTACATCTTTCAACCAATCAATTTCCCTCATTGCATCTCCTCTGGTTGAAAGGTTGTATTTGATAGCATCATATCCTTTAGTATGTACCCATTGTAACTAGTTTACTATGGCAAGAGTAGTGGCCTTCATTCTTTCCAGCTCAGATATAGTTTCTTGGGGCAGGAAACTTGCAGCAGAAGATGAGGAACTAATGAACTGCAGGGGTTTCATAAAATCTTCCAAATATTTCTTAAGTCTTTCATTCTCTTTCTTCAACTCATGTTTAGCTTTTGCTTCTTTCCTCAATCTTCCCAAGATCACAGCACTTGAACCCTCATATTCTTCAATATCATGTTCCATGGAGGTGGTTCCTAGGTTGATGGTTTGCATATTGTAATCACTCTGAGTAACCTCGTCTCTATTCTTCTTGGTGGCAGGAGTAGCAATGTGGACCACTCTTTTGTTTGCTTCATCCCTTTCGATCTTGGAGATGACCCTAGCCTTATTCTTTCCTTTTCCTTTTCCTATTTTTTAGAGTAGCTCATTCCAATTGGGAGGGGTATCATCCACAACAATTTTATTTCTCTTTATTTCTTTATCAAGCCAACCTAGAACAGCAGACTCTGACTGTATTTCACTTTGTCCCACTTCTTCCTGCTAACCTTTGGGTGCATCTTCCTGCTTCTCAGGAAACTCTTCATCTTTATCATGTTCTTCTCTGCCATGCTCCTCTTCTACATGCACTGGTGATGAAGTATTAACAGGAATTTCCTCTGTCTAAAGAGGTTTGTCTTCTTCACCTCTAGTAGGAGAATCCTCATAAGTTACAAAGGGAGTCCGTAGAATTTTCTCAATTTCTGTAGCTGCACTATGAAGCTCACCTTCTTGAAATTCTTCTCGCCCTTCACTTGACTGGTGCTCTACATCTGTTGGTTGTTCTGATGCACCATGTGGCTCATGGGGTGGAGAAGCCTCTTTATGTTGTTCGGCATCAAAGTTTGTTGGAGGAATATCCTTCTTTGGCATGTTGTCCTTGGGAGAAGGAGTTCTTGATCTCCTTGTGTATACCTGTGTCTTCTCTCTAGAACTTTCTACATTTACCACTGTTGAAGGATCAGCTGAAGGTCCACCCTTCTTTCTTGAAATTCTTGTTGTTTTCCTCCTTTTAGGTGTTGGGGCACCATCCTTTTCTTCTCCTTCACCGAGTTCTTCCTCTACAGATTTTTTTGTCCTTGAAGTAGCAGTCCTCTTCCTTGCTTTTGGTTTCCTTTGTTTCTCCTGCTCTTCCTGTTGGGGACCTTTGATCTTAATCTTAAAAGGAGAATCCAGCTTGGTCTTTCCCTTAGGATCTTCCTCAATCGACTCCTCGGAAGTGGAATGGGATTTTAGATCCCCCATCAGATTATAGGTGCATGGCACAGCTTCACTTTCAAGCTCCCACACCTTGTGTTTGAGCCACAACTTGGTGTATCTCATCACAGGGGTCATGATTTGTTCTAATTCAGTTTTTTCCTATTCTAGCCAGTCTACTTCTCCAATTGGCTTGTCCTTAATTGGCTCATAATTATGACTTTGTATTAAGTCTCCATCATCATCCACCTGATCGAGAACCATTTTCACACTATACATTCAGACCACATCAACTGGGAGTCTAGAGAATTTCTTATTTCTTACCTCAAACTCATCCTTTCTATTGGCCCAGTATTCCTCTATGTCATCACTGTGGTGGTATTCCCTGCTGGCTTTCTTTTGTGCTTCACTAGTAATATCAAAACCCAGCCTTTTGGAATGGTAAGACAACCCAAGAGTGCTCATTTCCTCCTCAGAAGCATAGGCTAAATTAATTGAAGGGCATACCTCGCAAGTACCTATCTTCAAAGGAAAGTCTCCACCAAATCCAGTTTTATGCTTATCTTTCTTTACAATGGCGTCAAAGTTGCATATTTGCCTTGTGACCTCCAGAAGTATAACATGGTCAGTGGGGTACCTTGGTAGCATGTATGGAATCCTCTGACAACTATCAATTCTTATGTAGGAGAAGGTGGGAACTGTATTAACCAAGCCCCATACCTTTTGATTAGCTCCTTAGCATCATCTGATATTCTCGCATGCTCTGCACCTTGGAGAAACCTAGTGATGTGCATGGTGAATGCATCATTCACGCTCCTATAACTTGAGCTTCCTAAGTGCAATTGAGGATAAACTTCATAAATTACATCTTGTCCAAATACTCCTCTTGTGCTCAATCCTTTATAGGGATGGAATCTTGCAAGTGCATACACTAAATAGGAAGTCATGGTGAATGTCTTAGTCTATAGCACATTGCACATTTGTTCATGAATCACCCTAATTATAACACCTGCCCAATGATAGTTAATATTTTCCTATTCCATTCTCACAATAACATGGAGCATCCAATTCCCAAACATACCTTCACTTTTCAAGCCTACCACCCAGCTAAGCAATGTGATGGCATCATAGACTTCTTGTTTAAACTTTTCCCTGTGCAACTGCTTAGGAAGTTTTGAGAAATGAGACTTTTGCTTCCCAAGCCAAGAATTGATAACCTACTGTGACTTAATAGTTGCCTCCTCATAGTACCTCTTAGCTTCCTCCATATTGAATGCTACTACATGTGATCTATTAGGCATGTCAAAAGTCTATGCAATAGAGATAGGGTTAAGATTGGGCAATACTCTCCCTTGAGGACTGACTATCCTTTGTGAATCTTTGTCATAGTGTCGGGCACATTCCAATACCAACTCATAACACTGAACTGTGGGTGGAAATCCTGCTACATGAGATAATCATGATTCCTGTAGTCCCCTGGCCAGCACTGGAAGATATTTTTGTGTCATCCTTGCCTTAAACTCCTCATAGTCCCATCGACCTACATTTGTGTCTGAAACTTCAGACCAGACTGAGGCTATCTTACTTTCTGGGATCCTGGTCTTTATGTCCAATTTAACTCTTTCTACTTCTAAGATAGAGGATCCTTCCATATCACCCTTAGCCACTCCAATCGCCGCCTTGCTAGCTTCAACCTGCATCCATCGAATACTAACATGAAAATCCAATTGTTGATAACATATTTATCAAAGTGTTAGCTCAAAATCATAATAAAACCAACACATCAGTAATAAACCACCAAACTGAGAAGTTCAGGATTCCAAGCTAACCGGGGAAAACCATTATGGGAAGAATTTTAGAAAATTCTAGACTAGGTGGATTTTCTTGAAGAAGACACAAATACCAATGATTAATCATCAAAAATGAATAAAGGATGTATATAACATTGTAATCTATCAATTTAAAGCATGGAATGTTAATCATTCATCATTACATTCATCCATCTCATCCAATGTCCAAGTTCCACAAAGCTTTCAAGAGAGTTCAGAAAAATCCGGCCAGACCAAAATTCCGCGAAAATAACAATACCATATGAACTTCGAGGAAACGAAGGGACGAAGGAAAAATCAAGAAAATCCAGGATCAACGGAAATCCGCGAAGAAGGCAAGATTCTGGATTTTCAACACATTCCGGGCAAACGGAGGGGACAAGGAAACTTGGGGAAATCCACCAGCACAGGAAAATCCTGAAACTAAAGGAAAACCTGAATATCGATGTCTTCACATGATCTCGCTCAAATTGATCGAACAATCACAAATTTGAGGAATTTGAGGCTGCAACAAGTTTGACCTGAACCTCCTATTGATTTTCATTGAACTTAAGCTCCTCTTAAAGCAAATCGAAAGGGAATGGTGATGCCCTAGGTATGAAACCCTAAAGATCCGCCATTGACGCACAGACAAGCTCCGGTTTTAGATTACTCAACCGCTAGGTTTCAAAGTATAATCATGGCCCACAATCAAGAAAGATGAAAGTGAAAAGCAAGCACGAAACTCACTTGGGGAACCATCAATCTAATCAACATCATGCAACCCTAGCTTCGGAATACCCAAACACACAGAAATTCAAACCCCGAGCATATCTAGAATGCCAAAGGACCAATCACATTCATCAATCAAAAGATAGGCAACGTATACATACCATTTGATGAAATTGAAATCGATTATAGCAATGACAGACAGCAAATCCCGAACGCCCGAGCAAGCTTTGACAACACTGACACCTAGAAAACAACTACCAAATCTCACAATTCAAAGGTTCAGCATGCCAAATTTAGCCAAGCACCACAAGATTGAACACCCCAACTCTATAGAATGCAAATGATAAAGCATAATGACAAGAAAATCCCCAAAAATTGATTAAATACATCCCTCACAATTTGTACGAGTGATCATAAATGCAGTCAACAAGACAAGATGAAGAAACTCGGAAACCCGATGGAAAAATGGAATTTTTGAAAAATCCGGTCCAGGTGGAATTCTGCAAAGTCCCAGATTTTCCGAACTGCAGTGTTAATCTCTTCGCCGGGCTCTGAGGGAAACCGGGAAAATCCGGATGGAGCAGAAAATCTCGAAATGGAGTAAAAACCCAAACTTTGTTCAAAACTTAGATTTTCAAAGTGCAACCTAGGGGAATCACTTAGGAAAGCAAGATAAACATTTTAATTTTATACCAAGGCAAGGTAAATCCTCAAAATCAAAGGGCCAAAAACCAAAAGTGAAAGCAAAAGAGGGTCGCTGCTTTCAGCGAGACGTGTGTGCAAAAACTGCACAACAAATGGCGACTCTGTTGGGAAAATGCTCCAAAGCATTTGATGATGAACCAGAATCATGAACCTAGAATCTCTGGTTTCAACCTCCCTATCAGACAAACAAATCAAAATTCAAGATTAAAGAATCAAAACCAAAAGTGGACTGAACCTTCCATAAACTGAAAATCCATGTGTGTGCACATGAGTTCATTTCCCTCCTTGAGCTACTACAGAAACCAAGTTTAATCAGGTTAGGATTCATAAAGATCCTAACTCCAAAAGCAACCTGGATAGAGCCTTGCTGCCAGTCAGGCATCTATAGCCCCGATGAGGTTATCATTGTAACTCTCCGGAACATAGCTCTATTGCCAGTCAGGCGTCTATAGCCCCGATAGAGATATTCGGATACTCCTAATAAGTTGAATTCATTTGATTTTCAATATTTTCTCTTTTTCCTTCTTTTGATATTTCTTTTCTTTTTCACTTTTCGTTTCAACCTTTAAACAATGAAGTTCACACTCAGGGCTGAGAACCACAGTGGCGCTCAAGCAGAAATAAGATTTTTCACCTGACAAGACCTCACAAAGACCCTACCGCAACTTCAAGATTCTTAAGATGTCTAAGAGATATAAGATTTCAGAATACTTCAAATTCAAATCAAACCAGTGACCCATCTTCCTTAAATCAAACATTTAGACTTCTTGACCATAACAAAGACCTCAACCATCCTTTCAAGACACATGATTAAAGTCCATCAATGAAATACTTAGAACAGTCCCAAATAAAAGTGTATTTTCCATGCAGGTGCAACACATCCAGAAGAAAACAAGAAGACCTCCAAAGCAAGAGCAGAGAAAAAAAACACCAAACCAAAGCAAACAAAAGCAAAACAGAAAGGGAAACCTACTCTAACCAAAGAAAAGCAAAATAGAAAGGGAAACCTACTCTAACTATGTACAGGAAAAGAACTGAAAATAGCTCAAGATTGGAAATAATGCTTTAAACACTACCCATTGGCAGGCAATGGGATATCCTTCCCAGTGAGAGTTTTCAATCGAAAAGCATTATCTCCCAGAATCTCTGAGATCAAGTAAGGGCCAAGCCAAAGTCTGTCAAATTTACCATGCTCCCCCTTACGGTCATGGGCTTTATCCCAGTAAAGAACCAAGTTAGAAATCTGAAAGGCTTTTACCTTGGCTCTTCTATCGAACCACCGTTTGACTACCCCCTGATGTTTGGAAAAGTTTTCAAGGGCTTCGTCTCCTTTCTCCTCAAGGTTTAACAACTCAGCAAGTCGGGCTTCACGTTTATCCCCCTCATCATAATATTCATTAATGAACTATAGGGTGGGGATTTCTAACTGAATAGGAAACATAGGCTCTAACCCATAAACCAGGTGGTAAGGGGATATTCCTATGGAAGTTTTGTGTCTTGTACGATCTTCCCAAAGAGAAAATCTGAGCTGGGTGTGCCAATCCTTAGGATTTCTTTCTAACAACTTGCGAATAACAGTCAGCAGATTTTTATTGGAAGACTCAGCCAAACCATTACCCTGAGGGTAATAATTGGATGCAAACTTCATTATAATTCCATGATCAAAGGCCCAGTTAGAGAATTTCAATGATGCAAATGCAGGACCATTATCACAAACCAAAGACATAGGACATCCAAAACGGTTAATAATACCTGATTCGATGAAATTGATTACCACATAAGAAGTACATTGCTTGCAAGCAAGGGCCTCGGTCCATCTTGTGAAATAATCAGTAATAGTAAGAATATACCTATGACCTACAGAGGAAGGTGGATTGATTGGACCTATGAAGTCCATTCCCCACTACGCGAAAGGTTTCACCTCAAAGACTAGTTGGAGTGGGAGCGTTGCATACTTCTCTCTAGTTGCTACAGTCTGACACACATGAAAAATTCTAACATGGTTGTGTGTGTCCTTGAATAGTGTGGGCCAATAATAACCAGCTCTCATAATCTGATTTGTTGTAGAAGGTGTAGATCCATGACCTGTCCCATATCTGTCGTGAAATTCCAACATTACTCTTTCAGATTCTGCCTTTCCTAGGCACCTTAAATAAACACCATCATGATTCTTCTTATATAGAACATCTCCCTTCAGCATGAAACTGTCACTCTTCAAATGCAATGCCCTTCTCTATACTACATTAAGATGGACAGGGCATCTTTGAGTCAGGAGATAGTGAATGATATCATCATACCATTCCCTGGGAGAAACATCTTCTAGATTGTCATGTTGGGCTGCAAGATCAGGACCTATTTTTGCCATTTTCCTTGTAAGTCCTTGCCCTCTTACCAACTTCATGGGTTGAATCTTAATATCGTATTCTTGTAACATAGTTACCCACTTAGCTTTGCGCTCTCCTAGCTCATTCTACATCAACAGCTTGACTGCATGATCTAGAACTATTGAAAAGACCTTGTTTCTGAGGATATAGCGTCTAAATTTCTTCACAGCTCTGACTAGGGCGTAAGCCTACTTTTCCACACTCAGGTACCTTAACTCTACATCCTTCAATGGTGCACTCATGAATTCTATGGGATGTTAATTTCCTTGATAATATTTTTGAGTCAACATAGCAACATAGGAATGATCAGAAGCAAACGAATATATATAGAATGGCTTAGCATAATCTAGACTCACCAAAACCAAAGCTTCAACAATAGCCCTTTTTATCTCTACAAATGCTTCCTTAGCTTCTGCATTCCATTCAACTTTGGCTTCCTGCTTCAACATTGCATTCAGTGGCTTGACTATTTCTGCAAATCCAGTGATGAATTTCCTTACAAAGTTGATTTTTCCAAAGAATGATTTCATTTCTTTCTTACTAGCAGGTGGTTGGACCTTGCGTATAGCTTCCACTCATTCTGGATCAATGGCAATTCCTTTTTCAAAGATAACATGCCCCAGCAATTTTCCCTCTGTAACTCCAAAGATGCATTTCTTTGGATTGAGAGATATACCAAACTCTCTACACTTCTGAAACACCTTGCACAAATATGTGATATGATCACCTCTCTTCTTGGAAAAGACTGTCAAATCATCCATATAAATGATTATGCATTTACCAATTATATCTTTAAAGGCAATGTCCATGGCTCTCTGGAAGGTGGCTTTACCATTGATCAAGCCAAAGGGCATTCTCCTGTAGGAAAAAGTACCCCACTTGGTGGTGAAAGTAGTTTTATGTCTATCCTCATATTGCACCATAACTTGATTGTATCTCGAGTATCCATCCAAGAAAGACATCATCTGAGATCCATTGACAATCTGAAGTACTTCATCTAGTGAGGGTACTGGATAATTATCCTTTTTCTGATGCTCTGTTAAGGTTCCTAAAATCCACACAGAGTCTGTTTTCACCATTCTTTTTTCTTACAGGAACCAAGTTTGCAACCCAGGTTGAATGTCTAACTAGAAATATGATTTTGGCAGATAGCAGCTTCTACACTTCCTTTTGAATTACTGGTTCCAGTAGAGCATTGATGGGCCTTTGCCTCTGCCTGAAGGGTCTTACTCCTAGATTGAGAGGGATAGTGTGAGTTATAATTGATGTGTCATAAGTCTTCAAGTCTTCATAACTCCAGGCTATCACATCTTGATATGTATGTAATGCATCGATTATCCCTTTCCTCTCTTCTGGAGTACATACTTTACCGATGAAGACATTCTTAACATTATCCTGAGTTCCCATATTATACTTCTCACATTGTCCACTGATGGACTCTTTTTTGGCATCCTATTCTTGATCTATGACCTTATCCAGATCAAAACTCCTTTCTAACTACACCATTCCTCTGGGAATAGTATTGGTCTTTCGATTAATTACCCCTTCTAAATCCATCTTTGCTTCTTGGAGTTCACTTTCATCAATAATTTGAGAAGCAAAGACATCTGAGCTTGTGATAAAATCCAAAATGTGCTTATCATCTTCAAATACCTAGAAATTAGTAACATTATCAGGTATTGAAGGTACTGGGGTCAGCTCCACTGTAAACTTCTTCAATCCGGAAAGAGACAGAGGTCGCAATGTACTAGTTTCCTGAGTGTGGGAATATGTTGTTTGATTCTTATTGCATGGTATCAACTGAATGTTGAAGGTGTCAAATCCCTCAATAAGGTCCCATACTCTATGTCTATAATTGGCCATTCTTCTGTCATGACAAGATTACTGTCTCCTAACTTGCTTAACCACTAACTCAGAATCCCCAAAGACTTGCAAAATCTTGACCTTTTTCTTTAGTTCTATTAACAGCCCATGGACCAAAGCCTCATATTCTGCTACATTATTCGTACAATGAAATTGAAGTCTATGAGTAGAAAATAAAGTCTTACCTCTTGGACTGATTAGCTCAAATCATGCCCCAGCTCCTTGCTTTGATTTGGATCCATCAAATCTCAAAGTCCAACAACTAGCAACTGCAGACTTCCTTGTTGTATCTCTTGCACTGTTGCTGATGAATGGTTCTTCAGAAAGCATCACCTTTTTTCCTTTAGGATCCTCTTGGACATACTGGATATTAATTTTGACTGTTGGAGTGGGGTTGATACACTTTTGTATTTGTTCCACCATAGCCTGGCACAAGCAACAGTCCAATTCTGAATGGGAGGCATTATGCACCCTACACCAATTTGGCAAGAGTAGTTCTCCAAAATTCATTCCTCTACCCAACTGAACCTGATCTTCAATACACTTCTGAATGAATTCCTAGAAACTGTCCAACAAGCCGAGTTGATTATCTTGAGGGACATCATCACTTTCAACTGGTTCCACTAGAGCTTCAGTACCACTGGATTCAGCTGTGAGATCAATAGGCATAGCATGTAACATAAGGATTTCTTCTGCCTCAGATTCCTCAAAAGTGGTTGCAAGCACATAATTTCCCATGCTCACCTCTGATATCAGGATTTCATTGGAGGTATTCTGATATTCTATAATCATGTATTTCATTATGGGTTCTCTTTCAATTCTAATCTGGTTTGGCACTCCCTTCCAAGGAAGCCACATGTGAGAGTGATCAGTTGATACATATCCATTCAGGGCCCTAGTGAAGTTTCTTCCTAGAATCAGTCCATAAGCATCAGGTATATCAGCTACCTGTATATTAATAACCTATTGAATTCTAGGGTCAGAAGCAACCCGCATATGAATCATGTTTAATTCCCCTACAACATTAACTTTAGTTCTATCTAGCTGAGTAATTTTCTTTTGGGAATGAGCAGGAGTAATACCCAAAGCTCTACAAACACCAAAGGGCATTACATTGGTGGAAGCACCAGAATCCAACAAAAAGTTGTGCAAGTTCTTACCAAATATACGAACAAAGATCAGGAATGGAGAAGTATTTGTTTTCCCTTGAAACAAAGTTAAAGGAGTATCCACTTGAGCAACTTGAGTTCTATCCTTCTCTTTTCCCTTATCTCCAGGAGGCATGTGGACTTGATTATGGGTCTAATTTTTCCTTCCTACTGATTGAGAATTGGATGCTTTATTGACACTTTCACTAACTGATTTATCTTGTGATATGTAATTTGCATTATAAGCTCCTAGAACTGCATTCCTAATGGTTGGAACTCTCAATAACTCAAATGCAGAGAGACTTACCTTTAGCTTTCTTAGTTCTTCCGCAACATATATGGCCAATTGTTCCTCACTCAGATTAGCAGAGGTCTCCTTTGGGTATTCCACCACCCTATCTTTGTTTGCATCAACACTTTTCCCTTTTGGCATGTCCATATGTCCTTTATTTTGAGATAAATATTTCCTAGACACCTGAGGATGTGGCGGATTATTCCTAGCATTAGGATCTGGAGGCGTAGTGAAGTTGTTTGGTGAAATGGAGGTGGTGAAGGGGCCTCCAACCTGTGGACGTCTATGTGGCAAGTCCCTCATATCATACTTCTTAACAGGCCTCTGGAAGGTTTGTACCTCTTCAACATAAGCTTCTTCTTCATCCATGGGGCCATTATCATTCACTAGATTTTCATCAAACAACTGTGTGATCTCATCTCCATTGCACACCTAGTCTGATTCTTCTTCAGGCGCATTTTCCTTGCTTTGTGGAAAAGGAGCATGATTCAGTACCAACACTAATGAATCATAGGGAGTAGATGGCACCATTTCCTGACTACCTGCATTATTCTTCACTTCATACTGAAAAATTGAAGCTTCTGTCTGGAACTCTTGACAATCTAACTCAGAATGTTGACTCATTTTATGGAGCCTACACCATCCTGATAAAGTAGCCTCAACCAAATATACACCACTAGGTGGTTTTTCTTGATTAATTGGTTGATTGACTGGTTGATCCAATGGGGTGGGAACTCTGCCATTGTTAGGCCTCGTATTCCAAGTCTTGTTATATCTGGGTGGTTGTCTCATGTCAAACCCTTGTCCACCAACTTTCCCTCTATCAAATTTTTGGCATGAGGATTGTCCTTTATCATAATTTTGTCCTCTATCATTATTATACCCTCTGTCATTATTATATTCTCTGTCGTTGTTGTATCCCCTTTCAGGATGTTTCCCCCTATCAAAATTTTGTCCCTGTTAATTTTCTCGACTTTCTCTGCTATGATTAGACTACATATTTCTCTTAGCATCTTGCAATTGACTGTTTTGGTTCCTCAAATAAGTTACCTCCATATTCAGCTTCTTCACTTGTTCAGTCAATTCATCTAGTCTTTCCTTGTCAGGATTGTTGTATGGGGGCTGGTTCGCATTATTTTGGGGATATCCTACTACAGTATTGGCATTCAGTGATTGATTTAATACTTCATAATTTTGCAGATACGTGGGAAAACTAGCCTGAGGTTGTGGGTGAAGAGGCTAATTCACATTTTGTTGAGGGTAGCTAATTGTGGGTGGAACTTGACTCATAGGAGGTCTTGGGTGCAGGACGAAAGGCAATTGAGGTATTGGATTCATGATGGGAGTGTGATTAGCGAGAGCCTGGTTGAGAGCTGGGACTTGTCCAGGGTGAGCAGCGGGTCCTAATGACAGTAAAGGCCCAGAAAGATGTTTCCTTAAAGCAGTGCTAACCTTCACAGCCTCTGCATATGCATCAAGTAGGGTATTAGGAGGGTTGTTTCTCCATTTCATGAAGGTAGTTGTCAGACTGTCAAGTCCCTCATAATAGACTTCTAAAGCAGTGGGCTCATCAATAGCATAAGGGGTTGTAGTCGGGTATAGGCACGATGAAACCTGATGTTAAAGGACCCTATAGGTTCATGGACTTCTCTCTTAACATTAGTGAACTGAAGATAGAGTTTATTGGGACTAATGGGAATCCTAAACTTCTGCAAAAAAAAAATGCAGTCTCTAATTCAGTCAAATTCTAGATAGACCAAGCAGGTAAATGATTGTACCAATAGAATGCATCCTCTCCCAAGGAATAAGGAAAGAGTATACATGCTACATCCTCGTGATTGATTCCTCTATCCTTAAGACCAGTCTGAAAGATCCTGATGTGTTCCTTAGCAGTTCTATTGGGATCATTAACATGGAACTTTGAACAAAAATGTTCAGGGGTCTTGGGCATGACGTCGTAATTAGTGAAACTCAATGGAGATGGGTTATTAGCTAGGAAATCCATTGGTGGAGGTGGGGGTGGTAATGGTTGATTTATGGTTGGCTGAGGTTGTGGAATGGGAATGTCCTTAGACTCAAATGAAGATGAACTTGATGAAGATGGGGATGATGGAGATGGTTGGGTGGACGATGATTCTCCCCTTTTGTTGGTCCTTCTTGACATAGTAGGGACTGTTAATTCTTGAAATCCCTCCTCCCCTGGACTAGATCTGGTTCTTCTAAATCTTTCAGGAGAGATGGCAGACAAAAATCGATCCAGCTTGCTTATTCAGGCCCTCCTTCTAGTGCCAATCCGTTAATGATGTTTTCTATACAGCAACAACTCATACAAAATGTATGAATATAATATCCTATCTCTCTTGAAAGGTAAATCTCTATCAGCAAGCCTCAAGAGATAACCCCAAGGTCTCTAATGTCAGGTCTTGACAATGCATAAACAACTCAGTGATAAATGTGAAAATGTCGGTAATCACAATGGAACCTTACTACAAGCGAATACTGACTCTTTAATTTATCAGGTTTAGCAATATGATGATACTTCAATCCTAAATCTAACCCAAATGAAAATAAATAACAAAAGATAGGGTTTCAAAAAGATTTCTAAATTTAACACTACTCCTAAGATTAAAAATGCAAATGACAAACACTTGAAATGGATCAATCCCTCAAAAACTAATTTCTACTTGACCCAGATGGATCTGTAATCTTATAGAAATAGTGCAATCTTCTAAGGTACTAAATATTTTCATATCATGAACATTCATTCAAAGCAACCCTATTGCAATCGAAATGAATAAACCTTCACAATTGAACTAAGCACAATGAATATAAAAGTCTAGGCTAACTTTGCAAAGAAACTAACAATCAGTTGGTTGTGAAAAGTATGGACCAGGGATTGCTGCAAACACTTCAAGTACTAAATCATAAACACTATCAATTTATCTAACATTAAACCTAATGCATTTATCAAATAACTTAAGCAATTCCAAAGATAGAATCACAAGAACCATGCAAGATAAATCAACACAAGAGAATTCACCAAAACCACAATGTCTCCAATTGTATTGAATCACCCAAAGTAGCAAAAATTCCAATATTCTGTTAAAGCACTTGCTCAAAATGAACTAACTTCTAACTCTTGCTCTACTGCTTAATTTTCTCTAGCATCAAAACTATCTATCTATCTATCTAACCCTTACAAATGATGCAAAATTCCATATTAATAGAAACCCCCAAGGCATGTCGGCCTAAGTATAATTTACAATAATAATAAATGGCCATAAAACAAGTCGGCCAAGAGGAATTCAAAATAAAATAGAATATGCATTAAATGCATGAACTCCATCCAGGTCGGCCTGGGATCTCCAATGTAGCTCAGACCAATGCATGCAAAATAATAGGGAAGCACAAATTCTAATGTATCCTTGCATTAACTACATTCCCCTTTGTCTTTATTTCGATACACCCTATCATGCACCATCACAATCACTTTGTCCAAGTCGGCTATAGGTGGCAAAGGAAAAACCTTAATTCTCCTTTCAATGGATCTAATATTTTCTCCTGATTGCTCCACCGACTTATCCCACTCAACCCTACTGGTTTGATATTTCTCAATGACTACAATATAAGTGGCCACATCATCCAACTGATGCTCAATAACTGGATCCTCAATGACTAGAGAATATACATCTCGCCACCATTCCTTCAACTACTCAAAGCTCAAATGCTTTGGTGTGAACTTCCTTCTCCCTGTCATTACTTCAAAGAATGAGATGCATCTATCATGGATATATCAGTCATGGCATCCTCAATTTGCCTCCTATGCTTATATATCTTCTTCAAAACCTTTTTCCTTATTTGCAAAGCTTCAAACCATTCCCAAGGTTCTGCAGCTCTAGAGGAAGGGAGAATTCCATCACTCACTAGCCTATCCTTAGTGTATTCCATGATGGTCTTGGTCTTCTACAACAGGAGATCTACATCCTCTTTATCTTGAGCCAATACATGTTTCAACCAATTAATTGCCCTCATTGCATCTCCTCTAGTTGAAAGGATGTCTTTGATAGCATCATATCCTTTAGTATGTACTCCTTGTAACCAGTTTACTGTGGCAAGAGTAGTGGCCTTCATTCTTTCCAGCTCAAATATAGTTTCTTGGGGCAGGAAACTTGCAGCAGAAGATGAGGAACTAATGGACTGCAGGGGTTTCATCAAATCTTCCAAATATTTCTTAAGTCTTTCATTCTCTTTCTTCAACTCATGTTTAGCTTGTGCTTCTTTCCTCAATCTTCCCAAGATCACAACACTTGAACCCTCATATTCTTCAATATCCAGTTCCATGGAGGCGGGTCCTAGGTTGATGGTTTGCATATTCTAATCACTCCCAGTAACCTCATCTCTATTCTTTTCAGTGGCAGGAGTAGTAATGTGGACCACTTTGTTGTTTGCTTCATCCCTTTCAATCTTGGAGATGACCCTGGCCTTCTTCTTTCCTTTTCCTTTTCCTATTTTTTCTAGTAGCTCATCCCAATTGGGAGGGGTATCATCCACAACAATTTTCTTTCTCTTTATTTCTTTATCAAGCCAACCTGGAACAGCAGACTCTGACTGTATTTCACTTTGTCCCACTTCTTCCTCCTAACCTTTGGGTGCATCTTCCTGATTCTCAGGAAACTCTTCATCTTTATCATGTTCTTTTGTGCCATGCTACTCTTCTACATGCACTGCTAATGGAGTCCTAACATGCATTTCCTCTATCTGAAGAGGTCTGTCTTCTTCACCTCTAGTCGAGAATCCTCATAAGTTACCAAGGGAGTCCATAGAATTTTCTCAATTTCTGTAGCTACACTATGAAGCTCACCTTCTTGAAATTCTTCTCCCCCTTCACTTGACTGGTGTTTTACATCTGCTAGCTGTTCTGATGCACCATGTGGCTCATGGGGTGGAGAAGCCTCTTTATGTTGTTCTGCATTAAAGGTGGTTGTAGGAATATCTTTCTTTGGCACATTGTCCTTGGGCGAAGGAGTTCTTGCAGCCATCTCTTTGGAACATTGCCCTTGGGAGAAGGAGTTCTTAATTCTCTCTAGCATCAAAACTATCTATCTGTCTATCTAGCCCTTACAAATGAGGCAAAATTCCATATTAATAGAAACCCTGAAGGCATGTCGGCCTAAGTAGAATTTACAATAATAATAAATGGCCATAAAACAAGTCGGTCAAGAGGAATTCAAAATAAAATAGAATATGCATTAAATGCATGAACTCCATCTAGGTCGGCTTGAGATCTCCAATATAGCTCAGACCAATGCATGCAAAATAATAGGGAAGCAAAAATTCTGATGTAGCATTGCATTAACTGCTTTCCCCTTTGTCTTTATTTCGATACACCCTGTCATGCACCATCACCAGCACCTTGTCCAAGTCGGATATAGGTGGAAAAGGAAAAATCTTAATTCTCCTTTCGATGGATCTAATATTTTCTCTTGATTGCTCCACCGAATTATCCCACTCAATCCTACTAGTTTGATATTTCTCAATGACTGCAATATAAGTGGCCGCATAATCCAACTGATACTCAATAACCGGATCCTCAATGACTGGAGAATATACATCTCGCCACCATTCCTTCAACTACTCAAAGCTCAAATGCTTTGGTGTGAACTTCCTTCTCCTTGTCATTACTTCAAAGAATGAGATGCATCTATCATGGATATCAATTAGGGCATCTTCAATTTTCCTCCTCTGCTTATATATATTCTTCAAAACCTTCTACCTTATTTGCAAAGCTTCAAACCATTCCCAAGGTTCTGCAGCTCTAGAGGAAGGGAGAATTCCATCACTCACTAGCTTATCCTTAGTGTATTCCATCATGGTCTTGGTCTTCTGCAACAAGATATCTACATCCTCTTTATCTTAAGCCAGTACATCTTTCAACCAATCAATTGCCCTCATTGCATCTCCTTCAGTTGAAAGTTTGTATTTGATAGCATCATATCCTTTAGTATGTACCCATTGTAACTAGTTTACTATGGCAAGAGTAGTGGCCTTCATTCTTTCCAGCTCAGATATAGTTTCTTGGGGCAGGAAACTTGCAGCAGAAGATGAGGAACTAATGAACTGCAGGGATTTCATAAAATCTTCCAAATATTTCTTAAGTCTTTCATTCTCTTTCTTCAACTCTTGTTTATCTTGTGCTTCTTTCCTCAATCTTCCCAGGATCACAGCACTTGAACCCTCATATTCTTCAATATCATGTTCCATGGAGGCGGGTCCTAGGTTGATCGTCTGCATATTGTAATCACTCTGAGTAACATCATCTCTATTCTTTTTGGTGGCAGGAGTAGCAATGTGGACCACTCTTTTGTTTGGTTCATCCCTTTCGATCTTGGAGATGACCCTAGCCTTATTCTTTCCTTTTCCTTTTCCTATTTTTTAGAGTAGCTCATCCCAATTGGGAGGGGTATCATCCACAACAATTTGCTTTCTCTTTATTTCTTTATCAAGCCAACCTAGAACAGAAGACTCTGACTGTATTTCACTCTGTCCCACTTCTTCCTGCTAACCTTTGGGTGCATCTTCCTGCTTCTCAGGAAACTCTTCATCTTTATCATGTTCTTCTCTGCCATGCTCCTCTTCTACATGCACTGGTGATGAAGTCTTAACAAGAATTTCCTTTGTCTTAAGAGGTTTTTCTTCTTCACCTCTAGTAGGAGAATCCTCATAAGTTACCAAGGGAGTTTGTAGAATTTTCTCAATTTCTGCAGCTACACTATGAAACTCACCTTCTTGAAATTCTTCTCCCCCTTGACTTGACTGGTGCTCTACATCTGCTAGTTGTTCTGATGCACCATGTGGCTCATGGGGTGGAGAAGCCTCTTTATGTTGTTCTGCATCAAAGGTTGCTAGAGGAATATCCTTCTTTGGCACGTTGTCCTTGGGAGAAGGAGTTCTTGATCTCCTTGTGTATACCTGTGTCTTCTCTCAAGAACTTTCTACATTTACCACTGTTGAAGGATCAGTTGAAGGTCCACCTTTCTTGAAATTCTTGTTGTTTTCCTCCTTTTAGGTGTTGGGGCACCATCCTTTTCTTCTCCTTCACCAGGTTCTTCCTCTATAGATTTTTTTGTCCTTGAAGTAGCAGTCCTCTTCTTTGCTTTTGGTTTCCTTTGTTTCTCCTGCTCTTCTGGTTGGGGACCTTTGATCTTAATCTTAAAAGGAGAATCCAGCTTGGTCTTTCCC
Source organism: Sequoia sempervirens (assembly GCA_007258455.2). NCBI lineage: Eukaryota > Viridiplantae > Streptophyta > Pinopsida > Cupressales > Cupressaceae > Sequoia > Sequoia sempervirens. The sequence continues at coordinate 213,190,294 of VDFB02271358.1, forward strand.
TTAGGATCTTCCTCAATCGACTCCTCGGAAGTGGAATGGGATTTTAGATCCCCTATCAGATTATAGGTGCATGGCACAGCTTCACTTTCAAGCTCCCACACCTTGTTTTTGAGCCACAACTTGGTGTATCTCCTCACAGGGGTCATGATTTGTTCTAATTCAATTTTTTCCTATTCCAGCCAATCTACTTCTCCAATTGGCTTGTCCTTAATTGGCTCATAATCATGACTTTGGATTAAGTCTCCATCGTCTCCTACCAAATCGGGAACCATTTTCACACTATACATTCGGACCACATCAACTGGGAGTCTAGAGAGTTTCTTATTTCTTACCTCAAACTCATCCTTGCTATTGGCCCAGTAGTCCTCTATGTCATCTCTGTGGTGCTATTCCCTATTGGCTTTCTTTTTTGCTTCACCAGTGATATCAAAACCCAGCCTTTTGGAATGGTAAGACAACCCAAGAGTGCTCATTTCCTCCTTAAAAGCATAGGCTAAATTAATTGAAGGGCATACCTCGCAAGTACCTATCTTTAGAGGAAAGTCTCCACCAAATCCAATTTTATGCTTATCTTAATTTACAATGGTGTCAAAGTCACATATTTTCCTTGTGACCTCCAGAAGTATAACATGGTCAATGGGGTACCTTGGAATCCTGTATGGAGCCCTCTAACAACCATCAATTCTTATGTAGGAGAAGGTTGGAAACTGTATGAACCAAACCCCATACCTTTTGATCAGCTCCTTAGCATCATATGATATTCTCACATGCTCTGCACCTTGGAGCAATCTAGTGATGTGCATGGTGAATGCATCATTCACCCTCCTGTAACTTGAGCTTCCTAAGTGCAATTGATGATAAACTTCATAAATTACATCTTGTCCAAATACTCCTCTTTTGCTCAATCCTTTATAGGGATGGAGTCTTGCAAGTGCATACACTAAATAGGAATTCTTGGTGAATGTCTTAGTCTATAGCACATTGCACATTTTTTCATGAATCACCCTACTTATAACACTTGCCCAATGATAGTTAATATTTTTATGTTCCATTCTCAAAATAACATGGAACATCCAATTCTTGAACATACCTGCACTTTTCAGGCCTACCACCCAGCTAAGAAATGTGATGGCATCATAGACTTCTTGTTTAAACTTTGCCCTGTGCAACTGCTTAGGCAGTTTTGAGAAATGAGACTTTGGCTTCTCAATCCAAGAATTGATAACCTATTGTTACTTAATAGTCTCCTCCTCATAGTACCTCTTAGTTGCCTCCATATTGAATGCTACTACATGTGATCTATCAGGCATGTCAAAATTTTGTGCAATAGAGATGGTGTTAAGATTGGCCAATACTCTCCCTTGAAAACTGACTATCCTTTGTGAATCTTTGTCATAGTGTCAGGCACATTCCAATACCAACTCATAATACTAAACTATGGGTGGAAATCCTGCTACATGAGAGAATCATGATTCTTGTAGTCTCCTGGTCAGGACCTGGAAGATCTTTTTGTGCCATCCTTGCCTTAAACTCCTCATAGTCCTATCGACCTACATTTGTGTCTAAAACTTCAGACCAGAATGAGGCTATCTTACTTTCCGGGATCCTGGTCTTTATGTCCAATTTAACTCTTTCTGCTTCTAAGATAGAGGATCCTTCCATATCTCCCTAAGCCACTCCAGTTGCCTCCTTGCTAGCTTCAGCCTACATCCATCGAATACTAACATGAAAATCCAATTGTTGATAACATATTTATCAAATTGTTAGCTCAAAATCATAATAAAACCATCATATCAAAAATAAACCACCAAACTGAGAAGTTTAGGATTCCAAGCTAACTGGGGAAAACCAGTCTGGGAAGAATTTCAGAAAATTCCAGACCAGGAATATTTTCTCGAAGAAGGCACACATACCAATGATTAATCATCAAAAATGAATAAAGGATGCATATAACATTGTAATCTATCAATTTAAAGCATGGAATGTTAAGAATTCATCATTACATTCATCCATCTCATCCAATCTCCAAGTTCCACAAAGCTTTCAAGAGAGTTCAGAAAAATCCAGCCAGACTGGAATTCTGTGAAAATAACAATAACATATGAACTTCGGGGAAACAAAGGGTCGAAGGAGAAATCTAGAAAATCCAGGATTGATGGAAATCTGCGAAGAAGGAAAGATTCTGGATTTTCAACACATTCTGGGAAAATGGAGGGGACAAGGAAACTCGGGGAAATCCACCAGCGCAGGAAAATCCTGAAACTGAAGGAAAACCCGAATATCGACGTCTTCACACAATCTCACTCAAATTGATCGAACGATCACAAATTTGAGGAATTTGGGGCTGCAACAAGTTTGACCTGAACCTCCTATTGATTTTCATTGAGCTTAAAGCTCCTCTTAAAGCAAATCGAAAGGGAATGGTGATGCCCTATGTATGAAACCCTAAAGATCCATCATTGACGCACAGACAAGCTCCGGATTTAGATTACTCAACCGCTAGGTTTCAAAGCATAATCATGGCCCACAAGCAAGCAAGATGAAAGTGAAAAGAAAGAACGAAACTCACTTGGGGAACCATCAATCTAATCAACATCATGCAAC
>VDFB02271358.1:213192997-213378640 GCA_007258455.2 Sequoia sempervirens
TTGGTTCCCCAAGTGGTGTGTATTTTCGTTTAGGGGGATATCTGTTCTTTGGGGCTGGTTCCCCTTGAGTATTTAGGTTGTTGACAATTTGATTATTGGGTTGTTTTTGTGATAATGGGTTGGCTTGTGTGTTGTTTTGGGTATTGACTTGTGGTTGTTGATATGTTTGTTGTTGTGTATTTTTCCTTGCAGAATTGATGATAACTTTGGCATCAACGACACCATCATTAGTGACATTTTTTTTCTTTGCTCACGTGCAAGGTTTTTCATTATAACTTGTTGATGGTTGATTGTCCTGATATGTGGGTGTGCCTCCTTGTGCTATAAGGGCTCTTTCAATGTTTAGTACCTTGGGGATCAATTGGTCATAGGTTGTTATGCATTTCATTTTCAAATGAAAAGACAAGGTCCCTTCAAGGTTGGAGATAATAGTCCCAATTTGTTGTTCTTATGGCATAGCCCACTTGCTCCTATTGGCCTTGGATCACCATCATTGCAAGAAGGATGCAAATGTTTCTCCCTTGGCTTGTTTTAGGCTGGAAAATTCTTCCAAGATCACGTCCATGCCTATGTTAAATGAGTAATTTTGTATGAATAATTCCACAATTTCTTGGAACTTTTTAATTCTAGGGGGAAGGCGGGAGAACCATTCCATTGTTGGACCAACCAAACTCTGAGGGAATAGTCGCATTAGATAAGAGTCATCATATGCAACTTCCATATAGTGTACATGGAATTCCTTGATGTGATCTTCAGGATTGCCAGTCCCATGATATTTGTCAAACTTTGGTATCTCGAATCCTTGTGGGAATGGGACCATTGCAATGCTTCTGTCAAATGGATAGGGGCACAAATTCCCTTGTGATTTTTTTTGTATTTCTTGATTTTATGTCCAACACTTGTTGTGAGAGCATTTTAATTTGTGTAGAAAAACCACTTTGTGGATATGGTGGTGGGATGAATGTGTTTTGGGGTTGTCTTGTTGTTGGAGTGAGTGGTGGGTTGACTTGTGTATTTGTGTTCAAGGAAATTGGTTGCATGTTCATGGGAGGTTGTTGTAAGTTTTGCTGTGCAAGAAACACTTGTTGGTATGCCTGTAGTTGTTGCTGTGCCAACAATGCTTGTTGTTGGTCTTGCTACTGTTGCACCGACAATGCTTGTTGTTGGGCTTGTAGCTGAGCTACTTGTTGTTGTGCTTGGTATTCTTGCAAAGCTTGTAGTTGTAACAAGGCTTGTGCTTGGGCTTGTTGCGCTTGGTATTGTTAAAAAAACATAGAACAACTGAGAGGGGGGGTGAATCGGTTGTCACACAAATTCAAACTTAAAACTTTATCACTTATCAATTCTTCAATCACACTATTTTGTTATTAAATATGAGCATGAAACATGAATAACATAAAGTAAATCAACTCAATGAACACCATATTTTTACGTGGAAAACCTAATAAGGGAAAAACCATGGTGAGGGTTAAATCACAATATAAAGATTATAAACTGAATACAAAGGCACACTACCAAGGGCTCACTGCCCAAAAGAGGACTCACTGTCCAAATACAAAGGCTCATTTCCTACAAAGGACCCACTGTCCAACATAGAGGCTCACTGCCTACAAATACAAAAGAGAACAAAAGATCCACCACTGCAATTAAAGCACATTTGCAAGATCACATAAACCTTCAGGTTATTGCCTTCAACACATTGAAACACTGCTATCACAACTCACTCACACACACTTCTACTCTTATGATTTGTGGCACTCTTTCATCGCTTTGCATCACACTTTCATCCAATTCTTCATAACTCAACTTTCTTTTATACTATTCTCAACCTTAGAAACTTTCTCCAAGGTCGGCCACAATACATCATTTCATAAATTCAAATTAGGTCAGAAAATATAAATTCCTACGGTGGAAAGGAATAAGAATGGACCAACGAAACATAATATTCTTGAATCTTCTACACACTTCCTTAATTAAATTTTATTCTTCAAATGAAGTGTAAACACTAGGTCGGCCAAACCTAATGAAAACATCGATAAAAATTGATGCACACACTTCCCAACAAGAAGATGACATGTGGACGCCACAACACGCTTCATTATGCATGATAATACATCTCAGAACCTTCCAGATACATCCAAAACAAAAGCAACATGCTTCAATCACTGAATTTCTTTCACCAGACTATGCAAACTTGTACTGGAATATAGAAACATGACTTCCGGATTACCAAACTTTAACCTTCTTCACCAGAGCATAGAAAAGTCCTTTGAAGACATATCCTAGATCCACAAGATCTAAAACGAAACAATGAAGGACTTCAAAGCAAAAATATTTCTCCCAGTCCACAAAACACTAATTCTGCCAATAGGACACACATACCAGTGGACACAACTTTTATGCACCATCTCACCAAAAGCTGAAACTTAGAATATATCACCATTAGATCACCATAATGAAAGGTTCAAAACTACACAAGAATAGGATCAACATAGGAGAAATGCAGAGCACATACCAGAGCACATTATGAATACTTCTGTTATTCTACTTTCACCTCTTTATTAATTTTATCAAAAGAACTTAGAAATTTATTACCACAACACATCTAAAACACCATAGAGATAGCTCCACGTACTCACAACATCTCAATAGTGTCTCAATCATAAATGTACAATCTACAACATGCTGAACTGTGTTGACATCAATGAAAAAATCAATGAGAACACCACCAAACTGGCTCATACTTGCAACAATCTCCCCCTTTGTCATTGATGACAACACATGATGCGGAAAACCATCAAATACAACATCCTTCATAATATCTTGGGAGAACACCTTCTCTTCCTCTGCAACTATTTTTCACATGAATTTCTCTCGCCCTTTGACATCAATGGCAAAGAATAATTGCTTTGATTACTCCCCCTTAGGAGTACAATCATACTGCAACAATGAAAACCTTTTCTACTCCCCCTGCGGAGTAGATCCATCTATCAGTCTAGGTAGATGAGGAATCTGTGAATTCACTGGACTGATGCACCTTCATGTACACCTAGTTAGGAGGGCCAATGACCCCCAACCTCTCCCTAAGATGCTCAAAAGTATCCTTTGGAAGAGCCTTAGTAAATATTTCTGCAATTTATTCCTTTGTTGTCACATACTCTAGTTTGACCTCATTCTCCAACACTTTCTCTATCAAAAATTGATACTTGATAGATATGTGCTTCGTTCTTGAATGCATAACTGGGTTCTTCAAAATGTTTATTGCACTTGTATTATCACAAAAAATAGAAATAGGCTAATCACATACTAATCCAATGTCCTTCAGAGTTTGCTTCATCCACAAAAATTATGTGCAGCAGGATGGCGCAACAATATATTCTTCCTGTATAGTGGATAAAGAAACAGAGTCTTGCTTTTTACTCAACCATGAAACTAATCTTCTGCCAAGAAAGAAAGCACCACCACTGGTACTCTTCCATTCATCTACACATCCGGCCCAATCAACATCTATATAGGCACTTAGGGTGAAATCATTACTCTTAGGGTACCATATTCCATAATCCAGTGTGCCTCTAAGATATCTAAATATCCTTTTTACAACCATAAGATGTGCTTCTCTAGGATCTGCTTGAAATATAGCAACTAAACACACTACATGCATAATATCTGGTCTGGTAGCAGTAAGATACAACAGTCCACCAATCATGAATCTATATTTGCTCTGATCAGTCTTAGCAGATTCATCATCTTTGCTCAGTTTACATCCGGTTACCATAGGAGTACAAACCGGTTTAGAATCCTCCATCCCAAACTTTTTCAACAACTCTTTTACAAAATTAGATTGTGAAATGAATATCCATTTATCAGTTTGATTCACTTGTAGACCAAGGAAGAAATTCAATTCACCAATCATAGGCATCTCAAATTCTTTCTTCATTTCTTCAACAAACTTTTTACACATGCCTTCATTTCCACCAAAGATGATATCATCAACATAAACAACTACAATAAACATCTTATTACCTTGCACTTTGAAGTAGAGGTTGCTATCAATAGAACCTTTTTTGAATCCTTGCTTTGTCAGATATCTGTCCAGTATTGCATAGCAAGCTCTAAGAGATTGCTTCAATCCATACAATGATTTCTTCAACTTACAAACTATGTCCGGCTTGTCAGACAATTGAAACCCTTCAGGTTGCTCCATGTACACTTCTTCCTCCAACTCACCATTCAAAAAAGGTGACTTAACGTCCATTTGATATACCTTGAAGTCATTGTGTGTAGAAAATCCCAAAAACATTCTGATAGCTTCCATTCTGGCCACAGGAGAAAATGTTTCCTCAAAATCTATTCCTTCAACTTGTGAATATCCTTTGCATGCCAATCTTTCCTTATTCCTTACTACTTCTCCATTTTCATTTAGCTTATTCCAGAACACCTATTTTGAGCCAATCACATTTTTATTTACAGGCCTAGGGACTATTTCCCATGTCTGATTCATTTCTATTTGCTGCAATTCCTCTTTCATAGCTCTCATCCAACTTTCATCTTCACATGATTCTTTTACAGATTTAGGTTCTATTTTAGAAAGTAAACAAAAAATTACCTCAACTGCAACTTTTCTTCTTGTCTTCACACCATCATTCTTGTCTTCAATTATTTGATCTTTCAGATGATTCTTCTGTACATATTAAGGAGTCCTAGCAATAGGTTCTGATTCATTATCTTCTTCTTCTTCCACTTGTTCTTCTTCTTCTTTCTCTTCTTCTTCCTTCTTATTTTCTTCAGGTATATGTCCACAAATAGGATCATTAGGTTCAACTTCACTTATCTCAATAGGTCTGTGTTTGTCTTCATCAACTTTCACATTAGCACTTTGAATGATCTTTCTCAATCTTTTGTTAAAGCATCTATATGCCTTGCTAGTAGTAGAGTATCCAAGAAATATTCCTTTATCACATCTAGCATCAAAATTTCCAAGATTTTCATCATCTCTTTTAATGTAGCATCTACTTCCAATTACCTTAAAATATTTCACAGTAGGAATCTTACCAGTCCATAACTCAAAAGGTGCCTTTGTGCTGTTGTGTCTGATCTGAACTCTATTAAGGACATAAATAGTAGTATGTATCGCTTCTCTCCAATATACATCCAGTACATTAAACTCTTTCATCATAGTTCTTGTAGCTTCCTGAATTGTCTTATTTTTCCTTTCAACTACTCCATTCTGCTGTGGGGTTCTTGGAGCAAAAAACTATATTTTTATGCCATGCTTGTCAAAAAATGCATTAAATTCACCAAAAGTGAATTCACCACCTCTATCAGATCTTAAACACTTGATTTTCATATTTACTTCATTCTCCACTCTAGCTTTGAATACCTTAAACCTATCCAGGGCCTAATTCTTTTCTCTGAGAAAAGAAACCCATGTCATTCGAGTGTAATCATCAATTAGCAACATGAAATATCTATCACCATTCAGGCTTCCAGTCTTAGTCGGTCCACAAAGATCAATATGTACTAACTCCAACATTCTGGTAGTAGAATGTTCCTTTCCTTTAAAGCTACATCTTGTTTGCTTCCCCAATTGACAACTTCTATAGATAGTATTAGCAGGTCTTGTGATTCTAGGTAGTCCTCAAACAATTTCCTTTGCATTGATCTTGACTAGGTTATCAAAGTTCACATGTCCCATTCTCCAATGCCATAACCAACTTTCACTGATATGAGATACAAGACAATGACCTTCAACTCCTTTTAGCTAATAGATGTTTCCATGAGTTCTTCCAACAACAATCATATCTCCATTTCCAGAACCTTTTCCAATTTCATAGGTATTATTCTGAAACAAAAGTGTAAAGCCATTGCTACACATTTGACCAACACTCAGAAGGTTATGCCTCAAACCCTTCACATAATACACATCATCAATACTATGCACTCCATCAAAAATAATTGAACCTTTACCATAGATCTTAGCTCTTGAATCATCACCAAACATAACTAAACCACCATCATACCTCTCGAGTTTCTGAACTTACTCTTATCTCTGGTCATGTGATGTGAACATCCACTATCAATTACCTAGTAGTCTCCATCCTGTCTTGAATGAAATGCAGTAACCAAATTACCTTCCATCCTATTCTTCTTAACCTCTAGAGCATTTTTTCTTACACATTTTCTAGAATTAGTGGATACAAATTTACTTTCCAAAGCTAAGAATAAGTATTCACTATCATCAACCTCATTTTCAGATTCATCATCAAAAATACTTGCCTCTTCCTTAACATAGTACAAATTATTATACTTCTTATCCTTCCTATCCTTATCCTTATAATCCTTATTCTTCTTATGTGAAAATCTATTCAAACATCTTGAAGCATAATGACCAATATTACCACAACTAGAGCATTTAAAGGGAAACATACCTTTATACTTTTCGGTACCTTTCTTCAACTTCTTGGTGAAGTTAGCTTCCAACTCATCAACACCATCGCTATCTGGTTCCTCCTCAATCTTCATTGCCTTAAATGTTGTTTCTGTCTTTTCTTCTATCTTGTCATCTTTCCAAAACTTTCTCAATTCAAATTCTTGCAAGGTGCCAAACAAGTGTTCCAAGGTGTACTTCTTAGGATCATACATTTCTTCAATCACAAAGATTTTATCACTGTAGCAGTCTGGTAGGGTGATCAAGATCTTCTCAATTATGTCTTCATCTGATAGTTTTCCTCCTTGATTTATAACTTCATTTGCAGTATGTTCAACCTTGTGAAAGAAACTTGTAAATTCTTCACTGTCTTCCATCTTCAGGTTCACAAATCTAAGCTTTGCTTCCAATATTTTTGTCAATTTCACCTTTTCATTTCCTTCATACATGTCTTCCAACTTCTTCCAGACATCATATGCAATATCCAAAGAATTAACACCACCGAATGGGAGTGTATACTTATTCTCAATAGCCTTCTAGGTCTTGAAACCAAGAGAGATAATATATCCTCTCATCTATCCCTTTCAATCTTTGTAGTCAGTTCCATCAAACATAGGGATCGCCAACTTGTGTGCCATCAGATCTTCCTTAAGTGGTTAAGCTCTACAACAAGGAACCAAATCTCTGATACCAATTGTTAAACAAACGCAAGACAACTAAGAGGGGGGTGAATCAGTTGTCACACAAATTCAAACTTAAAACTTTATCACTTATCAATTCTTTAACCACACCGTTCTGTTATTAAATATGAGCATGAAATATGAATAAAAGAAAGTAAGTCAACACAATGAAAACCAAATTTTTACGTGGAAAACCCAATAAGGGAAAAACCACGGTGAGGGTTAACTCACAATATAAAGATTATAAACTGAATACAAAGGCTCACTACCAAGGGCTCACTGCCCAAAAGAGGACTCACTGTCCAAATATAAAGGCCGAATGCCTACAAAGGATTCACTATCCAACAAAGAGGCTCACTACCTACAGATACAAAAGAGAACAAAAGATCCACCACTGCAATTAAAGCACATTCGCAGGATCGCATAAACCTTCAACTTACTTCCTTCAACACACTGAAACACTGCTATCACAACTCACTCACACACACTTATGCTCTTATGATTTGTGGCACTCTTTCATTGCTTTGCATCACACTGTCATCCAATTCTTCACAGCTCAACTTGCTTTTATACTATTCTCAACCTTAGAAACTTTCTCCAAGGTTGGCCACAATACATTGTTTCATAAATTCAAATTAGGTCGAAAACCCTAAATTCCCATGGTGGAAAGGAATAAGAGTGGACCAATAAAACATAATATAGTTGAATCTTCTACATGCTTTCTTAATTAAATTTTATTCTTCAAATGAAGTGTAAACACTAGGTCGACCAAACCTAATGAAAACATAGATAAACATTGATGCACATGCTTCCCAACAAGAAGGTAACAAATGAATGCCACACCATGCTTCATTATGCATGAGAATACATCTCAGAACCTTCCAAATACATCTGTAGCAAAAACAACAGGCTTCAATCATTGAATTTCTTTCACCAGATCATCTGGACTATGCAAACTGGAATATAGAAACATGACTTCCGGATTACCTAACTTCAACCTTCTTCGCTAGAGCATAGAAAAGTCCTTTAGAAGACATATCCCAGATCCACAAGATCTGAAACGAAACAGCAGAGGACTATGGAGAAAAAATATTTCTCCCAGTCCATAAAACACTAATTCTTCTAGTAGGACACACATACCGGTGGACACAACTTTTACATACCATCTCACCAGAAGCTGAAACTCAGAATATATCATTATTAGATCACCGTAATGAAAGATTCAAAACCACACAGACATAGGATCAACATAGGAGAAATGTGGAGCACATACCAGAGCACATTTTGAATACTTCTGTTATTCTGCTTTCACCTCTTTATTAATTTTCTCAAAAGCACTTGGAAATTTATTACCACAATACATGTAAAAAACCATAGAGATAGCTCCACATACTCACAACATCTCAACAGTGTCTCAATCATATATGTACAATCTGGAACATGTTGAACTGTGTTGACATCAATGGAAACACCACCAAACTGGCTCATACTTGCAAAGGGATTGAGCTTGTGCTTGAGCTTGAGCTTGCACTTGCTATGCAGATTGTGCAACTTGTGTGGCTTGTGCAGCTTGTGCGACTTTCTATTGTTGCAATAAAGATTGCACTTGTGCTTGGGCAGCCTGCTGTGCCTGTGCTTGTTGTGCGGCTTGTCACACAACTTGTGTGGCTTGTAGCACAACTTTTGCAACTTGTGCAGCTTGTTGAGCTTGGAATTGTTGGAATTCTTTTTGATATGCTTGTTGGGTTGCTTGCAATGTGATGGTGTATTGATTTTCCATGTTTGGGTTTGGTGGTGGAGGTGGAGGATTTGGCAGAATGGTGTGAGATGAGGTAGCAATATTTTTTGAGGTCATTGTGAAAGTGCTTGTTGAGTGATGACATGAGGTGGTTTGGTAGATGGTATGATTGATGTGCTAGGTCCTTGGGAGACCACTTTTTGGAGAGTTTGAGTTGTTGTAGATGGAATGACGAGAGATGTTTGGATTGGTGCCACTTGGGGTTGCAATATCAGTGGCATGCTTAGAGGATTTGGTATGATTGATGTGCTCATTTGATTTGTGAGTGGAGGATTTATTTGAATTGATTGGTTTTGGATTGGTATGTTGGGTAAAGGGGGTTTCCCTAAACCTTGGATTGGTGTGGATGTTGATGTTAAAAGAGGAAAAGATAGGAAGATTGGAGGTTTGTTCCCTTGCAAAAGTGATGATGATGCATAAAATTTTTCCCCTTGTCCAAATAAACCCACTTGTCCTTGTGATATTATGGGGAGAGATATTTGTGTATCAAGAGAATATGCTGGTGATGTGGCAAAGGTGGATGAATTGTTGGTGTCATGGAAAATGAGTGGCACATATGGATGTTTTGGATCTTGTGGGATGGTTTTAGGCATACCCAAAATGGTGTTTTCATCCAAGTTTTGGTTGTTTACAAGGGGATGAGTTTGAAGAGCTTGGAGTAATGAACTCCCCTTGATGATCATGGGTTGAATTGGAGCGTGAGAAGATGTTGGTTGTATGATGGGTTGGATGATGCTTTGGAAGGAAGGTGTGAATGATACTGGTGGCATATTCCCCAGAGGTTGTTCCACAATAGTGCTCACACAAAATTAGAAGGGAGTTTAGCCCCTTTTTTTGCTAATGCTAACATGTATTGTGTGGGATTGAGTTTCATAACTGTGTTGACAATTTTGTGTGTTTTAGGATTTTGGACTAGCTCCAAGATTTTGTCTTGGGGCATTCCTTGGTAATTGTTGGTGACATCCTCCACTTGGAAACCTCCCTCTTGAAGATATTGTGGTAGTTGAGGAAGGGTAAGTTGGGGGTTATTAGATCCCATGGGGTTGAATTCAGATGTAGTTTGACTCAAGTCACTTGAAGTGGATGTTTCCTTGTTTTGCTCCATGTTTTTCTTGTGTTGAGATCTTGTTTGGACCATAAAATAAGGATCACTTTTAGGGATATGGGAGGTAAACCTCTAAATCCTTAGTAGGTTGGTCTAAAATTTAGGCACAAAAAGACAATCTAGGATGTTTAGGGATCAAATGAAGGTGATGAGATAAATGAAGGATGAATGATATGGGTGATTGAACTCTTAAGAACTTTGGGGGAATACTAGACTTTAGGACTTTTGGATTTGGTTTGGATTTGATTTGATTTGGATAATGAACTTATATATCCCAAGATGTTAGATGTTATCTTGGAATAAACTTTTCCACAAGGTGATAATTTAACTAAGTGTATGAGGAAGGATTCATCCACGCACACTTAGCCAAACAAGGTGATTTTGATTTTGATTTTGAGGATTACCAAAAGTATAGCATGAATGATTTTTCCAAGGTTCTAAGAGTTGTTTGTGAGATGAAATTTGATTGATGTTTGGGATGGATGAAGGTGTTGATTTGATCCTAAATTAACCTAGAGAGACTTTGTTTACAAGACCAAGGTATTGAAGAACATGCTATACCTCTAAAAGTTTCAACCATATAATTTGAGGTACTCAAAACATTGGAAAAGAACTAGATTTTGACAATAATAGAAGGGATACAAGTTTGGATTATTCTTTGAAGCACGTTTGTAAAATTTGTAGACCAATCTATCTCTGAATTTGTAAAGTGTTGAAAGATGTTTCTTGAGAGCCTTTGGACTAAGACGCTTATGATGATTAATAGACTTTGGTTTTGGGATTTTGAATTTTGTGGGAAATCATTTGAACAAACACATATGTGGGGTTCAATTGTCTTTTATCTTGATTAAATGGATTGTTTTTACCACATCAACACTTCTTGCTTAGCTTTCAAATTGAATGTCTATGTATCAATTCCTTTTCATTCCATAAGGTCCATTATGTGAAAATCAAAGAATTAAGGACATAGTTTTCCTAGGTTAACTTTAGAGAGAGCAAATTGAGATATGGGCCCAAATATTTAGAAGCCTCTAAGGATAGAATCCCTAGGGACAAGTAGTAATATGTGAAATTTTCAAGGGTATTTGCTCTTTCCAAAGGGTTTGAAATTTTGACGACTTGTTGAATATTTGTTTCAAAGTTTTAGATCCAAGCAAAGTATTTAATTGACTCACAAATTGCACAACCCTAGGATAGAAAGGACAATATTTTTTGAGTCCCCACTTGGATTTCTCCAAACATTGAAACAAAGTGAATAACTAGAGATTTGGCAACACTGGATCTCCTCCACGACACACTTCTCGGGACCACCAAATCTCAAAATCCTTAAAATCTAGAGATCAAAAGGATTTATTCTATTTCTAATTTGAACAGTACAAATGTGGGGCAGCTTTAGAACGATCATTCTTACACCAAAAAATAGTACGAATTTTGGCTTCTAAACAAATTGGTTCTTAGTTCAGGTAATTAGGGACATGGCACCTTGAGAGCGTCCAACAAGCCACTAAATGATTTAATCAATCCTACTAGGGGCTCTATAATTTTAATAGTAGTACCCCGTTCTCAAAGACATTGTACAGATAAGGCCTACATACCATGAGGACCTGACAGTTTAGTCTTATCCATTTATATATTGACCCGAGTGAAAAACCGGTTGGAGTCGCCTTTGAGTTATTCTTAGGAAGGCCCCTCTAAAGGTAACAAAAGCGAGGGAGTACACTTGTATTTTGAATGCCCAGTTCGTGTAAATTGCAAGGAGGGAACAAACACAATGTCTCTTTCTCACACTAGCATGATTGTTCAATTTTAAACCCAAATTTGAAGTGTGTGGGTAATTTTTTATACAACCAATGCCACTAGAATGCTTTTGATTCTCAAGATTACCATGAAGCGTGAGAGAAGTGCATACATGTTCAAATGACACAAGTTGCAAAAAAAATTACAAGAAAATGAAAACACAAGTTTGTTTTAAGCCTCAAAGTAATGATGAGTTCTTTTTAGAGCACCAAAACCAATTATGAAGTTGTTTGTTCAATTTTAACCCAAAATCCAAATTCTAGTAACTTTCTAAGGTTCAATTTTAACCAAATTTGACAAAGCATGAGTTGTTTGTAAATTTATGCCCAAAATAACTCTAGTTGGTCCTAGAAAAGGAAATAAAATGTAAAATTGGAAATCCTAAGCTATTACAATGAGCATTAAAAAATTCTTTTAGGTCTCCAACTCAATTTTTCTCCCTTTCCTACAAAGGCGACGTTGTGCAATAAATGTGACGTGTAGTAAATGCGATGCTCTGCAACTGCACAAACGTGATGCTGTAAGCAAATGTGGTGCTCTACAGAGGATAGAGACAATGAATGTGACATAATTTCAAAAGCGATGCTCTACGGAACTAGAAAGTAAGACAAAAGACAAAAAGGTCAAATGTGGCTTTGTAGAAAAAGTGATGCGACAGTGACGTGCATATATGGTGCGACATGGTGAAGGTGACATTGTTTCTGAAAGAGACGCTCTAGAAGTTTGCAAAAGCGATGCTGCAGGAAAATGCGACATTGTATGAGTCAAGGGAGGCGTTGCTCCCTTGTAGCTGCAAAAACATGAAATTTTAGGCAAAAATTGACAAGATAAATTAGTTAGCCCTCCTTCTAGCGCCAAAATGTGAACATCAAACCTGCAACATGGCTAACATAAGAACATCAAAAAATGATTAGTCATGTTAGAAAGCCCAAATCTAATGTTCCCTATGAAATTATTAGCTAAATCAAAGAGGAAACATGAACATGATAGTAAAACAACTAAAGCTAACATGAAACCATATTGAAATAACTAAACCTCCATCCCATAGGGGGAGTGGTGCTTCTTTTATGTGGAAATAAGCCCTTTCCCAGTCCCAATTGAGAAGCTTGATGTTTGAAGATGATTCTAAGTGATGAAAATGAGTTCAAAATGACATGAAGATGGTGATTGCAAACAATGAAAATGACTATAATGATAATGCATGAAGTTGTGGATCCATATCATGAAAAGGATGCTTCTATTTATAGAAGCCAAGGGTTGAAGAATGAGAGGATTTGATGAATGTGGGATAAAATGGGAGCCAATGAGAATGTGCCAAGTGTCATAATTATATTGGAGGAAGGTGGAGCACATTTTGGGAAATGTGTGAGTGGAGGAGGATGGAAGAGAAGTAAATGAAATTGGTTGAGGATTTGAAAGGTTGTAAGAGGAATTGAATGAATGTTGTTGGGATTTGAGAGGATGTAAGAGAATTAATTGTATTTGTAAGAGGTGTTATTGAGGATGTGAAAGGTTTTTGAAAATCTTTGGAGGGAAATTGAATGATAGGTTGTTGAGAGGAATATTCCTTGGAATATGCCTTTGTGAAGATAAATAGAGGAATTAGATAATTAATAGAAATTATTTTCATGTGCAACCTGGCTAGTTGACCATGGGTTGATTTAACTCTTGAGGAGTTAAAAACTGGAGGAATTATTAATGATGATTAGAAAGGTGATTTAGGATTAATGAATTCAAAATTAATTAATTGGGATGGATTAGGAGATTGTGACATTTGATTTGATTGATTTAATCAAATGAGAGGATTTAAAGGGGATTAAATTAAATGATTTGATTTAATTAAAAATGATGAATATTAGTTAGAAGAAGGGTGATTTAATCAATAAATTTAATTATTTGATTAATAACCAAATTTGCTGATTTTAACTAAATAATGCTGATTATTTAATTAGTTGATGAATTTGAGGTGATTTAGGAAGAAATGGTGTTAATTTATCAAAATCAGATACATAGTATTAATCAAGACTTTTTTGGTGTCTACAGTTGGAATCCCATTACTTAGTTCATCTCCTTACAAGAAAGTTTTTCCAATACATAAATTTTATCATAAATGGAAAACAATATGATGCACAAATTGATATTGGAGCATCATTGTCTTTTTGTAAACAACAAGTATTAGATAACTGGGAACAACTCATAGAAAAACAACATACACAACCTGTGATGTTCAATGAAATAAGTTTTTTTATGATAAATATAGCCATCAATAGGCTATGGAAGTAGAAGGGAAAGGTTTTAAATGTGATTTCTTTGCTATGAAGCAAATGTTAGTTGATGTACTTTTAAGAGGTAATTTCATAGATAAATATAATCCATATGGTTGTACTAAGAAATATGTTATGTTTACTCTTAATGGAGAAAAAAATAGTACCCCAAGACTTGTCTATGCCTTAGAAAAGTATCCATCTATAAGAAAAATTCAAACAACAAAACTGTTGTGCAGTTTTTGCACACACACCTTGCTGAAAGCAGGGACCCTCTTTTGCTTTCGCTTTTGGTTTTTGGCCCTTTGATTTTGAGGATTTACCTTGCCTTGGTTTAAGCTTAAAATGTTTATCTTGCTTGCCTAAGTGATTCCCCTAGGTTGCACTTTGAAAATCTAAGTTCTTAACAAAGTTCGGGTTTTTACTCCATTTCGGGATTTTCTGCTCCATCCAGATTTTCCCGGATTTCACTCAGAGCTCGGCGAAGAGATTAACATTGCAGTTCAAAAAATCTGGGACTTCACGGAATTCTGCCTGGACCGGATTTTTCTGAAATTCTATTTTGCCGTCGGGTTTCTCAGTTTCTTCAGCTTGTTTTGTCAACTGCATTTATGATCACTTGTACGAATTGTGAGGGATGTATTTAATCAATTTTTAGGGATTTTCTTGTCATTATGCTTTATCATTTGTATTCTATTGAGATGGGGTGTTCAATCTTGTGGTGCTTTGCTGAATTTGGCGTGATGAACCTCCGAATTATGGGATTTGGTAGTTGTTTTCTGGGCGTCAGTGTTGTCAAAGCTTGCTCGGGAGTTCGGGAATGTTGTTTGTCATTGCTATAATCGATTTCCATTTCATCAAATGGTATGTATACGTTTCCTATCTTTTGATTGATGAATGTGATTAGTCCTTTGGCATTCTAGATATGCTTAGGGTTTGAATTTCTGTGTGTTTGGGTATTCCAAAGCTAGGGTTGCATGATGTTGATTAGATTGATGGTTCCCCAAGTGACTTTCGTTCTTGATTTTCACTTTCATCTTGCTTGCTTGTGGGCCATGATTATGCTTTGAAACCTAGTGGTTGAGTAATCTAAATCCGAAGCTTGTCTGTGCGTCAATGATGGATCTTTAGGGTTTCATACCTAGGGCATCACCATTCCCTTTCAATTTTCTTTAAGAGGAGCTTTAAGTTCAATGAAAATCAATAGGAGGTTCAGGTCAAACTTGTTGCAGCCCCAAATTCCTCAAATTTGTGATCGTTCGATCAATTTGAGTGAGATTGTGTGAAGACGTCGATATTCAGGTTTTCCTTCAGTTTCAGGATTTTCCTGTGCTGGTGGATTTCCCCGAGTTTCCTTGTCCCCTCCATTTTCCCAGAATGTGTTGAAAATCTAGAATCTTGCCTTCTTCGTGGATTTCCATCAATCCCGGATTTTCTAGATTTCTCCTTCGACCCTTTGTTTCCCCGAAGTTCATATGTTATTGTTATTTTCACAGAATTCTGGTCTGGTCAGATTTTTCTGAACTCTCTCGAAAGCTTTGTGGAACTTGGAGATTGGATGAGATGGATGAATGTAATGATGAATTCTTAACATTCCATGCTTTAAATTGATAGATTACAATGTTATATGCATCCTTTATTCATTTTTGATGATTAATCATTGGTATGTGTGCCTTCTTCGGGAAAATCCGCCTGGTCTGGAATTTTCTGAAATTCTTCCCAGACTGGTTTTCCCCAGTTAGCTTGGAATCCTAAACTTCTCAGTTTGGTGGTTTATTTTTGATATGATGGTTTTATTATGATTTTGAGCTAACAATTTGATAAATATGTTATCAACAATTGGATTTTCATGTTAGTATTCGATGGATGCAGGCTGAAGTTAGCAAGGAGGCGACTGGAGTGGCTTAGGGAGATATGGAAGGATCCTCTATCTTAGAAGCAGAAAGAGTTAAATTGGACATAAAGACCAGGATCCCGGAAAGTAAGATAGCCTCATTTTGGTCTGAAGTTTTAGACACAAATGTAGGTCGATGGGACTATGAGGAGTTTAAGGCAAGGATGGCACAAAAAGATCTTCCAGGTCCTGACCAGGAGACTACAAGAATCATGATTCTCTCATGTAGCAGGATTTCCACCCATAGTTTAGTGTTATGAGTTGGTATTGGAATGTGCCCGACACTATGACAAAGATTCACAAAGGATAGTCAGTTTTCAAGGGAGAGTATTGGCCAATCTTAACACTGTCTCTATTGCACAAAATTTTGACATGCCTGATAGATCACATGTAGTAGCATTCAATATGGAGGCAACTAAGAGGTACTATGAGGAGGAGACTATTAAGTCACAATAGGTTATCAATTCTTGGATTGAGAAGCCAAAGTCTCATTTCTCAAAACTGCCTAAGCAGTTGCACAGGGCAAAGTTTAAACAAGAAGTCTATGATGCCATCACATTTCTTAGCCGGGTGGTAGGCCTAAAAAGTGCAGGTATGTTCAAGAATTGGATGTTCCATGTTATTTTGAGAATGGAACATATAAATATTAACTATCATTGGGCAAGTGTTATAAGTAGGGTGATTCATGAAAAAATGTGCAATGTGCTATAGACTAAGACATTCACCAAGAATTCCTATTTAGTGTATGCACTTGCAAGACTCCATCCCTATAAAGGATTGAGAAAAAGAGGAGTATTTGGACAAGATGTAATTTATGAAGTTTATCCTAAATTGCACTTAGGAAGCTCAAGTTACAGGAGGGTGAATGATGCATTCACCATGCACATCACTAGATTGCTCCAAGGTGCAGAGCATGTGAGAATATCATATGATGCTAAGGAGCTGATCAAAAGGTATGGGGCTTGGTTCATACAGTTTCCCACCTTCTCCTACATAAGAATTGATGGTTGTTAGAGGGCTCCATATAGGATTCCAAGGTACCCCATTGACCATGTTATACTTTTGGAGGTCACAAGGAAAATATGTGACTTTGACACCATTGTAAAGTAAGATAAGCATAAAATTGGATTTGGTGGAGACTTTCCTCTAAAGATAGGTACTCGCGAGGTATTCCCTTCAATTAATTCAGCCTATGCTTTTGGAGGAAATGAGCACTCTTGGGTTGTCTTACCATTCCAAAAGGCTGGGTTTTGATATCACTAGTGAAGCAAAACAGAAAGCCAATAGGGAATAGCACCACAGAGATGACATAGAGGACTACTGGGCCAATAGCAAGGATGAGTTTGAGGTAAGAAATAAGAAACTCTCTAGACTCCCAGTTGATGTGGTCCAAATGTATAGTGTGAAAATGGTTCCTGATTAGGTAGGAGACGATGGAGACTTAATCCAAAGTCATGATTATGAGCCAATTAAGGACAAGCCAATTGGAGAAGTAGACTGGCTGGAATGGGAAAAAAATGAATTAGAACAAAGCATGACCCCTGTGACGAGATACACCAAGTTGTGGCTCAAAAACAAGGTGTGGGAGCTTGAAAGTGAAGCTGTGCCATGCACCTATAATCTGATGGGGGATCTAAAATCCCATTCCACTTTCGAGGAGTCGATTGAGGAAGATCCTAAAGGAAAGACCAAGCTGGATTCTCCTTTTAAGATTAAGATCAAAGGTCCCCAACCAGAAGAGCAGGAGAAACAAAGGAAACCAAAAGCAAAGAAGAGGACTGCTACTTCAAGGACAAAAAAATATGTAGAGGAAGAACCCGGTGAAGGAGAAGAAAAGGATGGTGCCCCAACACCTAAAAGGAGGAAAACAACAAGAATTTCAAGAAAGGTGGACCTTCAACTGATCCTTCAACAGTGGTAAATGTAGAAAGTTTTGGAGAGAAGACACAGGTATACACAAGGAGATCAAGAACTCCTTCTCCCAAGGACAACGTGCCAAAGAAGGATATTCCTCTAGCAACCTTTGATGCAGAACAACATAAAGAGGCTTCTCCACCCCATGAGCCACATGGTGCATCAGAACAACTAGCAGATGTAGAGCACTAGTCAAGTCAAGGGGGAGAAGAATTTCAAGAAGGTGAGTTTCATAGTGCAGCTGCAGAAATTGAGAAAATTCTACAAAATCCCTTGGTAACTTATGAGGATTCTCCTACTAGAGGTGAAGAAGGCAAACCTCTTCAGATAAAGGAAATTCTTGTTAAGACTTCATCACCAGTGCATGTAGAAGAGGAGCATGGCAGAGAAGAACATGATAAAGATGAAGAGTTTCCTGAGAAGCAGGAAGATGCACCCAAAGGTTAGCAGGAAGAAGTGGGACATAGTGAAATACAGTCAGAGTCTGCTGTTCCAGGTTGGCTTGATAAAGAAATAAAGAGAAATAAAATTGTTGTGGATGATACCCCTCCCAATTGGGATGAGCTACTCTAAAAAATAGGGAAAGGAAAAGGAAAGAATAAGGCTAGGGTCATCTCCAAGATCGAAAGGGATGAAGCAAACAAAAGAGTGGTCCACATTGCTACTCCTGCCACCAAAAAGAATAGAGATGATGTTACTTAGAGTGATTACAATATGCAGACGATCAACCTAGGACCCACCTCCATGGAACAAGATATTGAATAATATGAGGGTTTAAGTGTTGTGATCTTGGGAAGATTGAGGAAAGAAGCACAAGCTAAACAAGAGTTGAAGAAAGAGAATGAAAGACTTAAGAAATATTTGGAAGATTTTATGAAATCCCTGCAGTTCATTAGTTCCTCATCTTCTGCTGCAAGTTTCCTGCCCCAAGAAACTATATCTGAGCTGGAAAGAATGAAGGCTACTCTTGCCATAGTAAACTAGTTACAATGGGTACATACTAAAGGATATGATGCTATCAAATACAAAATTTCAACTGAAGGAGATGTAATGAGGGAAATTGATTGGTTGAAAGATGTACTGGCTTAAGATAAAGAGGATGTAGATATCCTATTGTAGAAGACCAAGACCATCATGGAATACACTAAGGATAAGCTAGTGGGTGATGGAATTCTCCCTTCCTCTAGAGCTATAGAACCTTGGGAATGGTTTGAAGCTTTGCAAATAAGGAAGAAGGTTTTGAAGAATATATATAAGCAGAGGAGGAAAATTGAGGATGCCCTGATTGATATCCATGATAGATGCATCTCATTCTTTGAAGTAATGACAGGGAGAAGGAAGTTCACACCAAAGCATTTGAGCTTTGAGAAGTTGAAGGAATGGTGGCGAGATGTATATTCTCCAGTCATTGAGGATCCGGTTATTGAGTATCAGTTGGATTATGTGGCCACTTATATTGCAGTCATTGAGAAATATCAAACCAGTAGGATTGAGTGGGATAATTCAGTGGAGCAATCAAGAGAAAATATTAGATCCATCGAAAGGAGAATTAAGGTTTTTCCTTTTCCACCTATATCCGACTTGGACAAGGTGCTTGTGATGGTGCATGATAGGGTGTATCGAAATAAAGACAAAGGGGAAAGCAGTTAATGCAAGGCTACATCAGAATTTGTGCTTCCCTATTATTTTGCATGCATTGGTCCGAGCTATATTGGAGATCTCAAGCTGACCTGGATGGAGTTCATGCATTTAATGCATATTCTATTTTATTTTGAATTCCTCTTGACCGACTTGTTTTATGGCCATTTATTATTATTGTAAATTCTACTTAGGCAGACATGCCTTCAGGGTTTCTATTAATATGGAATTTTGCCTCATTTGTAAGGGCTAGATAGACAGATAGATAGTTTTGATGCTAGAGAGAATTAAGAACTCCTTCTCCCAAGGGAAATGTTCCAAAGAGATGGCTGCAAGAACTCCTTCGCCCAAGGACAATGTGCCAAAGAAAGATATTCCTACAACCACCTTTAATGCAGAACAACATAAAGAGGCTTCTCCACCCCATGAGCCACATGGTGCATCAGAACAGCTAGCAGATGTAAAACACCAGTCAAGTGAAGGGGGAGAAGAATTTCAAGAAGGTGAGCTTCATAGTGTAGCTACAGAAATTGAGAAAATTCTATGGACTCCCTTGGTAACTTATGAGGATTCTCGACTAGAGGTGAAGAAGACAGACCTCTTCAGATAGAGGAAATGCATGTTAGGACTCCATTAGCAGTGCATGTAGAAGAGTAGCATGGCACAAAAGAACATGATAAAGATGAAGAGTTTCCTGAGAATCAGGAAGATGCACCCAAAGGTTAGGAGGAAGAAGTGGGACAAAGTGAAATACAGTCAGAGTCTGCTGTTCCAGGTTGGCTTGATAAAGAAATAAAGAGAAAGAAAATTGTTGTGGATGATACCCCTCCCAATTGGGATGAGCTACTAGAAAAAATAGGAAAAGGAAAAGGAAAGAAGAAGGCCAGGGTCATCTCCAAGATTGAAAGGGATGAAGCAAACAACAAAGTGGTCCACATTACTACTCCTGCCACTGAAAAGAATAGAGATGAGGTTACTGGGAGTGATTGGAATATGCAAACCATCAACCTAGGACCCACCTCCATGGAACTGGATATTGAAGAATATGAGGGTTCAAGTGTTGTGATCTTGGGAAGATTGAGGAAAGAAGCACAAGCTAAACATGAGTTGAAGAAAGAGAATGAAAGACTTAAGAAATATTTGGAAGATTTTATGAAACCCCTGCAGTCCATTAGTTCCTCATCTTCTGCTGCAAGTTTCCTGCCCCAAGAAACTATATTTGAGCTGGAAAGAATGAAGGCCACTACTCTTGCCACAGTAAACTGGTTACAAGGGGTTCAGACTAAAGGATATGATGCTATCAAAGACATCCTTTCAACTAGAGGAGATGCAATGAGGGCAATTAATTGGTTGAAATATGTACTGGCTCAAGATAAAGAGGATGTAGATCTCATGTTGTAGAAGACCAAGACCATCATGGAATACACTAAGGATAGGCTGGTGAGTGATGGAATTCTCCCTTCCTCTAGAGTTGCAGAACCTTTGGAATGGTTTGAAGCTTTGCAAATAAGGAAAAAGGTTTTGAAGAAGATATATAAGCATAGGAGGCAAATTGAGGATGCCATGACTGATATATCCATGATAGATGCATCTCATTCTTTGAAGTAATGACAGGGAGAAGGAAGTTCACACCAAAGCATTTGAGCTTTGAGTAGTTGAAGGAATGGTGGCAAGATGTATATTCTCTAGTCATTGAGGATCCAGTTATTGAGCATCAGCTGGATGATGTGGCCACTTATATTGTAGTCATTGAGAAATATCAAACCAGTAGGGTTGAGTGGGATAAGTCGGTGGAGCAATCAGGAGAAAATATTAGATCCATCGAAAGGAGAATTAAGGTTTTACCTTTGCCACCTATAGCTGACTTGGACAAAGTGATTGTGATGGTGCATGATAGGGTGTATCGAAATAAAGACAAAGGGGAAAGTAGTTAATGCAAGGATACATTAGAATTTGTGCTTCCCTATTATTTTGCATGCATTGGTCTGATCTACATTGGAGATCCCAGGTCGACCTGGATGGAGTTCATGCATTTAATGCATATTCTATTTTATTTTGAATTCCTCTTGGCTGACTTGTTTTATGGCCATTTATTATTATTGTAAATTATACTTAGGCCGACATGCCTTGGGGGTTTCTATTAATATGGAATTTTGCATCATTTGTAAGGGTTAGATAGATAGATAGATAGTTTTGATGCTAGAGCTAATTAAGCAGTAGAGCAAGAGTTAGAAGTTAGTTCATTTTGAGCAAGTGATTTAACAGAATATTGGAATTTTTGCTACTTTGGGTGATTCAATACAATTGGAGACATTGTGGTTTTGGTGAATTCTCTTGTGTTGATTTATCTTGCATGGTTCTTGTGATTCTATCTTTGGAATTGCTTAAGTTATTTGATAAATGCATTAGGTTTAATGTGAGATAAATTGATAGTGTTTATGATTTAGTACTTGAAGTGTTTGCAGCAATCCCTGGTCCATACTTTTCACAACCAACTGAATGTTAGTTGCTTTGCAAAGTTAGCCTGGACTTTTATATTCATTGTGCTTAGTTCAATTGTGAGGGTTTATTCATTTCGATTGCAATAGGGTTGCTTTGAATGAATGTTCATGATATGAAAATATTTAGTACCTTAGAAGATTGCACTATTTCTATAAGATTGTAGATCCATCTGGGTCAAGTAGAAATCAGTTTTTGAGGGATTGATCCATTTCAAGTGTTTGTCATTTTCATTTTTAATCTTAGGAGTAGTGTTAAATTTAGAAATCTCTTTGAAACCCTATCTTTTGTTATTTATTTTCATTTGGGTTAGATTTAGGATTGAAGTATCATCATATTGCTAAACCTAATAAATTAAAGAGTCAGTATTCGCTTGTAGTAAGGTTCCATTGTGATTACCAACATTTTCACATTTATCACTGAGTTGTTTATGCATTGTCAAGACCTAACATTAGAGACCTTGGGGTTATCTCTTGAGGCTTGCTGATAGAGATTTACCTTTCAAGAGAGATAGGATATTATATTCATACATTCTGTATGAGTTGTTGCTGTATAGAAAACATCATTAACAGATTGGCGCTAGAAGGAGGGCCTGAATAAGCAAGTTGGATCAATTTTTGTCTGCCATCTCTCCTGAAAGATTCAGAAGAACCAGATCTACTCCAGGGGAGGAGGTATTTCAAGAATTAACAGTCCCTACTATGTCAAGAAGGACCAACAAAATGGGAGAATCATCATCCACCCAACAATCTCCATCATCCCCATCTTCATCAAGTTCATCTTCATTTGAGTCTAAGGACATTCCCATTCCACAACCTCAACCAACCATAAATCAACCATTACCACCCCCACCTCCACCAATGGATTTCCTAGCTAATAACCCATCTCCATTGAGTTTCACTAATTACAACGTCATGCCCAAGACCCCTAAACATTTTTGTTCAAAGTTCCATGTTAATGATCCCAATAGAACTGCTAAGGAACACATCAGGATCTTTCAGACTGGTCTTAAGGATAGAGGAATCAATCACGAGGATGTAGCATGTATACTCTTTCCTTATTCCTTGGGAGAGGATGCATTCTATTGGAACAATCATTTACCTGCTTGGTCTATCTAGAATTTGACTGAACTAGAGACTGCATTTTTTTTTTGCAGAAGTTTAGGATTCCCATTAGTCCCAATAAACTCTATCTTCAGTTCACTAATGTTAAGAGAGAAGTCCATGAACCTATAGGGTCCTTTAACAACAGGTTTCATCGTGCCTATAACTGACTATAGACCCCTTATGCTATTGATGAGCCCACTGCTTTAGAAGTCTATTATGAGGGACTTGACAGTCTGACAACTACCTTCATGAAATGGAGAAACAACCCTCCTAATACCCTACTTGATGCATACGCAGAGGCTATGAAGGTTAGCACTACTTTAAGGAAACATCTTTCTGGGCCTTTACTGTCATTAGGACCCACTGCTCACCTTGGACAAGTCCCAGCTCTCAACCAGGCTCTCGCTAATCACACTCCCATCATGAATCCAATACCTCAATTGCCTCTGGTCCCATACCCAAGACCTCCTGTGAGTCAAGTTCCACCCACAATTAGCTACCCTCAACAAAATGTGAATTAGCCTCTTCACCCACAACCTCAGGCTAGTTTTCCCACGTATCTGCAAAATTATGAAGTATTAAATCAATCACTAAATGCCAATACTGCAGTAGGATATCCCCAAAATAATGTGAACCAGCCCCCATACAACAATCCTGACAAGGAAAGACTGGATGAATTGACTGAACAAGTGAAGAAGCCGAATATGGAGGTAACTTATTTGAGGAACCAAAACAGTCAATTTCAAGATGCTAAGAGAAATATGCAGTCTAATCATAGCAGAGAAAGTCGAGAAAATTAACAGGGACAAAATTTTGATAGGGGGCAACATCCTGAAAGGGGATACAACAACGACAAAGAATATAATAATGATAGAGGGTATAATAATGATAGAGGAAAAAATTATGATAAAGGTCAATCCTCATGCCAAAGCTTTGATAGAGGGAAAGTTGGTGGACAAGGGTTTGACATGAGACAACCACCCAGATATAACAAGACTTGGAATATGAGGCCTAACAATGGTAGAGTTCCCACCCCATTGGATCAACCAGTCAATCAACCAGTTAATCAAGAAAAGCCACCTAGTGGTGTATATTTGGTTGAGGCTACTTTATTAGGATGGTGTAGGCTCCATAAAATGAGTCAACATTCTGAGTTAGATTGTCAAGAGTTCCAAACAGAAGCTTCAAATTTTCAGTATGAAGTGGAGAATAATGCAGGTAGTCAAGAAATGGTGCCATCTACTCCCTATGATTCATTAGTGTTGGTACTGAATCATGCTCCTTTTCCACAAAGCAAGGAAAATGTGCTTGAAGAAGAATTAGACTAGGTGTGCAATGGAGATGAGATCACACAGTTGTTTGATGAAAATCTAGTGAATGATAATGGCCCCATGGATGAAGAAGAAGCTTATGTTGAAGAGGTACAGACCTTCCAGAGGCCTGTTAAGAAGTATGATATGAGGGACTTTCCACACAGACGTCCATAGGTTGGAGGCCCCTTCACCACCTCCATTTCACCAAACAACTACACTATGCCTCCAGATCCTAATGCTAGGAATAATCCGCCACATCCTCAGGTGTCTAGGAAATATTTATCTCAAAATAAAGGACATATGGACATGCCAAAAGGGAAAGGTGTTGATGCAAACAAAGATAGGGTGGTGGAATACCCAAAGGAGACCCCTGCTAATCTGAGTGAGGAACAATTGGCCATATATGTTGCAGAAGAACTTAGAAAGCTAAAGGTAAGTCTCTCTGCATTTGAGTTATTGAGAGTTCCAACCATTAGGAATGCAGTTCTAGGAGCTTATAATGCAAATTCCATATCACAAGATAAATCTCTTAGTGAAAGTGTCAATAAAGCATCCAATTCTCAATCAGTAGGAAGGAAAAATTAGACCCATAATCAAGTCCACATGCCTCCTGGAGATAAGGGAAAAGAGAAGGATAAAACTCAAGTTGCTCAAGTGGATACTCCTTTAACTTTGTTTCAAGGGAAAACAAATACTCCTCCATTCCTGATCTTTGTTCATATATTTGGTAAGAACTTGCACAACTTTTTGTTGGATTCTGGTGCTTCCACCAATGTAATGCCCTTTGGTGTTTGTAGAGATTTGGGTATTACTCCTGCTAATTCCCAAAAGAAAGTTACTCAGCTAGATAGAACTAAAGTTAATGTTGTAGGGGAATTAAACATGATTCATATGCAGGTTGCTTCTGACCCTAGAATTCAATAGGTTATTAATATACAGGTGGCTGATATACCTGATGCTTATGGACTGATTCTAGGAAGAAACTTCACTAGGGCCCTGGATGGATATGTATCAACTGATCACTCTCACATGTGGCTTCCTTGGAAGGGAGTGCCAAACCAGATTAGAATTGAAAGAGAACCCATAATGAAATACATGATTACAGAATATCAGAATACCTCCAATGAAATCGTGATATCAGAGGTGAGCATGGGAAATTATGTGCTTGCAACCACTTTTGAGGAATTTGAGGCAGAAGAAATCCTTATGTCACATGCTATGCCTATTGATCTCACAGCTGAATCCAGTGGTACTGAAGCTCTGGTGGAACCAGTTGAAAGTGATGATGTCCCTCAAGATAATCAACTTGGCTTGTTGGACAGTTTCTAGGAATTCATTCAGAAGTGTATTGAAGATCAGGTTCAGTTGGGTAGAGGAATGAATTTTGGAGAACTACTCTTGCCAAATTGGTGTAGGGTGCATAATGCCTCCCATTTAGAATTGGACCGTTGCTTGTGCCAGGCTATGGTGGAACAAATACAAAAGTGTATCAACCCCACTCCAACAGTCAAAATTAATATCCAGTATGTCCAAGAGGATCCTAAAGGAAAAAAGGTGATGCTTTCTGAAGAACCATTCATCAACAACAGTGCAAGAGATACAACAAGGAAGTCTGCAGTTGCTAGTTGTTGGACTTTGAGATTTGACGGATCCAAATCAAAGAAAGGAGCTGGGGCATGATTTGAGCTAATCAGTCCAAGAGGTAAGACTTTCTTTTCTGCTCATAGACTTCAATTTCATTGTACGAATAATGTAGCAAAATATGATGCTTTGGTCCATGGGCTGTTAATAGAACTAAAGAAAAAGGTCAAGATTTTGCAAGTCTTTGGGGATTCTGAGTTAGTGGTTAAGCAAGTTAGGAGACAGTAATCTTGTCATGACAGAAGAATGGCCAATTATAGACATAGAGTATGGGACCTTATTGAGGGATTTGACACCTTCAACATTCAGTTGATACCATGCAATAAGAATCAAACAACATATTCCCACGCTCAGGAAACTAGTACATTGCGACCTCTGTCTCTTTCCGGATTGAAGAAGTTTACAGTGGAGCTGACCCCAGTACCTTTAGTACCTGATAATGTTACTAATTTCTAGGTATTTGAAGATGATAAGCACATTTTGGATTTTATCACAAGCTCAGATGTCTTTGCTTCTCAAATTATTGATGAAAGTGAACTCCAAGAAGCAAAGATGGATTTAGAAGGGGTAATTAATCGAAAGACCAATACTATTCCCAGAGGAATGGTGCAGTTAGAAAGGATTTTTGATCTGGATAAGGTCAGAGATCAAGAATAGTATGCCAAAAAAGAGTCCATCAGTGGACAATGTGAGAAGTATAATATGGGAACTCAGGATAATGTTAAGAATGTCTTCATCGGTAAAGTATGTACTCCAGAAGAGAGGAAAGGGATAATCGATGTATTACATACATATCAAGATGTGATAGCCTGGAGTTATGAAGACTTGAAGACTTATGACACATCAATTATAACTCACACTTTCCCTCTCAATCTAGGAGTAAGACCCTTCAGGCAGAGGCAAAGGCCCATCAATGCTCTACTGGAACTAGTAATTCAAAAGGAAGTGTAGAAGCTGCTATCTGCCAAAATCATATTTCTAGTTAGACATTCAACCTGGGTTGCAAACTTGGTTCTTGTAAGAAAAAAGAATGGTGAAAATAGACTTTGTGTGGATTTTAGGAACCTTAACATCAGAAAAAGGATAATTATCCAGTACCCTCACTAGATGAAGTACTTCTGATTGTCAATGGATCTCAGATGATGTCTTTCTTGGATGGATACTCGAGATACAATCAAGTTATGGTGCAATATGAGGATAGACATAAAACTGCTTTCACCACCAAGTGAGGTACTTTTTCCTACAGGAGAATGCCCTTTGGCTTGATCAATGGTAAAGCCACCTTCCAGAGAGCCATGGACATTGCCTTTAAAGATATAATTGGTAAATGCATAATCATTTATATGGATGATTTGACAGTCTTTTCCAAGAAGAGAGGTGATCATATCACATATTTTTGCAAGGTGTTTCAGAAGTGTAGAGAGTTTGGTATATCTCTCAATCCAAAGAAATGCATCTTTGGAGTTACAGAGGGAAAATTGCTGGGGCATGTTATCTCTGAAAAAGGAATTGCCATTGATCCAGAATGAGTGGAAGCTATACGCAAGGTCCAACCACCTGCTAGTAAGAAAGAAATGAAATCATTCTTTGGAAAAATCAACTTTGTAAGGAAGTTCATCACTGGATTTGCAGAAATAGTCAAGCCACTGAATGCAATGTTGAAGCAGGAAGCCAAAGTTGAATGGAATGCAGAAGCTAAGGAAGCATTTGCAGAGATAAAAAGGGCTATTGCTGAAGCTTCGGTTTTGGTGAGTCTAGATTATGCTAAGCCATTCTATATATATTCGTTTGCTTCTGATCATTCCTGTGTTGCTATGTTGACTTAAAAATATGATCAAGGAAATTAACATCCCATAGCATTCATGAGTGCACCATTGAAGGATGTAGAGTTAAGGTACTTGAGTGTGGAAAAGTAGGCTTACGCCCTAGTCAAAGCTGTGAAGAAATTTAAACACTATATCCTCAGAAACAAGGTCTTTTCAATAGTTCTAGATCATGCAGTCAAGCTGTTGTTGATGTAGAATGAGCTAGGAGAGCGCAAAGCTAAGTGGGTAACTATGTTACAAGAATACGATATTGAGATTCAACCCATGAAGCTGGTAAGAGGGCAAGGACTTACAAGGAAAATGGCAAAAATAGGTCCTGATCTTGCAGCCCAACATGACAATCTAGAAGATGTTTCTCCCGGGGAATGGTATGATGATATCATTCACTATCTCCTGACTCAAAGATGCCCTGACCATCTTAATGCAGTATAGAGAAGGGCATTGCATTTGAAGAGTGACATTTTCATGCTGAAGGGAGATGTTCTATATAAGAAGAATCATGATGGTGTTTATTTAAGGTGCCTAGGAAAGGCAGAATCTGAAAGAGTAATGTTGGAATTTCACGATAGATATGGGACAGGTCATGGATCTACACCTTCTACAACAAATCAGATTATGAGAGCTGGTTATTATTGGCCCACACTATTCAAGGACACACACAACCATGTTAGAACTTGTCATGTGTGTCAGACTGTAGCAACTAGAGAGAAGTATGCAACACTCCCACTCCAACTAGTCTTTGAGGTGAAACCTTTCGCGTAGTGGGGAATGCACTTCATAGGTCCAATCAATCCACCTTCCTCTGTAGGTCATAGGTATATTCTTACTGTTACTGATTATTTCACAAGATGGACTGAGGCCCTTGCTTGCAAGCAATGTACTTCTTATGTGGTAATCAATTTCATCGAATCAGGTATTATTAACCGTTTTGGATGTCCTATGTCTTTGGTTTGTGATAATGGTCCTGCATTTGCATCATTGAAATTCTCTAACTGGGCCTTTGATCATGGAATTATAATTAAGTTTGCATCCAATTATTACCCTCAGGGTAATGGTTTGGCTGAGTCTTCCAATAAAAATCTCTTGACTGTTATTCGCAAGCTATTAGAAAGAAATCCTAAGGATTGGAACACCCAACTCAGATTTTCTCTTTGGGAAGATCGTACAAGACACAAAACTTCCATAGGAATATCCCCTTACCACCTGGTTTATGGGTTAGAGCTTGTGTTTCCTATTCAATTAGAAATCCCCACCCTATAGTTCATTAATGAATATTTTGATGAGGGGGATAAACGTGAAGCCCGACTTGCTGAGTTGTTAAACCTTGAGGAGAAAGGAGACGAAGCCCTTGAAAACTTTTCCAAACATTAGGGGGTAGTCAAACGGTGGTTCGATAGAAGAGCTAAGGTAAAAGCCTTTCGGATTTCTAACTTGGTTCTTTACTGGGATAAAGCCCATGACCGTAAGGGGGAGCATGGTAAATTTGACAGACTTTGGCTTGGCCCTTACTCAATCTCAGAGATTCTAGGAGATAATGCTTTTCGATTGAAAACTCTCACTGGGAAGGATATCCCATTGCCTGCCAATGGGTAGTGTTTAAAGCATTATTTCCAATCTTGACCTGTTTTCAGCTCTTTTCCTGTACATAGTTAGAGTAGGTTTCCCTTTCTGTTTTGCTTTTGTTTGCTTTCGGTTTGGTGTTTTTTTTCTCTACTCTTGCTTTGGAGGTCTTCTTGTTTTCTTCTGGATGTGTTGCACCTGCATGGAAAATACGCTTTTATCTGGGACTGTTCTAAGTATTTCATTGATGGACTTTAATCATGTGTCTTGAAAGGATGGTTGAGGTCTTTGTTATCGTCAAGAAGTCTAAATGTTTGATTTAAGAAAGATGGGTCACTGGTTTGATTTGAATTTGAAGTATTCTGAAATCTTATATCTCTTAGACATCTTAAGAATCTTGAAGTTGCGGTAGGGTCTTTGTGAGGTCTTGTCAGGTGAAAAATCTTATTTCTGCTTTAGCGCCACTGTGGTTCTCAGCCCTGAGTGTGAACTTCATTGTTCAAAGGTTGAAACAAAAAGTGAAAAAGAAAAGAAATATCAAAAGAAGGAAAAAGAGAAAATATTGAAAATCAAATGAATTCAACTTATTAGGAGTATCCGAATATCTCTATCGGGGCTATAGACGCCTGACTGGCAATAGAGCTATGTTCGGGAGAGTTACAACGATAACCTCATCGGGGCTATAGATGCCTGACTAGCAGCAAGGCTCTATCCAGGTTGCTTTTGGAGTTAGGATCTTTATGAATCCTAACCTGATTAAACTTGGTTTCTGCAGTAGCTCAAGGAGGGAAATGAACTCATGTGCACACACATGGATTTTCAGTTTATGGAAGGTTCAGTCCACTTTTGGTTCTGATTCTTTAATCTTGAATTTTGATTTATTTGTTTGATAGGGAGGTCGAAACCAGAGATTCTAGGTTCATGATTTTGGTTCATCATCAAATGCTTTGGAGCATTTTCCCAACAGAGTCTCCATTTGTTGTGCAGTTTTTGCACACACGTCCTGCTGAAAGCAGTGACCCTCTTTTGCTTTCGCTTTTGGTTTTTGGCCCTTTGATTTTGAGGATTTACCTTGCCTTGGTATAAAATTAAAATGTTTATCTTGCTTTCCTAAGTGATTCCCCTAGGTTGCACTTTGAAAATATAAGTTTTGAACAAAGTTCGGGTTTTTACTCCATTTTGAGATTTTCCGCTCCATCCGGATTTTCCCATTTTCCCTCAGAGCCCGGCGAAGAGATTAACACTGCAGTTCAGAAAATCTGGGACTTTGCGGAATTCCACCTGGACCGGATTTTTCAAAAATTCCATTTTGCCATCGGGTTTCCGAGTTTCTTCATCTTGTCTTGTTGATTGCATTTATGATCACTCGTACAAATTGTGAGGGATGTATTTAATCAATTTTTGGGGATTTTCTTGTCATTATGCTTTATCATTTGCGTTCTATTGAGTTGGGGTGTTCAATCTTGTGGTGCTTGGCTAAATTTGGCATGCTGAACCTTCGAATTATGAGATTTGGTAGTTGTTTTCTGGGTGTCAGTGTTGTCAAAGCTTGCTCGGGCGTTCGAGATTGCTCTCTGTCATTGCTATAATCGATTTCCATTTCATCAAATGGTATGTATACATTGCCTATCTTTTGATTGATGAATGTGATTGGTCCTTTGGCATTCTAGATATGCTCAGGGTTTGAATTTCTGTGTGTTTGGGTATTCCGAAGCTAGGGTTGCATGATGTTGATTAGATTGATGGTTCCCCAAGTGAGTTTCGTGCTTGCTTTTCACTTTCATCTTGCTTGATTGTGGGCCATGATTATACTTTGAAACCTAGCAGTTGAGTAATCTAAATCTGGAGCTTGTCTGTGCGTCAATGGCAGATCTTTAGGGTTTCATACCTAGGGCATCGCCATTCCCTTTCAATTTGCTTTAAGAGGAGCTTTAAGTTCAATGAAAATAAATAGGAGGTTCAGGTCAAACTTGTTGCAGCCTCAAATTCCTCAAATTTGTGATTGTTCGATCAATTTGAGCGAGATCGTGTGAAGACATCGATATTCAGGTTTTCCTTCAGTTTCAGGATTTTCCCGTGCTAGTGGATTTCCCCAAGTTTCCTTGTCCCCTCCATTTTCCCAGAATGTGTTGAAAATCCAGAATCTTGCCTTCTTCGCGGATTTCCATCGATCATGGATTTTCCCAATTTTTCCTTCGTCCCTTCGTTTCCCCGAAGTTCATATGGTATTGTTATTTTCGCGGAATTTTGGTCTAGCCGAATTTTTCTGAACTCTCTTGAAAGCTTTGTGGAACTTGGACATTGGATGAGATGGATGAATGTAATGATGAATGATTAACATTCCATTCTTTAAATTGATAGATTACAATGTTATATGCATAATTTATTCATTTTTTATGATTAATCATTGGTATTTGTGTCTTCTTCAAGAAAATCCACCTAGTATGAAATTTTCTAAAATTCTTCCAAGAATGGTTTTCCCCGGTTAGCTTGGAATCCCAAACTTCTCAGTTTGGTGGTTTATTGCTGATGTGATGGTTTTATTATGATTTTGAGCTAACACTTTGATAAATATGTTATCAACAATTGGATTTTCATGTTAGTATTCGATGGATGTAGGCTGAAGCTAGCAAGGCGACGACTGGAGTGGCTAAGGGTGATATGGAAGGATCCTCTATCTTAGAAGTAGAAAGAGTTAAATTGGACATAAAGACCAGGATCCTAGAAAGTAAGATAGCCTCAGTCTGGTATGAAGTTTCAGACACAAATGTAGGTCGATGGGACTATGAGGAGTTTAAGGCAAGGATGACACAAAAATATCTTCCAGTGCTGGCCAGGAGACTACAGGAATCATGATTATCTCATGTAGTAGGATTTCCACCCACAGTTCAGTGTTATGAGTTGGTATTGGAATGTGCCCGACACTATGACAAAGATTCACAAAGGATAGTCAGTCCTCAAGGGAGAGTATTGGCCAATCTTAACCCTATCTCTATTGCACAGACTTTTGACATGCCTGATAGATCACATGTAGTAGCATTCAATATGGAGGCAGCTAAGAGGTACTATGAGGAGGCAACTATTAAGTCACAGTAGGTTATCAATTCTTGGCTTGAGAAGCCAAAGTCTCATTTCTCAAAACTTCCTAAGCAGTTGCACAAGGAAAAGTTTAAACAAGAAGTCTATGATGCCATCACATTGCTTAGCTAGGTGGTAGGCTTGAAAAGTGAAGGTATGTTTGGGAATTGGATGCTCCATGTTATTGTGAGAATGGAATAGGAAAATATTAACTATCATTGGGCAGGTGTTATAATTAGGGTGATTCATGAACAAATGTGCAATGTTCTATAGACTAAGACATTCACCATGACTTCCTATTTAGTGTATGCACTTGCAAGATTCCATCCCTATAAAGGATTGAGCACAAGAGGAGTATTTGGACAAGATGTAATTTATGAAATTTATCCTCAATTGCAATTAGGAAGCTCAAGTTATAGGAGCGTGAATGATGCATTCACCATGCACATCACTAGGTTTCTCCAAGGTGCAGAGCATGTGATAATATCAGATGATGCTAAGGAGCTAATCAAAAGGTATGGGGCTTGGTTAATACAGTTTCCCAGCTTCTCCTACATAAGAATTGATGGTTGTCAGAGGATTCCATACAGGCTACCAAGGTACCCCACTGACCATGTTATACTTCTGGAGGTCACAAGGCAAATATGCGACTTTGACGCCATTGTAAAGAAAGATAAGCATAAAACTGGATTTGGTGGAGACTTTCCTTTGAAGATAGGTACTTGCGAGGTATGCCCTTCAATTAATTCAGCCTATGCTTCTGAGGAGGAAATGAGCACTCTTGGGTTGTCTTACCATTCCAAAAGGCTGGGTTTTGATATTACTAGTGAAGCACAAAAGAAATCCAGCAGGGAATACCACCACAGTGATGACATAGAGGAATACTGGGCCAATAGCAAGGATGAGTTTGAGGTAAGAAATAAGAAATTCTCTAGACTCCCAGTTGATGTGGTCTGAATGTATAGTGTGAAAATGGTTCTCGATCAGGTGGATGATGATGGAGACTTAATCCAAAGTCATAATTATGAGCCAATTAAGGACAAGCCAATTGGAGAAGTAGACTGGCTAGAATAGGAAAAAACTGAATTAGAACAAATCATGACCCCTGTGATGAGATACACCAAGTTGTGGCTCAAACACAAGGTGTGGGAGCTTGAAAGTGAAGTTATGCCATGCACCTATAATCTGATGGGGGATCTAAAATCCCATTCCACTTCTGATGAGTCGGCTGAGGAAGATCCTAAGGGAAAGACCAAGCTAGATTCTCCTTTTAAGATTAAGATTGAAGGTCCCCAACCAGAAGAGTAGGAGAAACAAAGGAAACCAAAAGCAAAGAAGAGGACTGCTACTTCAAGGACAAAAAAATTTGTAGAGGAAGAACCCGGTGAAGGAGAAGAAAAGGATGGTGTCCCAACACCTAAAAGGAGGAAAACAACAAGAATTTCAAGAAAGAAGGGTGGACCTTCAGCTGATCCTTCAACAGTGGTAAATGTAGAAAGTTATGGAGAGAAGACACAGGTATACACAAGGAGATCAAGAACTCCTTCTCCCAAGGACAACGTGCCAAAGAAGGATATTCCTCCAGCAACCTTTGATGCAAAAAAACATAAAGAGGCTTCTCCAACCCATGAGCCACATGGTGCATCAGAACAACCAATAGATGTAGAGCACCAATCAAGTGAATGGGGAGAAGAATTTCAAGAAGATGAGCTTCATAGTGCAACTGCAGAAATTGAGAAAATTCTATGGACTCCCTTAGTAACTTATGAGGATTCTCCTACTAGAGGTGAAGAAGACATACCTCTTCAGAAAGAGGAAATTCCTGTTAAGACTTCATCACCAGTGCATGTAGAAGAGGAGCATGGAAGAGAAGAACATGATAAAGATGAAGAATTTCCTGAGAAGCAGGAAGATGGACCCAAAGGTTAGTAGGAAGAAGTGGGACAAAGTGAAATACAGTCAGAGTCTACTGTTCCAGGTTGGCTTGATAAAGAAATAAAGAGAAAGAAAATTGTTGTGGATGATATCCCTCCAAATTGGGATGAGCTAATGGAAAAAATAGGAAAAAGAAAAAGAAAGAAGAAGGCCAGGGTCATCTCCAAGATTGAAAGGGATGAAGCAAACAACAGAGTGGTCCACATTGCTACTCCTGCCACCAAAAAGAATAGAGATGAGGTTATTGGGAGTGATTATAATATGCAGACCATCAACCTAGGACCCTCCTCCATGGAACAAGATATTGAAGAATATGAGGGTTCAAGTGCTATGATCCTGTGAAGATTGAGGAAAGAAGAACAAGCTAAACAAGAGTTGAAGAAAGAGAATGAAAGACTTAAGAAATATTTGGAAGATTTTATGAAACCCCTGCAGTTCATTAGTTCCTCATCTTCTGCTGCAAGTTTCCTGCCCCAAGAAACTATATCTGAGCTGGAAAGAATGAAGGCCACTACTCTTGCCACAATAAACTAGTTACAATGGGTACAAACTAAAGGAGATGATGCTATCAAATACATCCTTTCAATCGGAGGAGATGCAATGAGGGAAATTGATTGGTTGAAAGATGTATTGGCTCAAGATAAAGAGGATGCAGATCTCCTGTTGCAGAAGATCAAGACCATCATAGAATACACTAAGGATAATCTAGTGAGAATTGGAATTCTCCCTTCCTCCAGAGTTGCTGAACCTTGGGAATGGTTTGAAGCTTTGCAAATAAGGCAGAAGGTTTTGAAGAAGATATATAAGTAGAGGAGGCAAATTGAGGATGCCTTGACTGATATCCATGATAGATGCATTTCATTCTTTGAAGTAATGATAGGGAGAAGGAAGTTAGTACCAAAGCATTTGAGCTTTGAGCAGTTGAAGGAATGGTGGCAAGATGTATATTCTCTAGTCATTGAGGATCCATTTATTGAGCATTAGTTGGATGATGCAGCCACTTACATTGCAATTATTGAGAAATATCAAACCAACAGGATTGAGTGGGATAATTCAGTGGAGCAATCAAGATAAAATATTAGATCCATCGAAAGGAGAATTAAGGTTTTTCCTTTGCCACCTATAGTCGACTTGGGCAAGGTGCTTGTGATGGTGCATGATAGGGTGTATCAAAATAAAGACAAAGGGGAAAGCAGTTAATGCAAGGCTACATCGGAATTTGTGCTTCCCTATTATTTTGCATGCATTGCTCTGAGCTACATTGGAGATCCTAGGCCGACCTGGATGGAGTTCATGCATTTAATGCATATTCTATTTTATTTTGAATTCCTCTTGGCCGACTTGTTTTATGGCCATTTATTATTA
The DNA here is from genome assembly GCA_007258455.2 of Sequoia sempervirens. Lineage (NCBI taxonomy): Eukaryota > Viridiplantae > Streptophyta > Pinopsida > Cupressales > Cupressaceae > Sequoia > Sequoia sempervirens. The sequence goes on from VDFB02271358.1 coordinate 213,228,838, forward strand.
TTGTAAATTCTACTTAGGCCGACATGCCTTGGGGGTTTCTATTAATATGGCATTTTTCCTCATTTGTAAGGGCTAGATAGACATATAGATAGTTTTGATGCTAGAGCGGATTAAGCAGTAGAGGAAGAGTTAGAAGTTAGTTCATTTTGAGCAAGTGCTGTAACAAAATACTGGAATTGTTGCTACTTTGGGTGATTCAATACAATTGGAGACATTGTTCTTTTGGTGAATTCTCTTGTGTTGATTTATCTTGCATGGTTCTTGTGATTCTATCTTTGGAATTGCTTAAGTTATTTGATAAATGCATTAGGTTTAATGTTAGATAAATTGATAGTGTTTATGATTTAGTACTTGAAGTGTTTACAACAATCCCTGGTCCATACTTTTCACAACCAACTGATTGTTAGTTGCTTTGCAAAGTTAGCTTGGACTTTTATATTCATTGTGCTTAGTTCAATTGTGAAGGTTTATTCATTTCGATTGCAATAGGGTTGCTTTGAATGAATGTTCATGATCTGAAAATCTTTAGTACCTTAGAAGATTGCATTGTTTCTATAAAATTGCAGATCCATTTGGGTCAAGTAGAAATCAGTTTTTGAGGGATTGGTCCATTTTAAGTGTTTGTCATTTGCATTGTTAATCTTAGGAGTAGTGTTAAATTTAGAAATCTCTTTGAAACCCTATCTTTTATTATTTATTTTGTCATTTGGGTTAGATTTAGGATTGAAGTATCATCATATTGCTAAATTTGATAAATTAAAGATTCAGTATTCGCTTGTAGTAAGATCCCATTGTGATTACCAACATTTTCACATTTATCACTGAGTTGTTTATGCATTGTCAAGACCTGACATTAGAGACCTTGGGGTTATCTCTCGAGGCTTGCTGATAGAGATTTACCTTTCAAGAGAGATAGGATATTATATTATGTATGAGTTTTCTGCACAACAACAAAAACCTCTTCCTGAACTAAAATCAACATTGATACAAGTAGGATGTTTTGATGGTCCTCAAAAAATTTGGGAGAAAGAAATACCAGAAATGGAGATAAGATTGCAACCTAGTTCCATGATTAACAGTTGTAAGAAGATTCCTATACTGGCACATGATTATCCAGATGTGGTTGAAGCAATAGAGGAACTCAAGAAAGAGAAATATATTAAACATTCTCAATTTGATTGCAATTGTTATGCATTCATGGTCTGCAAGGAAGTAGAAAAAAGAAGAAACAATAAAATAATGGTTATTTATTATAGACCCTTAAATGCAATAACATTACCATTCCCTTATCCAATTCCTGATAAGTCATATTTATTAGAGAAGGTTGCTAACTCAAAAATATTCTCTTAGTTTGATTGTAAATCAGGAATCTACCAAATGAGGGTAAAATAAGAAGACCATTATAAGACAACATTCAGTTGTCCTTTTGGGAAATTTGAATGGACATATATGCCATTTGTATTGATGAACGACCTAAGTTATTTCCAAGAAAGAATGGATAAGATCTTTAATGGTTGCCAAGATTTCTTATGTGTATATATTGATGATATTCTATTTTTTAGTAAAGAATTTAATGAGCATTAGTCTTATCTAGAAGCTTTTTATAGATTATCTATAAATTATGGGATTGTTTTGTCCCTATCAAAGATTCAACGGTGTACAAATTCTTGTAAATTTTTAGGAATGATAGTTACTGCACAAAAACTAGAAGTCTATCACATATCAAGGAGAATATTTTGGAGTTAAAGCCCTTTAAATACAAAGGAGTTGCCAGGATTTCTAGGTATCCTGAATTATGTAAATAGTTTCTATCTAGGTGCTGGTTTTGACAAAGAGCCTCTACAACAATTGATTACAAAAAAAACTCAATGGAATGATAAACATATTCAAGTAGTCCAATTGATCCAACAAAAGGTACAAAATATTCCTATTTTACATGTGCCTACTATTGATGATTTTATTCTGTATGTACAAATGCTTCAGAATATGCTTGGGGAGGACACTTATGTTTTGTTAGAAATAATAAAGAATATATTGCAGAATATGCCAGTGGAGTCTTCCTAGAATAAGTAAAGAAATTGATTTCTTCACATAAATAAATATATAGTGTCATTAAATATTTAAAGAATTTTTCTTTAAAATTGATGCATCTGAAGAAATTTATTATTAGAATTGATTGTACCAGATTTCTTACTTTTAAGGAAAGAGATAATGGCAGGAAAGATGATAGAGGGAAATATTTGAGATGGCTAGAATATTTGAATTAGTTTAACTATGAAGTTCAACATATCCTAGGTAAAGAAAATGTTGTAGCTTATTTTCTTAGCAGACTCAATCACAAGCAAAGAGAGAGACTCTAGACCTTAGGACTACAAGGGTCAAATGAAAACCCTATGCAAAACTCCCAATGCCCATAATGCTTCCACAAAGGATTATTTATAAGACTTTGATGACCAAACTAAACAATAAAAGAGAATCTGACCTATAATACCGATTAAATCGATTAACCAAAAGGAGGTTTATCGGCCATAAATCACTGACATTGACAATCCTTTACAAACATATTAACTTTTCTTTATTTCAATCAAGGAGGAATATCGTACCATGATGATGGACAATGTCATCCTTATACGACATAATTTATTTAAGTGGAAAACATAAGGGTCCACCACGACTTCACACATCACACCAATAATTTATATCATGTACAATAATTGATCCCACTGCACTGCTGTGTTGTCCTCCATTATCCCACTCAAGGATTCTCCATCTTTTAGTGTTAGCGAATAACCAAATGTAAGGTATGTTGAAAACATTGTCAAAATCCATGATGTATTGGTACCGGTAATAGTGTTTGATTGTTTTAGGGTTAAAATGGCTAGTATCTGGATGGTACCATTCTCCAAGAATAGAAGTCTTCATATGCTTGATCACCCATTCTAGTTGACTGGAAGGAAAATGAATTGCAAGATATATAATATCTAATAATATCGTATGTGGTGAACTAGCTTTGTAAGGTGCCATTCGAGATAATAATTTTTTTATAACTAATATTAAATATACTAGTTAAATTATCTACATTATGGAATTCTGAAGGAAAATGATTGATAATATCTCTGCATCTGAAAATAATGTGAACAATTTTGTATTGTCTCACCAGGATTTTTAGAACTATTAATTCTACATTACTAAGAGAAGGTGACAAGATTACTATTTGTTGAGTGCCTATGATAGTCTGGATATTTCCCCATCCATCATTCTAGAATACAAAAATTCAATTTTTATAAAGAAAACCCTCCAAAATTATTCTTTGACAGGCTTCAGGGAGTTCCTTGATCTTTCATATAAGAGAAGACTGTGGATCTTCTGGGAGAAGATTCCATTGACCATCAAATCTTTCTATCATATAAACAAATTGAATTGTTCGGGGAAGATAATGAAATGGTATTTTATATGGTTTCCTAGGATTATACCAGACTCAAAAAAGGGAAAGTACTTAAATTGACTTAGAAAATCCCATCCTAAGATGATATTAGTTTCCATATTCTCCTGTTGCCAAAAAGAATATAAAGCACTAAAATCTCCTAAGTTGACTAAAATATTACAGGCCTTTTTCTTCATGGTTTGTATAATGCCAAGACCTTGAACAAAGATTTTCTGCTAACTCCAATATATCAATGGAAAGACATGACTCTTATCTAGACTAATATAAGGACTTGTATCTATTAGAGTTGTAAAATTTCTACTAAACCATTCTAACTTGATTCTTATGATAGGTTTGATAGGGAAAGACATAACCTGAGATAATTTATTAATGAAAGGTAATATATAGATAAAATTATGGTAAAAATATAACAAACTCAAAAAATAATAAAGAAATAAGAGATCTATAACAGACTGCACATACATCACATGATCTTCTTCTTTCTTTTGGTGTCTAGAAATTTCTTCATTATTTTGTATAAAGAGAGAAACAAATTCACAATCCTTCTCATCCTCTGATCTAGTTGTCTCAGACTCTATTGTTGTGCTAGAAAAAGAGCATAATATTTCTAATTTTGTCAAAGATCCTGACTCTAAAATTGAACTGTCTCTATTCACTTCTTCTATATCTTTTGTTTCTTCTGGGTAATAGCTTGAGCATGTTGCTTTTGATTCTTTATTCCATTCTTCTTCATATGGATAGCTAATGTCCGAGTCTTTATTACTGTATTCATCATATATGACCTCTAGATATTCATTACTACAAGAAAATTCTCTTCTTGAAAATTCTTCATCAAAACCATAGGGGGTAAGAATATGGATCCCAACCATTTCTTTAAGAGTGGGGATTCAGGAAAATCTAGAGTAAGCTTATAGGGGTTTTATGAGAGAGCAAGAAACTCAATCCAACAAGGAGTGTTGTGTAGTTTTCGCACACACGCCCCGCTGAAAGCAGGGACCCTCTTTTGCTTTTGTTTTTGGTGTTTGGCCCTTTGATTTTAAGGATTTGGTTGCCTTGGCATGTGCCTACATGATTATCTTATTCGTACAAATGCCCCCCTTCTAGGAAACATTTTGAAAATCTTCTGTTTTGGACATATTTCAGGTTTTTCGCTGTTTTCGGGAAAATTCCCTCTTGGCGGAATTCCCCGAACGCCTTGAAAACCCGATGAAGGCTGCTTTCACACTATTTTCAGAATTTCACATACCTCGTGGAATTCCACATGGACTATATTTCTCTAAAATTCTGTCGCCCTGTCAAATTCCCAGGTTGTGTTTTGACCCGTCTTGTTGACTGCATTAATGTTCAATGGTACTATTCTTGCGGCCAATATTTAGTTGGTTTTTGGGGAAATCCTTGTTGTCATTTGCTCTGCATTGCCATAAGGATTTTGGTGTTGAGGTGCTTAGGTGATTTTCAGCTTGAGTGATTAATTCAAGGATTTGTTGACAAATTTCTTGCATTTTCATTGTAACTGTTCTCTAGGGCATTGAAGTTTGTCACTGGCCATCACTGTAGCTCAATTCACTTTGTCCATGGTATGTGGCTTTTTCCTTGCTTATGACTCTTGAATGTAAATGATTCTTTGGTGCTTTGAGGGCCTTTAGAGTCTGTATTTTGCATATTTTGGCATCAAGTGTTTAAATTGGGGTTGGGGTTTGTCATTTTCGTGAATTCCAAGAGCCTGGTCGGTATATTCCTCTATTCATTATTGAGTTTGGTGGCACCTAGCGTTCTCATGTTGCATTTTCGAGCTCGACCCTGTGTGCATGGTTGTTTTTGTTTGGTTCGAGTTTAGGGTTTTCAAGCTTATTTGATTGTCGGCCCTGAGTAAGTTTGTGAGCATGTTTTCAATTTCATCTAGGCGAAGCTCACTTGTGCCTATTTTAAACAATCCATTTTTGGGCTTAGTAAAATGAACAATCTGAAACTGAGCTAATCCCCTATGTTAATGGAAAATTTTAGGGTTTTAAGCTTAGGAAATCACTGATCAAGTTTAGGGCATCACTATTCCTCACCAATTTGCTTATGAGAGAGTTGGGAACTTGAAGACGATCAATAGGAGACTCCAAAAAAAATGTGATTCGAGCCCAAAGACCTTAAATTCATGATCGATTGATTATTTTGGGTGAGATCGAGAGAAATAATAGTTTTTGGGATTTTGAGGTTTTCGTAGAATTCCCGCACCTTCCTAATTTCCTGACTTTCCTTTGTCCCCTTGTTTTCCCGAATGTGTGCAAAAGCCCAAAATTTCGCATACCCTGTGGATTTCCCTCCTTGGTGGATTTTCCCGAAATAGTCTCACAATATGGAGGATTTAAAGGATAATGAATGCAATGTTATGGGTTTAGCATCTCATGCTTGATTTCAATCATTTAAAAGATGTTATATGCTTTTCCTTCATTTTGTGATGATTGATTTTTTGGATAACCATATTTTATCGTTAAAATACGCTTAGTAGGGAATTTCCCAGATTTCCTCCTTGGCTTGATTTCCCCGGATGGCTCAAAATCCCAGATTTCTTAATGATTGTGCTTTATGTTAAATTTAGGGGATTTCAATCATAGCTTTGGGTTGATTGATTATAATTATATTGTCTATGGTTGGCTAACCTTGATGTTGATATTATAAAAGGGATTTATTGTGGTTTCTTGCTGGATGCATGCTGAATCAAGTAGAATGATGGCTAGCAAGACAGTGGGCAAGCAAAAAAATTCAAGTGCGGAAGGATCTTCTATCTCTGAGGCAAAGAGAATTAAGATGGGCATAAAGAGTAAGGTTCCTGAGTCTAAATTTTCCTCCATTTGGTCTGAGGTTGGCTAGAAGGTTATTAAAATCAAGGTTAGCTCATGTGGCCAGTTTTCCTCCTATGGTTCAATGCTATGAGCTGATGCTAGAATGTGCCAAGCACTATGAAAAGAGCACATAGAGGGTTATTGGTCCTCAAGGCAGGGTTTTGTCCAACTTCTCTCCTATATCTATGGTACAGACTTTTGACATGCCTGACAAATCTCATGTGGTGGCTCTAGACTTGAATATTGCCAAGAACTATTTTGAGGATGATTCAAACAAAGCTCTATAGGTGGTCAATTATTGGTTGGAGAAACCTAAGCCCCACATCTCAAAGTTTCCAAAACAATTATTTAGGGCTAAATTCAAACCAGAGTACTATGATGCTATCACACTCCTCAATAGGGTAATAGGTTTGAAGAGTCCTGGAGTTTTTGAGAACTGGATGTTCTTCGTTATAGTGAGGATGGAGTAGAATATTGATTATCAATAGGAAGACATCATAAGTGCCATGATACATGATCAATTATGTAATTTTCTACAGACAAAGAGCTTCACCATGACTTCATACCTAGTTTATGCACTTTCAAGGTTCCACCCTTACAAGGGATTGAGCACAAAAGGCACCTTTGGTCAGGATGTAATATATGAAGTTTATCCATAGCTACGCCTAGGAAAATAAAGCTATAGGTGGGTGAATGATGCATTCACCATGTACATCACTAAGTTTCTTCAAGGTGCAAAGCATGTTAGAATATTTGAAAATGCTAAGGAGTTGATCAAGAACTATGGGGCTTGGTTTATATAGTTCCCCACCTTTTATTACATAAGGATATATGGTTTCCAGAGAGCCCCTTACAGACTTCCTAGGTATCCTATCGACCACCTCATACTCCTAGAATTCACAAGGCAGATATGTGACTTTGATGCCATAGTCAAGAAGGATAAGCATAAAATAGGGTTTGGCAATGACTTTCCCCTCAGGATAGGTGGAAGTGAAGCTTGCCCCTCCATACATACATCACATTTTTATGAGGAGATGAGCACTTTGGGCCTATCTTTCCACTCCAAGAGGCCCAGGTTTGATAGAACTGGTGAAGCCCAAAAGAAGGCTAGTAGGGAGTATAGCCACAAGGATGACATAGAAGACTACTGGGCCAACTACAAAGATGAGTTTGAGATTAGAAAGAAGAAATTCTCTAGGCTACTAATCAATTTGATTAGATTGTACAATGTTAAAGTCATCCCAGATCAAATAGTTGATGATGGGAATGTGATTCAAAGCCATGATTATGAAGCTGTGAAGGATAAATCAGTTGGTGAAATAGACTGGCTAGAGGAGGAAAAGATAGATCTAGAACAAGTCATGGCTCCTGTGATTAAATACACAAAGTTATGGCTTAAGCACAAGATTTGGGAATTGGAGAGTGAAGGTGTGCAATGCACCTATGACTTAATGGGGGATTTAGAAGCTCATTCCAGCTCTGAAGATTTAGATGAGAAAGACCCTGAGAGTAGAACTAATGTAAACTCTCCTTTTAAGATAAAGATTAAGGATGTTCAAGCAGAGGAAGGAGAGAAGCAAAGGAGACCTATTGCCAAGAAAAGGAAACATACTTCAAAGGAAAATAAATTTGCAGAGGAGGAGCCTGAAGAAAAGGGAGACAATGGTAGTGTTTCCGTGCCTAAGAGAAGAAGAATAGTGAGATTGTCTCAAAAGAAGAAAGAATATTCCAAGGCAGAGGATGAAACTGGCTCACCAGTAGTGAATGTGGAGATTTCAGGAGAGAAAAAATAGGTATACACAAGAAGATCAAGAACTCCTTCTCCCAAGGATAGTGTGCCGAAGGAGGATGTTCCCTTAGTTGCCCATGCCACATAACAACATGATGATGCCCCTCCTCATGAATCACATGATGTACCAAGTGAATCTAAGGATGCAAAAGATCACTAAGGTCAAGGAGATCAAGGATTCTTGGAAGGTGAGCTCTATAGTGCGGAGGCAGAGATAGAAAAGATATTGCAGTCCCCTTTGATAACCTATGAGGACTCACTTAATGGCAATGAGGAAGATAGACCTCTAGAGAGAAAGGAAGTGCCAATCAAAACTCCTTCACTAGTAAATGTAGAAAAGGAGCATGATGAAGAAAAGGGTAGGAATCTAGAAGAGGACAAGGAAGATAAAACTAAAGAGACTCCTAATAAGCAAAATCTGAATGAAGATTCCTCTAGGGGTCTACAGGATGAAGTAGAACAAGGTAATTTGCAGTTAGATTCCACTGTTCCTGCTTGGCTAGACAGAGAATTGAAGAGTAAGAAAATTGTGGTGGATGACATTGTCCCAAATTGGGATGACTTGTTGGCCAAAATTGGGAAGGGTAAAACAAAGAAGAAGGCCAGGGTTATTTCAAAGATTGAGAGAGATGAAGCAAATAATAGAGTGATCCACATTGCTACTCCTACCCCTGATAAGAATAAGGATGATGTGACTGGTAGTGATTACAGTGTGCAAACAATCAACTTAGGGCCTACCTCCATGGAACAGGAGAGTGAAGAATATGAAGGCTCTAGTGTTGTAATCTTGGGTATATTAAGGAAATAAGTATAGATGAAGCAAGAGTTGAAGAAGGAAAATGAAAAATTGAAAAATTATCTACAGGTTTTGATGAAGCCCTTACAATCTATCAGCCAAATCAGTTCCTCATCATCTGCGGAAAATCTCTTACCAGAGCAAACCATAACTGAGTTGGAAAAGATGAAAACCACTACTCATGCCACACTGAACTGGTTGCAAGGGGTAGGAGCCAAAGGAGATGATTCCATCAAAGAAATTCTGTCAACTGGTGGGGATGCCATTAGATCTGTGGAGTGGTTGAAAAGTGTGTTAGCTCAAGATAAAGAAGATATGGACCTCTTACTGTAGAAAAATAAGACTATCATGGAATACACTGAAGAGAAGCTAGTCAGTGATGGAATCCTTCCTTCTTTAAAATCTACAGAACCCTGGGAGTGGTATGAGACTTTGCAGATAAGGCAGAAGGTGTTGAAGAAGGTGCATATGCAAGGAAACCAAATAGGAGGCACCTTGACAGATATTGACGATAAATGTATCTCTTTCTTTGAGATCATGATAGGAAGGAAAATGTTTGCACCAAAACACTTGAATCTAGAGCAACTCAGGAAATGGTGGCATGATGTATATTCTCCAGTCAATGATGGCCCAGTTACCGAGCACCAACTAGATGATGGAACCACTTACATTGCAGTCATGGATAAATATCAAGCCCTAAGGGCGGATTGGGATAAAACTATTGAACAATTAAGGGATGATATTAAGTCCATTGAGAGAAGAATTAAAGTGTTGGTTGTTCCACCTTTGGCCAACTTAGAGAAGGTATTTTTGATAATACAAGATAAAATGGGGCGAGACAAGGAAAAAGGGGAAAGCATTTAATGCAATATCACATACAAATTTGGGCTTCCCCATTATTTCCTTTTCATCCTTCGCATGCAATGGATCAAACCACATTGGAGAACCCAGGCCGACCTGGATGAGTCTCAAGCATTTAATGCTTTTATCTTTGTTCTAGAACTTCTTGGGCCGACTTGTTTTGTGGCTGTTTATTATTGTAATCCTAATTGGGCCGACATATCTTGGGGGTTTCTATAAATATGGCATTTTTCCTCATTTGTAAGGGTTAGATAGTTAATATATTGGAGCGAATTAAGCATTAGGAGCAAGAATTAGAGCTAGAAGTTAGTTTTATTTTGGAGCAAGTGTTGTGACACAGAACATTGGAATTGTTGCTACTTTGGATGATTCAATACAAGCGAAGACATTGTGCCTTGGTGAATTTTCTTGTGTCGATTTATCTTGCATGTTTCTTATGATTCTATCTTTTAAAATTGCTCAAGGTTATTTGATATATGTTAGATTTTGTACACTTAAAAATGACCTAGGCCTGCAAGCTCTATTTTTACCACTTTCATCCTAGCATAATTATGACATTTAATTATGTCATTGGTCCACATTCAGCTATTAATTAAATAATACATTATTATTTCATTAATTCATGTCTCTTGTATTCTTCATGATTATTAAATAAATAAATTATATTTATTTAGTCAATACGTCACTAAGGGTCTATTATCTTCTTACCATTAAATAAATTTATTAATTTATTTAATTACCTTTATTCATTTATTCTTCCTGATTATTAAATAAATGAATTTCATTTATTTATTTAATATGTCACTAATTCTCATAATTAAATGATTTTATTATTTTATTTAATTATTAAATCATATCTTCTAAATTAAATAATTATTTTTAATTATTTAATTGTCAAAATTAACATTTCTCTCATTTTAAATAAGTTAATTATTTAAAATGATATCAAATTCTTGACTGACAGTTCATTTTAGTAAATAATTTGAGAACCGATTATTTATTATCTCACAAAATCCATAATTTGAGTTGATTTAATTCAAATTGGTAACTTTCTTCCAAAAATCAAGTAATTGAGCAAATTATTGATTTTCTAAATCTGATCTTCAGTTCAACTCTTATCTTCCCGATTTTTTGAATCTTACAAATCAAGCAGTCTTTATCTTCTTGATTTTCAAAAATCTTTATTTTTTTAATTAATTATCTCATTTATTCTCCACCGCTGATTTGATTTTTTCATATGACATCTCGACCACTCACTTAATGATTTTGCCCTAACCCTGATTAGGGATCGTTAGATTAAATATTGTCCTCTGATTTTAGGTCTCTGTTGAAAGTCGATATCGTCCATCCATTCAAAATGACATTTTCTATAAAATGCTATTTTGCTCACATTTTGAGATTACACACATGAATTTCGTTATTTTGGCGCATAAATACTTAGAGTTATTTGGCATTTTAGAGTCATATTGTCATAGGCATAGACATAGTTTTATTTAAATCCTTCAAAGCTTGTGTAGGACTTAGTCTTTATTTTTAGATTGCTCGTACGTTCGATCTGAGGGCAACATTTGCAGCAAGTTAGGAGGTGCTATGAAGAGGAATCATGGAAGCTTCAACGGTTATCTAGTATAAACGTTTCTTCTCTTAGTTTTCAATGTACTTCATAGTTCTTTGGGTTTATATGAATTGTTGATTTGCTAACATCTAACATACCTAAAATTTACCTTTCGATACATTGGTGAATCTGACATTTTTGTAGAGAAATTTGTGTGTTTTCTTGTTTATTTTTGTTGTTTTTCAGGTTACAGCCAAGAATTCATATGAAATACGATCATCTTCTTTTGAGCACATAAAAATGGGAAAATAAAATATTTTAAAAGCATTATCTGTGTTTTCTAGGTCTCGTTCTCAGCTTTCCAGAACTTAAAACGGTTTAAAATTTCGTTAAGATTTGAGAAAGTTATGGCCGTTTTAGTGATTACAGTTTTTTAAGTTTTAGCTGTTAAAACCCGAATTTTCTTTTGTTTATAACACTTTTGTCTTGTAGGATTTTGCAAAATGTTTTCTAGGTTTTGAAGGTCTATGTCTTAGCTTTCCATAGATATCTACGGTTTAAAATTTTGTTTAGATTTGAGAAAGTTATCACTATTTTAGTTTGCTATTTTCATTTAAGTTTTTTTTACAAATCTTTGTTTGCAGCGTGTGGCGGTTACATTTTGTGGGTCCAAGACTAGTGGATAAAACTCCTAACTTGTGGTCTTGCAGGTTCGAATGTCAAAGAATCACTACTAAACAATGTGCTTGTCTTTTTTTTAGATTAAAACACATTTCCTTTTAGTACACTTAAAACGAACATGTTTTTTCTACTGTCTGATTGTGTTTGCAAAATGGTAGGTGATTATGCTCTCACCTTGTGAAAAATTGGTGATAAAAAACCAGACCCTTTTTTTTGTGTTATTACCTTCATGATTTGGTATATCGAAGTATCCTCTCCCCTTGCGCATCTGTGCGATCCTGGGTGTAAGAGAAACGGTTACTGACTCTAGAACTTGGGCCTATTTTGGTGGGAAAAAGTACTCACCCCAGGACGACTCAGACCGATAGCACCTTGAACCTAAGGGATTTCTAGCCAGTATATAAAAATGGATTCTTGGGGAAAGCCTAAGAATCATGCGTAGGGTTCCGACGAGATGGATCCAAAAGGGGACTCTCGCCGCATGGATCATGCCCTACGAACGAAATGCCCTTACTAAACACCTATTGTTTTAGAGGCCAACCATTTATCAACCGCTGCTTGATATAGTGAAGGGTATAGTATCATGCTCAAAGACACTCACTACTGATCCCCTTGAGTAGAAATAGCAATTCTTGGGAAGTGACTATCCAAGAATCCGACGTTGGTGTGCCCAAATGACGTTAATGAGCCGTGGAGGGGAGCCAGTCCCACCAAAATTCTAAGCTATCCACTCTTGAGAAGGAAAGGTGTTTAACACCAATCCAGGGTATATCAGTGAGCTATATCAAGTATACAAACCCTTGGCCTATTAGGATCGTGCTTGTCTCATGTGTGTTTGCTTACACCAAAACATTGTGCTTGTCAAGTGCTTTCTGGATTTTCAAACAACATACACAACATTCACAAATATGGACACAAACACCCGACCTTAGACAACTCAGAATTTTCAACAAAACATCAAAAAACATCTTAGCCTACAGTCAAAACATCTTTTTCAGACGTCTCTGTCAGAAACCAGAACTGAAATTGCTCAAAACATCCATCATTTGCATTCACTAGCTTGCATCCTAACCATAGGTTTAATTTTCCAAATCTTAGTCTCATTCCCTAGGTGGCATAATTATCATTTCCAACATAAAATTGTCTTTAGGTCTCATCTTGGCAGACTTTGGATTAGGCTAACTCACCATACTTTTCAAAACCATTGTTTCAAAACTAGGTTATCCTGGGACTTAGTCATTATTCCTCTTTTCGGTCATTGTCCTTTTTGTGAGAACCTCCAACTCAACAGTCTAGTTAGGCAGACTCACTCGTCATTTCGACCTTGTCATTTAGTCCCCTTAGCAAGTCCTTTGATAACCTAAATTGAGACATAAGTCAAGCTTAGAGTGGTTAGGAAAAATTTTCTCCAAATATTTTCCATCTTAGTCCTCATTTTGCACCTAGACTTTGCATCATAGTCCTCATTTGGCATCTAGACTTGGCATTGGTCATTTTCCTTAGTCAACATTTTCATATTAGTCTTCATTGTCACCTTGGCATTTGGCATCCTTTCTTGAAAATTTTATCACTTTGCATTAGTCATTTCCCTTAGACAAATGTCATTATCACTCTGTATTTAACACCATGACATACACCACCTTGTCTTCCCTTCAACAAAATATTGATAGGCTTGCTAGTAAAGTTGAATACCAATTAATCTGTAGAGGTCAATACCAACAAGCCTTTGACTTTAAGAGACAATTCCTCCAAACCAAAAATCAATTCCCTTCGTACCAATAATCCATGAGTCCTAGTCCTCCATCCATCTATCCTCACTACCAAAAGTCACTTAACACCATCCATGGCATTATTCCACAACAAACATCCATTAATCACCCTTATCCTAACTTTGACAAGGGAAACCAATTGTCCACTAGTCCATTTCAAGTCTCCACTCCATATGCTAGTCCTTCACCTATCAATCCTGTCCAATTCTACATGCCTTATCAACCATCTACCAACTCATGTCATGTCCCCACATTATACCATATTGATCCGGTCCAAGTCTCCATGTCCCATTTTAGTCAACCTTACACCAATCAGTCCAAGTCTCCATGTCATATCCTATGTCGTCACCAACTAGTCCAATCCAAGTCTCCATGTCCTATCCTAGTCCTTCACATACTAGTCCAGTCCAAGTCCCCATGTCCTATCCCATTCCTTCACACACTAGTCCATTCCAAGTCCCCATGTCCTATCCTACTCCTTCACACACTAGTCCAGTCCAAGTCTCCATGTCATATCCTAGTCCTTCACATACTAGTCTAGTCCAAGTCTCCACGTCCTATCCTAGTCCTTCATTCATTAATCCTTTTCAAGTCACCCCCTCACAAGCCGCATCTAGTCATGAAAATTTTGTCATTACTCAAAGGAACATCCCATTGTCTAAACTTGAGGATACATGTCAAAACAAAAGCCCAAAGCATGACCTTATAATGTCACCCTCATGTCAAGAACAAGGTAGTTCATCCCATGACCCTATCTTAAAGTCCATTCAAGAAGTCCTTCAAGAAAATCATGACATCCAAAACACACCTATCCTCAACAACAATTCTATTTACGATTATATCATCCATGACAACCCCATTTTTGATCAAGACCCTACCATTGACCAAGAAGTCCAAATCCATGACAACCCCATCTTTGACCAAGACCCTACCATTGACCAAGAAATCCAAAATGATCCACTCTTTGACCTTTACGCCATTTATGATCAAACACTTGACGACCCTATTCAGGCCCCGACTATCGACACTTTCCAAGATGAGACACTTGCCTCCATTGGACCCATAGACGATCTTCCTCTAGAAAAAGAGTCTTCCATTATGGGCGTATTTGTAAATGATGAAGCTATAGCTAAATTCATGGGACTATATGATAATGACCATCAAGACGGTTTTGACATTGAGTTGGAATCACCAATAGAATCAACTGAACCTGACATGTCACAAGATCAGACCAAAGATATCAGTCAGAAATATGTCCAACATGACAATGAAGCTAAGACACTTTATCAACTAGGGTCATCTATTTTTGTCAGAGCAGGCTTCCTTGCAGATGAAAACATTCCAGGTAATAGTGTCCACATACATCATGATGGGTTAGCATTTTTCTTTCAAAACAATAAATACCCCAGCGCAAACAGAATATGTCAAAGCATGCAATATCAAGGCAAAGGACTAGGCATACATGAGCAAGGCATTCAAGAACCAATACAACTTTAGGAAAATTACAGACATCAAGGTCTTGGCTATTCTTCAGTTAGCAAATCAAACGATGTTAGTGGAACCTCCTCGATATTGGGGGCAACCTTGTTAGATACAAAGGTCAAAATGGAGTCCATGAGTATTCCTTGTCATAAGATTGTTTCCAACACCCCGTCCACCCACACCATAAACTGTCATTCTCAACATCTTAAACCTGCCCTTTGGAACCAACAAAAACAAAAGTCTTACAAAGTAAAAAATCAAATGTCAAAGGCCATCGAATTAGACAAAAAGACAAGTGGACAAATGAAATTAAAATGGATCCCAAAGAAAAGTGGATCAAGCAAAGAAAATATGTCAAAAGGAAAAGTTAATTACAATGTGGAGCCACAAGCAAAGAGGACTCCCACATATAACAGATGTCCACCTCCTTCAAAATGGTCATCAAGCAAGGAATATAAAAGTGTTGGTTCCAAACATCGTCTCAATCAAAATTCCAAAATCCGTCATCTACCATCCCAAGTTTGGAAAATAAAAAAGTGATTCATCCAAACGTCCAAACAACCTTTCCACGTCTACCATCATTTGTCATAATCCTATATCTCATCTAAAGTCCAAAAATTAAACATCACACATCCGTCACATCTTGGTAGCAACTCTTTACCATAAGGACTCTCATGGCACTCTATCACGATGTGTGTATTCTGATAAGGCCAACTCTAGTATCAGAAAGGATCACAATGACATCGATCAATTATATGCAAGCGCTATGATCCTGATAAAACAACTCCTTTAACAAGGTCATTATTGGCATATCATGTCACCAGTCTCTACATCAGCACCGTCAGTGGTCATCTAAAGCATCCAGGCTATCCACAAAATTAGAAATACAAAAAAATTGAAAAATGTAAAACATCGTCACCTTGATGAAAACCTGGTAAACATGCATCTTGGTGACACCAAAAAAATCAGAAAGTCAAGAAAATAGTAAAGAGAAAAATTTCATCCAATGGTGAAAACCTGACAAATAGGCGCCCTGGATAAGTACCATGATGAAAACCTAGAAAACAGGCATCATGTGTAAAATAAATCATCCATGTGGACTTTTACACTTGGGGGCAAGTCGTCTCATCTCCTAGACCTTCCTCTTGAAATTAGCATCCGATAATTTAATCCATATCATTCCCACCTACCTTGGTCTTGACATAAAACAGGCACACATAAATCATGCTTTGGGAAAACTCTTGACATGTCTATCCTTCGGTCATATATTGTTCACGAAATGTCAAGTCATTACTTTCATAACCTCATTATCCTTATGCGACATAATCCTTGAATATCATATAACAATTCCCTTAGTCTCATGTATCATGTCCTTTACCAAGGCCACCTCTCATCCTTTTATGTCTATCACCTATTTTGGCTTTCCCTTGTCAAATGGTCTAAGGATACTTCATCATCCCTTTTAGTCCTAACCAAGTCATTCCAAATACAACAAGTCTAATCTATACAAGCACATTATCCAAAATATTACTTGACCTTGTTCCTGGCCTGGCTGTAGACCTCAAAACTTTCATCACATTATCGTCATCCTCACGTTGTTTCAGGATGCGTCCTTCCCATGTCAAACAACACTGTCATCACCTACCAATTGGTATTAAACTTGACTAGGGGCACAATCATGTTTGTCTTTGGATTCTCATGCATAGGCATCATTCACATCCATTTGTTGTAATCCTCATAAACTGTCAAAAGTCCAAAAAAATCATAAATTGTCAAAAGTCCAAAACAATTATAAGCTGTCAAAAGTCCAAAAAAATCATATACAAACAAAAGAAAAAAAAATCATAAAAAGTCCTGAAAAAAGACAAAAACATCATAAAATGTCTTAAAAAAATGACAAAACATCATAAAACATCTTGAAGAAAGACCAAAAATATTGTAAAATGTCCTAAAAAAAAAGACCTAAAAATTGAAAAACGTCCTAAAGAAACCACAACAAACATCAAACTATCTCAAGAATGCAAAATGAAGTCATTTCTCGTTGAAAGTTCGTCATGACAATCCATCAGTCTTGGTCATTTTTCCAAACTACGTTGTCTCTGCACATTTTCTACGTAGGCAAGAATCATACTTGAGTTCTCGCGATATTAGGTCAGTCCTTTTAGGTTTGTCAAAATAAAATCATGATTCAATCTTTGGTCATCAAGACAAATTCATTGGTCATGTCAAATTACGAGGTCTTTGAGTGTATGACGTAGGCAAGGCCATCTGTCGATGAGCCCCCAAGGCCGTACTAGGTCAATCCATTAGGGTGCATGTCATTAGACTGGCACACATGTCAAAAGTCTTCAAGTCAAGACAAATAATTTTCCAAAGAAAACAACTCATTAAAACAAAGTATGACAATTATTTATTCAAAAATGACAAACACATCAGCATGTCAAAGAAAATTGACATATGGTTAACACATGTCAAACTCAATCAAAACAAGTCAAATGATCATAACCTGTCAAACTGTCAACTCTTGGTTAGGTTTCAATGTTTCCTTCTGAAAGATAACCTCTATCATTCATGCCTTAGGGTGTGTCCTTCCTAGGCATCGTCACTATCATTCGACATTTTGAGGGATCCTCTTGACATCTAAGGATCACTCCTCTTGACATTAGTATTCTTTAGATGTGTCCTTCTGAAGAACAAACTCTGTCATTTATGCCTTAGGATGTGTCCTTCCTAGGCATCGTCATCATTTCGAAGGACCCCTTTCGACATTTAGGGATCAATCCTCTCAACATCAACATTATTCAGGATGTGTCCTTCCTGAATTTGGCAATCTTCGACATTCGTCATTGTGTGAACCCTAACCTTGGTACCTACAAAACAACATGAATAAACAAGTTAAACAAGGAATTGCAAGC
The DNA here is from genome assembly GCA_007258455.2 of Sequoia sempervirens. NCBI lineage: Eukaryota > Viridiplantae > Streptophyta > Pinopsida > Cupressales > Cupressaceae > Sequoia > Sequoia sempervirens. Next base: position 213,246,965 of record VDFB02271358.1, read on the forward strand.
TAAAAACAAGGATTCCCCATGAAATCCATTTACAACATCAAACTAGGAAAGAAAGTAGTGAAAAACACAATGAAAATGACAAAACAAAGATTCAATCCTAATTAGATGTGAAAACTCATGATCCCATGGGGGAATTGGTGCCAATTTGATGTGAAAATTGACCCTTTCCCAATTCCTATGATGCAAGCTTTGAATGTTGAAGATGATATTGATCCACTTTGATGAAAGATGAGAATTCCAAGCCAAATCTGCAAAAAGCCTAGCTAAGAATTCAATGATAGATGGAAATGGCTCAATATTTTAGCATGGTAACTTTGCTTGGATTGTGGATGATCAAATGAGGATATGAGCTCTTTATTTATAGGATTTAAAGATGGATGAATGTCCAAATTTGAGCAATGTGGGACTAACATTCATCCAATGATATGGTGCCACTTGTCAAGCTATGAATGGATGATGGATGTGCAAGATTTGGGGTTTGTCCCAATAAATGCCAATATTTGAAATTCAAATTTGTTGAAATGACATGCAAGAGGGAAGGGAAAATTCAATAAATTCCACTTGGCTCAAGGCAAAGGACATGTAAGATGAATTTATTGCCTTGTTGGATGTACATGTTGACTTGGAATTTTTGAATTCAAATTGAGAGAATATTCCAAAAGATGCCTTGTGAGGAAAATAGAGATTTAATAAATGAATTAAATCTATTTTCATGTGCAACTTGCATTATCTAGAGGATTTGACATGAGATGAGATTAAATTAATCAAGGGTTAATTAATTTAATAGGAGATTTGATGATGTGACTTATTTGACTTAGATTTATGGATTTATTTAAATCAAATAAGAGAGGAATATGATAAGAGGCTAATTAAATAAAGGTTTTGATTTATTTAATTAAAAGGGATGGTGTTAGATTATATCAAATAAGGTTTTAATTTATTTAATTTAATGGATGGATTTTAGAGATTTAATCAAATAAATTGATTATTTAATTAAATAGGGATAATTAGATCAGACGGATTGATTTAATTCACAAGAGAAAGTGACTTAATCAGACAAAATGATTTATTTAATTAAGAGAGGACTTATTGATGAATTTAATTAGATAAGGGAATTTGATTAAATGGTTAGACCGAGGGATGATTCAGGAAGAAATGATGTTAGTAAGTCAGGATCAGATGCGCGATGTAAATCAGTATATTTTACGTGTCTACATTTTGCCCCTCTTTGAAGCAATGCACTCGTTGCGTTGGTTCAAAGAATAAATGATCTTGATCAAAGCCAAAATTTTTGATATTTAAAAATTTGCCCCAATTTTGCATGGCGAGAGAAAACATGCCATTATAATGCCCCCTCGAGAGATCAGACAGAAAATTTTAATTTTTTGGGTGATCTCGCGAAAAAAGGATGACAAAGTACCTGACAAGTTCGAAAGGGGTCCGGGAGGCTAAAAACACGTCTAAACACAACAAAACATTGAAAAAAAAGCCTCAATTTGACCAAAATAGGTTCGGGGGTCCAAAACCCTAGCAGGACAGCCATTTAGGTTTAAAAAACCCTAATTTTTAGGCTTAAAAGGGGCCCGAGGGGTCACTTTCAAGTCATTTTCACACACCTTTGCTAGCAAACTTGAGATTCGAGCTCTGACTCTCCAACGATATGGCGCAACGACAACTTCCCCTACACATCTCGGACTGAGTTCAGACATACCAGTGGCCACCTGGCATCGGGGCACCGGTATGTGACCCTTACTGAAGCTTCGTCTTTTCATTTAATGCATTAATTACTGCCTTAAAAGGGGAACTCGCCTCTAGTGGCGCTATATAGCGCCGCTCGACATTTAAACTGCACCGCGCCAAGATGTTTTGCGCCACAGCGGTGCAGTTCGGAGTTTAGAAACTCCACCGTTGGGCTTGAGCTCGGCAGGCTGGTTTGAGTAAAGTGCACCGTGACAATGCCCTTTTCATGCAAACTGCAATGCTGGAGGATAAAGTGCACCGCGATGGTGCATTTTTTTTCTTTTTGGGCTCGAGCGTCGGAGTTTGAGTAAAATCAAACTGCGATGCCTTCAGAAACTATGCTGCTGGGAACTTTCTTGGAGTGTTCAACCAGGAATTTTTCAAAAATTTTAATACGGTGACTTTCTTTGATGCAGGACGGGCCGAGGGAGCTCTACTCTTGGGAGCACCGGTCGCGAGATTTGGCGAGCGTCCTATGGGACTTGAGCGACCGAGACCAGAATCGACTGGAAGTTGTAGGATTATGGCATATTGCGTACGCGGCACCCGTGTGCACTCACCTAGGGATGTTGTCAGCGCTGGCCGAGAGGTGGCATAGCGAGACATTGTCGTTTCATCTACCCACTGGTGAGACCACCATCACCTTGGAGGATGTTTGGTGCATTCTATGGTTACCTATTCATGGCCGACAGGTGATCTATGATATGGAGGAGGGACGCGAGTGCTATATCAGAGTCCTCGCCACATGGGACATCATTTAATGCGAGGGATAGATTGAGTTAGACAGATACAGGGTCATCGCACCTCCCTTCCGCTGGGTGATTGCAACGATCATTTCAGGTTTGGTTGCCCCAGACCGACGAGGGCGATATTTCAGTCCCGGCTGGGGTTATTGCTGGGAGCGGATGGTCCGAGACAGGCCAGTTCGGTTTGCATGGGGGCTTGTACTTCTGGCCTCGCTTTTCAGGGACCTTCACGAGTATGTATACGTGGATGGCAGAGCGCTGGGGGCTAGGGTGACACTTCTTCATGTTTGGGTGTGGGAGCACATTTTTGTGCTACATCCATGGGTTGTTTCAGTTCCGATGGGGGCAGAGGATGCCTTGGTGGCACGATATAGAGGCGGTGTGTCCTTCACACACATTGGCGAGCATGGGATCCCCTACTGGAGGTGGGTCCTAGACGAGATGCTTGTCTTTACTTGGTGTCCATACCTTGGTCAGCCCAGATGGGCCGATGATGCTACTCAGCTCTTTTATTGCCGCCAGGATTGATATATGTAGGGGTGGGAGCACACAATGATTGAGAGGTACCTGCCCGGGCGCATGCAGTGTCAATTCAGAGAGCTGCAGGATCGGCTTAATGACGACTACGTAGCAGTATTTGTACGTAGCATGACACAGGTGTCATGGGGGCACAATATTCTTACCTCCGAGGCAGTTGACAGCTTCAGGAAGTTGGTAGCCCGACTGTGGGCTTATGATCAGGGCTTGAAAAATCCAGGGACCACATAGGCCTATAGAGACTGGTTCAGATCTCCTCTTCAGTTGACCATTCCAGGTGAGGATCCAGAGGTGCGCAAGGTCAGAGGTAGAGGGAGAGGACAAGGGCGAGGACCGAGGGTCGAGATTCGACAGGATCCGTTAGTGTGCCCCTAGTCCCTCCAGGTCACAAAGATGTCCACATGCAGGATCAGCAGTAGGAGTTGCCAGTCCCACCACCACATGTCGAGAGTGAGGATCAGGTTCACATGCAGCCACAGGTACAACCACAGGGACATGAAGATGGTCGGGATGCATTGATTGCACAACTACAGGCCCAGATTCAGGCAGTGACCGCAGAGAGAGATCAGGCGAGGGCTGAGAGAGAACAACTCAGAGCAGAGAGGGATCAGGCTGTGCAACAGAGACAGGCTGCAGAGTTCAGGCAACCACAGAGCTAAGTCACAGACAACAGATTGAGAGTATGAAAACCTCCTCCTCCCAGGGTACAGTGCCAGTAAGATCTTACAAGGATGCTATCTGAGAGATAGAGTACTACTGACGGGCTTACCATGACACCATACGTAGAGCAGATTGGGTCCCAGAGTACTCAAAGCGGGCCAGCCAACGACCACTAGAGGGTCACGGTGATAGGGGTGAGGGCAGCATTCACAGAGATTGAGCTTGATCGAGATGACACACCTTTGTGCCTTATGGGCTTATTTTTTATAGTTGTATGGGCGTTTTGTACTGATTGACATATATGTACAGTGATCTGATTTATTCTTTGTACTATGACAGTGATATGATTGATGATATGATATATATGAGCTGATTTTGATGCGATGTACTGTGTTCTCCTTTATGCATGGATGGCTTACTTCTATATGATTTGAAATGATGTCCCTATGGATGCATTTATTTCTAATGATGTTTATGCAATGATTATGACTAACAAATTTATATTATGTTATGATATGATGTGCAATGATGTTATCTATATGATGATTTATTTTATGCCAATGTGATATGTGATATGGATTTTAATATGAAAAAATGATATGATCTATGGTATATGCAATGATGTGTGGAAAATGCTTATATATGAGATGATTTATGGATGGATGTAATGGGATGGTTCAATGAGATTCTTAGAATAACAAATGTTATTATCCTAAATGTAATTATTGATGATGTATGTAATGCAATGATATGTTAATGCAAAGTGATATGCTGATGCATAATGTAATGTGAACGTAAAGTGGTGAGATGATGTTATGATGTTATGCAAGTATGTATGCCTAATGAATTAAATGCTTATATACCTATTGCTTATGATTATGCAAAAATGATTATGGAATGCTTTTGTAGATGCTATGTGATGATTTAGATGGTAATATGAAATAGTTATAAAATGCAAATGAATGCTATACGATGCAATGCAATGTCATGGATGCACCTATTTATGAAGAATGTTTATGATAACCTATTTATATGATGATAAAAATGCAATGTGTATGTTTCTCATATGATATGCAATGCGTTAATGATTTGTGGATGCAGGATCGATGATGATGATGATGATGATGATCAACTGTCATAGTACCTTGTTAGTGTGGTTAGTAAGAAAAGAATGAGTCATTTCAACAAGATGCAAGATGACACAAATGCAAATGATGATGATGATGATGATGATGATGATGATTACTTTATGAGGAATTGGGATTTTCAAAGGGACAAATTTTCTTATGTTTGATAACACACGTGGTATGATGCATCAAGGTATAGAAAACCAGGATGGCATTGTACCTAGTGTGATGAACTTTGACTTGACAATCAGATAGGAGTATTCTTATTCACACCTGACATACGAAAACCTTGCTAGGATGTACTTCAGAAGTTTTAGACACCTCAGACCAAAAAATAGAAAGGTAAACCTATCCCTATAATAGTCAACAAGTTTCCCTAGACCTCTTCCATACATACCTAACAAAGTAAGTATTCGCTGAGGTTATATCACAAGGACGTCCAACAAGCACAATAGACAAAAGATAATGATCATTTCCCCATTCCTATTTCTCTAAATCCTCTATTTTGGGATATCATCGAGACGTCCTTGGAATGAGCGCAAATAAGATAAGTCAAAAGATAAAGACCAAGTAAATAAACAAACTAATGCTCTTCAATACCGCTAACAGAAAGAGGATGTGTTTTCTAAGGATGATAACCAAAACTTATTGCCAAAAGATAATGCCCATTGTAGGAATGATTCATCCTAGGACATGTTAGTGGATGGCGACACATCATTTCATTTATCCAAAGTGTTCTAAGGGATGATTGATATGGGACCAATTCAGATGATGAGTTACCAATATGAAGAGATGACCAACTTGTTTACGCACTAACTTAGGCTTAAGACTTGACGTTTTGAGTTTTACTTTAAAATCTGCTAGACTTGTTTATGATTATTTCACCAAAGGTTGAGGATGACGATTTGTTTATTATGGATGGTGTTTATTGCGGATGCAAGCGAGATGAGACAGATGGATTTTTTCAAGTATTTGGATGTTCTTGAAATTTTGCAATGTTTTGAGGCTATTTTTGGTATTTTTCAAGGTTTTACAAATGTTTTGATTTTTGATTATCTAATGTTTTTGGGATTTTCTGATATTTTGACCAAGAGACTAACCTAAAGACCTATCTTAGGGGTCTGGAGGGCTGGTCAATAGACTAGCCTTGCCTACGTTACATACGCAGAGACCACGTAGTTCGACTGATGACTTGAATGATTTACAGATGATGATATACATGATGAGATGTCAGTTTATTATGATAGACTCCTATAGGACTGACCTAAATGTCTCGGGGGATGATCAAAGATCAACCTTGCTTACGTTCAAGCTCAGAGATGACGTAGTTCGACAAGACGACTCTGTTTTTGACTTTTGATATGTTTTGAATGTTTTTTGGATTTTCTGATGTTTTGATGTTTTTGGGATTTTCTGAGTTTCTAATGTTTTTGGGATTTTATGAGATTGAAGACTTTAAGATCATACATGAATCCGATTCGATGAGAAGATGCTCCCATCGTGATGCAATAGACTACTCTGATAAAGGTAGGACAAACTGACCTTGAGGATGGGCCGAGTAGTACTAGGAGGGATCACGATATGAAAATAGGACCAAGCTATGGTGTGGATGCAAGTGGATGAGTGATGGATGAAGACTTGAATGTGATGGATGATGAAAGCGAAATGGAGGGATGATTTCGAACAAGCCGTACAGATCCTGCTGGATGGAAAGTGCTTATTTATGCAAGGCGCCTGTTTGGTAGGTTTTCACCAAGGTACTTGCCCAAAGTGCCACCGAAGTGGTTTTCACTAGAGGACGATTTTTTTTTTGATCATTTTTTGGATTTTTTTGGATTTTTTGCTTTTTTGATTTTTTTGTTGTCACCAAGACGCCTGTTTTCTAGGTTTTCGCTGAAGTAACCATTTTTCAGGAATTTTTCTGATTTTTTTGATTTTTGGTTCTATACCTTGAAAGATTTAGGCATAAAACTTTTTGAGATGGGAGCTATTCATGGGCTCCTGAGAGGTTCCCCTTCGGCTGTTGATAAGCTGATATGCCCCGACTTATAACTTGCTATGATGACGAAAGGTCCTAGCCAGTTAGGTTCAAACTTGCCTTTGCTGCTGGGGTTTGGGACATTCTTCTAATTTTCTTTTAAGACCAGTTCTCTGACTTGGAAAGTCCTGCTTCTGATTTTTTTGTTGTAGCTCCGTTTGAGTCTATTATGATAGACTTGTAAGTGATTTAGAGCATCTATTCATCTCTCATCCAGTAACTCCAGCTCATTTAGTCTTGAGACTCTATATTCTTCATCCGTGATAAGGTTTTGTAGTGATATCTTGAGGGATGGGAGCTCGATCTCAATGGGAAGTATGACTTCTGATCCGTAGACCAAGGAGAAGGGGGTGGCACCGGTGGGTGTGCGGATGCTAGTTTGATAAGCCCAGAGGGCGGGATTAAGCTGCAGATGCCAGTCACGACCTGTGTCATTGATTATTTTCTTGAGGATTTTGAGGATGGTTTTATTTGTAGGTTCTGCTTGGCCATTGCCTTGGGGATAGTACGGGGTGGAGAAGCAATGTTGGATTTTGAATTTTTTGCACAAGTTGTGAACCTCCTTGTTCTTGAATAGTGTCCCATTATTTGAGATAATGGCTTGTGGGACACCATAACGACAAATGAGATAGTTCAGGATGGATTTTGAGATTTTCTTCCTAGTGATATACGTCATGGGTATGGCTTCCACCCACTTTGTGAAGTACTCAGTTGTAGTTATAATGAATTTGTGGCCATTGGATGAGGTGGGTGTGATTTTTCCAATAAGATCGAGTCCCCACTATGAAAAGGGCCATGGTGTAATAATAGGATGAAGCTCTTGAGCTGGAGCATGGACGAGGTCCCCATGCTGTTGACATTGTAAACACCTTTTAGCATGATCATGTGCTTCTCTTTCCATTGTGGGCCAATAATACCCCATCCTCAGCAGTTTCTTGGCTATGGTCATTCCACTCGAGTGTGAACCACAGATATCGTTATGAACCTTGATTAGAGCGGTTAATGCCTCCTCAACATTTAGAATGCATAGCAAGGTACCTTCTATGCTTCTATGCTATAAGGTATCACCTAAGATGACAAATCTAGATGCCTTTTTGACAAAGGTTCATTTTAGGTTTGATGGGAGGTCAACGGGTATGACTCCTATGCGAAGATATGTGTAGATGTCATGGTACCAAGGATCACCAGGACCAACGATTTCACACATGAATTATAATTATGGTACCTTGAATTCAGGAATGAGAAGCTACTCAATCAAGAATTCATATTTGGGAACATTGTTGGGGATATTCAGTAAGGATCCAATTGTTGCCATGGGGTCTGCTGCTCTGTTGTTGGTTCTAGGAATATGCTCAAATGTTATTTCAATGAAAGATTATTTGAGAGTCTCCACCAATTTCTTGTATGGAGTGAGCTTATCATCCTTGGTCTGATATTCATTATTGAGTTGATTTATGATTAACTGAGAGTCTCCGTAGACTTTGGGAGCTATGATATTCCATTGCACTGCTATCCTAAGACCTATAGTCAAAGCCTCATATTCCGCGATGTTGTTAGTGCAAGGAAATGCTAGTTTGTATGACCTTGGTATTCAGTCCCCCTATGGGGTGATGAAGAAGACACCAACTCTTGATCCATGTTGTGTGTATGATCCATCGAAGTATAGTTTCCAGTGGTCACCTACGTTGAGGTTAAAAATAGATTCATCTAGAAACTCTGAGACAAGAGGATTCTCAGAATAGATAGGTGCTTCTGCAAGTTGGTCTACGATAACCTGAACCTTGATTTCTTTTCTCTCCACATACTCGATGTCATATTCTAATAATATCATTACCCACTTTTCCATTCTGCCGGTTAGTATTTCCTTTGATAGTAGATACTTTAGGGGGTCAATTTTGGCGATGAGCTTGATCTTGTGTGCCAACATGTAATGTCTGAATTTTTGTGATGCAAACACTACTGCGAGGCATGCTTTCTCGATGAATGAGTAGTTTAGCTCATGACCAACCATTGTCCTATTGATATAGTAGATAGCCCTCTCTATTCCGTTTTCATCATGCTGAGCCAAGAGAGCCCCAAGGGCTGTTGCTGTTGCAGACACATATAAGATCAATGGTTTCTTTGGGATGGGTGGCATTAAGACTGGTGGTGTTAGTAGATATTCCTTGATTTTGTTGAATGCTTCTTTGCACTTTGTATCCCATTTGTACGCTACCCCCTTGTGGAGTAGGTGAGAATATGGATTCTACTTATCTGCCAGTTGTGCTATAAATTATCGGATGATTGAAGTCTACCTTGGAGACCTCTCAATTGCCCTAATGTCCTTGGTGCTTCCATATCGAGGATTGCTTTCACCTTCGTCGGATCCACCTTGATACCCCTCATGGACATTATGTATCATAGCAATTTACTTGATTGTACGCCGAAGACGCAGTTCTTGGGATTTAGTCTGACTTTGTATTCCTTCAATCTTTCAAAGATAGCACTTAGGGTTGCTATATGATCTTGTATTTTTATTGACTTAGCTAGAAAGTCATCGACATAATCTTCAACTGTTTTATGAATCATGTCATGGAATATCAATGTCATGGCCCTTTGATAGGTTGCTCCTATGTTCTTTAGGCCAAATGGCATCATGTTCCAATAGTAGGTCCCCCATGGACAAGTGAAAGCCATCTTATGTTGATCTTCTTTTGCTATCATGATCTGGTTGTATCCTGAAAATCCATCCATTATTGATAGCATCTCATGTCCTATTGTCATGTCTACAATCATGTCAATGTTAGGAAGTAGGAAATCATCCTTTGGAAATGCCTTGTTCAAATCTATGAAGTCCATGCAGATTCTAATGGCTCCGTCAGGTTTTGAAACAGGTACCAAATTTGACACCCATTCTGGATAATCGATTGGTCAGATAAATCCTGCATCTAACAACTTTTTGAGCTCCATTTTGACTAACAAAGCGATTTGAGGATGCATTTTCTGAAGGTTTTGTTTGATCGACTTTGCTTCTGGATACACTGCTAAGTGATGGACCGTAGTCTCTGGATCAAGCCTTGGCATGTCAACATAACTCCATGCGAAGTTTATTTGTCTTTCCTTTAGAAATTCTGCTAGGAGTTCTTGCTCTTCTGATAATAGTGATTCCACATAGAATGTGATATGCGAGGCCTGCTATGTTCTTAGGTTGACAGGATTGCATTTTTCGGCCAAGACTGCTGACTTCTCTTGATGAATAGCTCTGAGAGGAAGATTGAATCCTTCATCCTCAGGCACCTCAGAGAGGTTTTCACTATTGGATACATCCTTTATTTTTACTATTTTCTTGTTAGAGAGTGCCACAGTGTGGTTTTCACTCAAGGACTTGGATATGATTCTTAGCTTCTCACTTTTGTGACTGAATAATTCAATCGTTTCCCCATAATAGGCATATGTGTCCAACTCCATTATAAAACCTGCTTTGTGATCCCCATATGGAATGTTGTCCCTTAATCCCATGAATTCTAAGAGTGCCTCATCATTTTTGAATGTATCAAGAACCGGTGGTCCTCGTTGGTCATAGTCGATCAGTTGGGGGTACACTAAATGAATCTCATGATTTGGATGGTCTATTTCAAAGGATAAGGTACTAATCATACACAGGGTGATATCTTCGAATAGCCTAGGTAGATTGGATATGGGTTCCTCATCATCGCTACTAATATAGGCCTCGGTTATAAAGTTATGTGTGTCTCTACCTGTGAATATTGGTGAGTGTACTTGTGCTAGTACTGGCAGAGGAGAAATATTAACCATTCTAACCGAAGGACTTCAGCCATGTATGGTTATTCTCGGAGGGGTACATCCAAGACCAAGATTTGTTATGGGTCGCATCTCTGGCATGATAGTTATTATGAACCCATTGTCATTTTGTCCCAGTCTTTGATTTATGTTGTAGCCCATTGCAAGCATCATTTGTAGGCCCTTGCTTGTCTCATCCATTGGTAAATTAGCTGCCAGTCTTTCATCTTGATACAACATGTGAGATGGATTTGCTTCAATAACCTCATGGCCAAGGTCTCCCCATCTTGTGAATTCGGGATAGTTTTCAGGATAGGTTTGTGATGTGGAAGCTTGATTTTCTTGTGGACGTCCCCGTGATCTAGGAGATTGTGGTAACTCTCCTATCACAAAAGCATTGTTAGGGAGTTTGTAGCTTCCACAATCATCCTCCTGGATGATGAGCTTGATATCAGAGATGGTGGGGATGGCGGGTGTCTCTATCGCAGAAGTGGACGCGAGAGTGGTGGGGTCGATGTATGGTGTGGATGGGCCCTCATCATTCTTTGGAACTTGGGGAATTTTGTAATACTTGGCTTCAAGATTTTTGCAATATGAAAACGGTTCGGGATCTCCATGGATGGTAACCTCTTGTCCATTATGTGTAAATTTCACACATTGTTGGAAGGTTGATGCTACGACTTTCATCACATGGATCCATGGGCGCCCCAGGAGGATATTATACGGCAAGTCAAGATCCAAGACCTGACAGGTGGTTTCCATGAGCATTGGACCTACTTGAATAGGGAGTTTAATCGTGCCCTGGGACACTCTTTCTTGGTCATCATATGCTCTTATTGTGATGCCCTTTCCTTTGTCGATGAAGTCTTCTGATATTTTCAACTGCTTAATGAGGCTGAGAGAATAGATGTTTAAACCTGCACCTCCATCCACCAAGACCCTTTTGATTTTTCTCTTGTTTACAATGGCTTCCAAATGAAGTGCATGGTTATGAGATGGTTGGGCGGGGAGATCTTGGTCAGAGAATGTAAGGAGATTAGGCGTTATGATATTTCTGACCATAGCTTGGAATTACTCTGCATTGAGATCTGCGGGGACAATGGATGAGGCTAATGCTTCCTCGAGAATCTTTTTATGCATTGATGAGATTTTTAACAACTCCATGATGGAGATGTGTGTTGGTGTTCTCTTGAGTTGGTCTAGGAAATTGTAACCATTAGGCACAGATCTAGATGAAGGGACTCTATTTGGTTGGGATGATCCTGCAATGGTGACTTTATCGCCTCTTGTGGTGACTCCACAATCTTCGGCATGGGCGCCCTTGATAGTGATGACCATGCAGTCTTCATTTAGGGAGGCCACGACTGTTTCATACACATGATTTACATTTCCATTCCCTTTATCATTTCTATTCCCTTTGTTGCCATGATTCAGCATCAGATTCGTGTAGATTTTAAGATCCTGATTTCCTGTAGGTTGTTCCACGTTTATGATTTTCTTGTCAATGAGATCTTGGATGATGTTTTTGAGTCTCATGCAACTATTTGCAGTGTGACCTTTGATTTTATGAAATTCACAATGTTGATTCTCGTTACACCAAGGGGGTTTGACATCGGGTTCTTGGTAATTCTTGAATGTTGGAGGCTTGATGAGTTTTTTGTCGATCAATTTTTTCATTATGTCCTCCAGTGGTTCCCCCAAAATAGCATATTTTCATTTGGGATAACTTTTGCATTGGGGTGGTCCCCTTTGGTCATTGAGATTATTGATGGTTGGATTGTTGTTGGGTTGGTATGTTGTGTGATGAGTGTTTTGGAGTTGATTTTGGATTTGCGGTGCGGGTGTATGTTGGAATGGGGCACTAATGACCACCTTGGCATCAACGACACCATCATTAGTAATGTTCTTGTTTCATGCCCATGTGCAAGGTTTATCATTATAATTAGATGGTGGGCGGTTGTTTTGCTGTTCGTGATATGATGTTGATTCTGCGGGTTGAGTCACAAGGGCTCTTTTGATGCTAAGTGCCTTGGAGATCAATTGTTCATATGTAGTGATACCCTGAACCTTGAGATGAAATTCCAAGCAACTTTCAAGGTTGGCTATGATGGTGCAAACTTGTTCTTCTGGCATGGTCCACTTGCTCCGATTGGCCTTGGATTGCCATCGTTGAAGGAATGAAGCGAAAGATTCATTCTTTCCTTGTTTCAGAGCCGAGAGTTCTTCGAGACTAACATCCATTGCAATGTTACATGCATAGTTCTTAATGAATGCGTCCCTAATTTCTTGGAATTTTTTAATGCCTGAAGGTAAGTGAGAGAACTATTCTATAGCAGGGCCTACCAAGCTTCTAGGGAATAGCCGCATTAGATAAGTATCGTCATATGCGACTCCATGCAATGAACCTGGAATTCCCTGATGTGATATTTAGGGTTTCCCATCCCTCGATATTTGTCAAGTTTGGGGATTTCAAATCCATTGGGGAATGGTTTCATGTCTAGGCTCCTATCAAATGGATAGGGACACAATTTGCTTGGTGTTTTGGTTGTTCTCCCTAATTGAAGGTCGAGCACTTGTTGCGAGAGCAACCTGAGTTGTGTCATCACATCATTTTGGGGATCAGGGGGTGGGATGAAAGTGTTTTGGGGTGTTGCAATCATGGGTTGGATGGGTGGGTTGGTCGGTGCATTGTTTGATGGTATCTGTATGTTTTGGCGAGAGAGGTAGGCTTCCACTTGCTTTTGTATGAAAAATGCTTGTTGTTGATCTTGCTGTTGTTGCGCTAAGATTTGTGCTTGTTGTTACGCTTGTTGCTATTCCAACAATGCTTGTTGTTGTGCTTGCTGTTGTTCCAACAACACTTGTTGTTGGGCTGCCAATTTTGCTACTTCTTGCTGCTCTTGGTATTGCTTTAGTGCTTGTTGATATGCCTGCAATTGCGCTGCTTATCTTTATGCAAGAAGTTGTGCTTGATATTGAGCTTGTTGTGCCTAATATTGAGATTGTGCTTGAGCCTGCGCTTGGGCTTGTACTTGTGCTTCTTGTGCTTATGCGGCTTGTTGCTGCAATAAAAGTTGGGCTTGAGCGGCCCTTTGTGCTTGCAATGCTTGTGCAGCTTGGGTGGCTTGTTGTTGTTGTTGTTGCAATAATGCCTGGGCTTGCACGGCTTGTTGTGCTTGTAGTGCGGCTTGTTGTATGGATTTTTGTTTTTTCACTTGTTGGTATCCCCTTTGAAAAGCTGCTTGTAATGCTGCGTTGGATTGACTTGATGTGGTGAATGTTGGTGGTGGTGGGGGTGGTGGTGTATTTTGAATGGTGGTAGGTGATGATGTTGTGTTGATGTTTTGGGTGTTGGATAGTGGTATTGATGTGATGGTTGGTCCTTGAGAGACCATGCTTTGTGATGTTATGGGTGTCTTTGATGATGTTTCCATTGCTTGTGCATTTATCGTTTCCTATTGCGATATCAACGATAAATTTTGAATGTTTGGTGCAATTCTTTGATTGATGGTTGGGATATTGCTTTGATTGATGGTTGGGATATAGGTTTGATTGATACTTGGTAGGGGAGGAAGCCCTAAACCAACGAGTGGTGCGGATGATAATGGTAATGGTGGAAGAGGTGGAAAGGTGAGGGGTGTGAGTTGTGAAAATGTTGTGGTGTCAAATATGCCCCCTGGTCTGAACATATCTCCCTCTTCTTGTGAATTTGTGAGAAGAGGTGTTTGTGGTGTTGCGTGAAAAAATGATGATGATGGATCGTGATGGAATGTGAGAGGAACATTCTTGTGTAATGGGTTTTGGGGTTCCAATGTGGTGTTTGCGTCCAAGTTTTGATTATTAACAAGGGGATGTGCTTGAAGAGCATTGGGGAATGTGTTTCCCTTGTTGACATTGGGTTGGGTTGGAGCAAATGATGTTGTGATTTGTGGAATATTTTGCGTGATGTTTTGGGATGAAGGTGTAGATGAAATGGGTATGGTGGCTAAGATAGGTGGAAAGGATGTCTCCACTATAGTACTTACATCAAAATCCGAAGGCAACTTGGCCCCTTGTTTTGCTAGTTCAAGCATGTATAACGAAGGGTTGAGTCTCATCATGATGTTGATGATTTTATGATTCTCTGGATTTTGAAGCATTTCAATCATTTCCTCGCGAGACATTCCAAAGGTAAGATCCTCTCCTTGATTTTCTTCTTGCAGATTTTGCGATGATGAGAGGGTCAGTGGATTACTTGATTCAGCGGGATTCATTTCTGCGTTTGTTTGGCTAAGATCGCTTGAAGCGGGTGTTTCTTTGCTGGCTTCCACACTCTTCTTGTATTGAGATCTAGTTAGAACCATAAAACAAGGATCAATCTTTGAGAATATGGGAGACGAATCTTGATTCTTTGGATTTATCGTTATCTTATGCCCTAAAGTATAATGTTTTTAGGATGCCTTGAGGATCAAAGGTGATGATATGATGATGATGTTTAGGGATGGATGATGCGGATGTTGTGGCTTTTGATAAATCTTGAATGAGACACTAGGCTTTTAGGACTTGCAGATTTTGATTTTGATTTTGGGATTTTGTCCTTGATTTTTATTTTAATTTTGATTTGGATTTTGAACAAAATGACCCTAAGATGTTGGATGATGATCTAAGGGATAGCTTTGTTCAAAGGATGATAATTTGAATATGTGTGAGGAGAAGGATGCATCTACCCACACCTATTCAAACAAGATGATTGTTTCCCTAAGTATATGAAGAAGGATTCATCTACATACACTAAGCTAGACAAGATGATTTTTGATAACTTTGACTAAGTATATGCAAAAGGATGCATCTACACATACCTAGCTAAAGGTGTTTTTGATAATTCTTTCAAGGATTTAGTCTCAATGATTTTGATGATTTTGATTTTTCCACAAAGCCTAGTATCAAGGTTGATTTCAAGATTTTCCAAAAGGTGATGATGAGATGGATTTGTTTTGATGTTTTGGAGGATGGATAAAAAATATTTTGATATGTTTTGATCCTAAGATGAACCTAAAAGGTATACCTTGTTTGCCTAGACCTAGGTATTGAAGAGCATGCAAATGATTCCTATAGACCTTTGTAACCAAGAAATGATTTCATTTGAACATTCATTTTCGGATTTTCAATCAATGATTTGTGCTTTGGGATTTTTGGGTCTTCAACACATATGAAAGTTCATTTTTATTAGCTTTGCTTAATGTCTTTATTTTACCAAAAACACTTTCTTCAATTAGGTTTTCAAACTAAGATGTCCAATGTCTTAATTTCTTCAAATCCCACAAGATATGTTATGTGGAAATTCGATGAACTTAAGGCAAGGTTTTTCCTATTGTTTACTTAAGGAGACAAATCGAGATATAATCCAATGTTTAGAAACCTCTAAGGATGTGAATCCCAAGGGCAAGCAATAACATATGGATTGAGTCAATTGTATTTTTCCTCAAAAGGGTTTGAAATTTGATGTTAAGTATTTGTTTTTGAGATGTTTTCAATCAAGCAATGCATTTTGTAACCCAAGAATAAGTACAATCCTATGGATGTGAAAGACAATATTTGTTGGATTCCCACTTGGACAAGTCCAGCTACACTTATCTCTAGCGAATGGTTAGATGTTTGACCCCATTGGATCCCCTCCACAACACTCACTTATACGGGGCAGCCGAGCATCAACACCCATGAAACTCCCATGGCATGTTTTCCATTTCTACTAGAAGACCATAAAAGTGTGGGGTGGCTTGAGAACGACCGTTCTTACACCAACAAATAGATAAAAATATTTTGGCAAATTCTAGCACATGGGTTTTAGTAAGGACTTTCTATTTGTGGAGATTGACCCATACGGCAAGAGTCCCCTTTCGGATCCATCTTGTCAGAATCAACCGCGTGATATTGGCGTTTCTTCCAATATCCACATTTATATCCTGGTTGGAAATACTCTTGGCTTTAGAGTGTTACCGGTTGAGTCGTTCCCTTGGGTGAGTACTTTTTCCCCAAGGCAAGCCATCTAGGATAAACAAAAGCGAATGAAGAACACTATTTGTAACTCGATCAATCCTTGTTGGCAACAAAGAGAGAGAATATACGCAACAATTCCCCCACTCACACTCGTATAATATTCGTATAATATTTTGTTCAATTTTTAAGCCCAAATCAAAGTGTGGAGGTGATTGCTTTGTCTTAACCCAAAGTCGTGAAAAAGGACTTTTGATTCTCAAGATCGCTATAAAGCACGAGAGAAGCGCATACGTCCTTTTTCAATGGCTTTAGTCTAAGTAATCCCTCATGAAAAACAAAGCTACACTTGTTCTTTTTAGATCCACAAAGCAAAATGTGAGTTCGTTTTAGAGCACCAAATCACAAGTGAAAGACATTTGTTCAATTTTTTAATCCAATAAAAAAAATCTAGTAAGTTGTGATCCTAAAGTTTGTTTTAGCCCTTGCAAGAAATGGAAAATGTCCTTTTTGAGCCCAAACGAAAATTAGTGTCCTAAGAGGGAGAAGATAACAAATTCCTAAAGAAGTGTTAAACAAACACTAGAGTGTTTAAAAACAATTTGATTTCGTAAGACATAGCCCTCATGCTCCTTCTTTCTTCGATTTCAATTTCCAATGTACAAAGAAGATAACCTCTATCATTCATGCCTTAGGGTGTGTCCTTCCTAGGCATCATCATCATTTTGAGGGACCCCTTTTGACATTTAGGGATCAATCCTCTCTACCTCAACATTATTCAGGATATGTCCTTCCTGAATTTGGCAATCTTTGACATTCATCATTGTGCGAACCTTAACCTTGGTACCTGTAAAACAACATGAATAAACAAGTTAAACAAGGAATTGCAAGCCAAAAACAAGGATTCCCCATGAAATCCATTTACAACCTCAAACTAGGAAAGAAAGTAGTGAAGAACACAATGAAAATGAAAAAACAAAGATTAAATCCTAATTAGATGTGCAAACTCATGATCCCATGGGGGAATTGGTGTCAATTTGATGTGAAAATTGGCCCTTTCCCAATTCCTGTGATGCAAGCTTCGAATGTTGAAGATGATATTGATCCACTTTGATGAAAGATGAGAATTCCAAGCCAAATTTGCAAAAAGCCTAGCTAAAAATTCAATGATGGATGGAAATGACTCAATATTTTAGCATGGTAACTTTGCTTGGATTGTGGATGATCAAATGAGGATATAAGCTCTTTATTTATAAGATTTCAAGATGGATGAATGTCCAAATTTGAGCAATGTGGGACTAACATTCATCCAATGATATGGTGCCACTTATCAAGCTATGAATGGATGATGGATGTGCAAGATTTGGGGTTTGTGCCAATAAATGCCAATATTTGAAATTCAAATTTGTTGAAATGACATGCAAGAGGGAAGGGAAAATGCAATAAATTCCACTTGGCTCAAGGCAAAGGACATGTAAGATGAATTTATTGCCTTGTTGGATGTACATGTTGACTTGGAATTTTTGAATTCAAATTGAGAGAATATTCCAAAAGATGCCTTGTGAGGAAAATAGAGATTTAATAAATGAATTAAATCTATTTTCATGTGCAACTTGCATTATCTAGAGGATTTGACATGAGATGAGATTAAATTAATCAAGGGTTAATTAATTTAATAGGAGATTTGATGATGTGACTTATTTGACTTAGATTTATGGATTTATTTAAATCAAATAAGAGAGGAATATGATAAGAGGCTAATTAAATAAAGGTTTTGATTTATTTAATTAAAAGGGATGGTGTTAGATTAAATCAAATAAGGTTTTAATTTATTTAATTTAATGGATGGATTTTAGAGATTTAATCAAATAAATTGATTATTTAATTAAATAGGGATAATTAGATCAGATGGATTGATTTAATTAACAAGAGAAAGTGACTTAATCAGACAAAATGATTTATTTAATTAAGAGAGGAATTATTGATGAATTTAATCAGATAAGAGAATTTGATTAAATGGTTAGACCAAGGGATGATTCAGGAAGAAACGATGTTAGTAAGTCAAGATCAAATGCACGATGTCAATCAGTATATTTTACGTGTCTACAGTCATCTTGGCATTGTCAAAAATTTGACACCCCGGCATCTCATCATCATCAAACCTGACATCTTGACATTAGAAAAATGGGTATTCGGACGCACTTGGAAAACACTTGGAACTTATCTTTTGGATTTTTATCATGTTACTAGTTTTTTCAGCGAGATCCAAACAATAGGATTTAGAGAAGCAGCGACGTATCATAACGTTTGTTTTGACTTGTTGACATGCATGATTACTAGTTTCTCAACGAGGTCCTGATTTTGGGATTTAGAAAAAATGACGTATCATGATAATGGCTCTATTTTTGTATTTTGGCAATCATGCTGCTAGTTTTTCAAGGATGTCCTGGAAACAAGATATAGAGAAGCAATGGCGTTTCATGAATTGTCCTTCTTGTCTTTTTTTGCTTGTGGTTGATTATGACAAAAAGACTGGGGCAATTGCGCTCTTCGTATGAGTCATGATCATCCTTATCTGTGACTTCTTGTCTTATGTGATGGTACGACTTTGTACACCTTGATCTATGTCATATCATGGTGTTTGTTGGCCATTACAACAGTCTACCCAATGATGATTAAGAGCAATAATAATTAAAGTCCTATGCTAAAGTTTTGAAGGATTTGGTCTAGGAACTAACATGCATCTCCTTCTGTCTTGTCATCTTCTCTCACTCATCTCATATAGGCATTGCATCTATATCATCATCCATATCTTTTGCACTAACATTTCTTTGTGTCTTCATATTCTAGTCTTCTCATTAATTTCAAGAGAACACCCATGTTCTTGGAACCTGTTTGTCCTCTCGAGGGGGCATACCATAACCCTCCTCGTCATTCTTCCTCATCTTATTTTTCACTGGGGCATATCTTTGAATTTTCTTCTTTGTCACAATGCGACATGCTACATTATGACAAAGAGGGAAAAAATGTAGACATTTAAAAATGACCTAGGCCTGCAAGCTCTATTTTTACCACTTTCATCCTAACATAATTATGACATTTAATTATGTCATTGGTCCACATTCAACTATTAATTAAATAATACATTATTATTTAATTAATTCATGTCTCTTGTATTCTTCATGATTATTAAATAATTAAATTATATTTATTTATTCAATACATCACTAAGGGTCTATTATCTTCTTACAATTAAATAAATTTATTAATTTATTTAATTACTTTTATTCATTTATTCTTCCTAATTATTAAATAAATGAATTTCATTTACTTATTTAATATGTCACTAATTCTCATAATTAAACGAATTTATTATTTTATTTAATTATTAAATCATATCTTCTAAATTAAATAATTATTTTTAATTATTTAATTGTCAAAATTAATTTTTCTCTCATTTTAAATAAGTTAATTATTTAAAATGATATCACATTTTTGACTGACAGTTCATTTTAGTAAATAATCTGAAAATCAATTATTTATTATCTCACAAAATCCATATTTTGAGTTGATTTAATTCAAATTGGTAACTTTCTTCCAAAAATCAAGTAATTGAGCAAATTATTGATTTTCTAAATCTGATCTTCAGTTCAACTCTTATCTTCCTGATTTTTTGAATCTCACAAATCAGGTAGTCTTTATCTTGTTGATTTTTGAAAATATTTATTTTTCTAATTAATTATCTCATTTATTCTCCACCGTTGATTTGATTTTTTCAAATGACATCTCGACCACTCACTTAATGATTTTTCCCTAACCCTGATTAGGGATTGTTAGATTAAATCTTGTCCTCTGATTTTAGGTCTATGTCGAAAGTCGATCTCATCCGTCCATTCAAAATGATATTTTCTATAAAATGCTATTTTTCTCACATTTTGAGATTACACATGAATTTCGTTCTTTTGGTGCATAAATACTTAGAGTTATTTGGCATTTTAGAGTCATATTGTCATAGGCATAGGCATAGGCATAGTTTTATTTAAATCCTTCAAAGCTTGTGTAGGACTTAGTCTTTGTTTTCAGATTTCTCATACGTTCGATTTGAGGGCAACATTTGTAGCAAGTTAGGAGGTGCTACGAAGAGGAATCATGGAAGCTTCAATGGTTATCTGGTATAAATGTTTCTTCTCTTAGTTTTCAATGTACTTCATAGTTCTTTGGGTTTATATGCATTGTTGATTTTCTAACATCTAACATACCTAAAATTTATCCTTAGATACAAATTTTATGTTAGATGATTCAATGGTGTTTATGATTTGATGCTTGAAGTAATTTAGCAATCTCTAGTCCATACTTTTTGTAGCTGGCTGATTGTGAGTTGCTTTGCAAAGTTAGCCTGGACTTTAATATTCATTGTGCTTAGTTCAATTGTGAATGTTTGTTCATTTCAACTGCAATAGGGTTGTTTTGGATTAATGTTCATGATTTGAAAATATTTCGTGCCTTAGAAGATTGCACTATTTCTATAAGATTTTAGGTTTATCTAGGTCAAGCAAGAATTAGTTTATGAGGGATTGGTTCATTTCAAGTATTTTTTCATTTGCATTGTTAATCCTAGGATTAGTTTTAGTCTTAGAAATCTCTCTAAACCCTTATCTCTTTTGCTATTTATTTTGAATCCGGGTTGGTTCTAGATTGAAGGCATCACCATAGTGTTACATCTAATGAAAGTACACTTCCAACATTGTTCATTTTTAAGGCCCCTTGTGATTACCAACAATTTCACATTATCACTGAGTTATTTATGCATTGTCAAGACCTGACATTAGAGACCTTGGGGTTATCTCTTTATACTTGCTGATAGAGATTTACCTTTCAAGAGATATAGGATATCATATTCTGTCTGAGTTGTTGCTGTGCAGAAAACACCATCAATAGAGAGTAATTACAAAAACACATCAAACAATAATATCTGGATAAATAATAATAAAAGAGGCTCAAATATCAACACCAAAGTGCAACCCTACAAAGATAAAATCTTCGCCCTCTAGATGGCTTCCTCAATACAACTTATCAAAAATAAACAGTTTTACTAGACTAATGGTATTAAGAAGAATTTATTACTCATGTAGAATTATTTGAGTAGGATTGCATATGATCACTCTAGATCAAGGCCAAATGAAGTAAGATTCCAACAATAAAGAATAAAATTAAGATGAGTTTGATTGCATTACAACATTCTTCAGACATAACTTACTAAAGCTTCCATGCTCTGATACCAAGATTATTAGAGGGTCATGTAGCTAGGCGAGGATGGGATTTGATTGTATCTGAGATAGAAGCAACCAACGGTGGAGGCTGACGATTGAATGGTTATGAATTCTGACTACTATTACAAAAGAAAATATTATAGAAGATGTATTCTGCAAGTTATCTTCTTGATATCTTAGATTGCAATTATGCGTAGAGATAGAGCATACTCAATCACAAGCATAAAGAATGGACTCTAGAGCTTAGGACTCTAAGACTTCAAATGAAAACCCAATCAAAACTTGTGATACCCAAAATGCTTCAACAAAGGCTTATTTATAGGAATTTGATGATCAAAATAGATAGTAAAAGAGAATCTAACCTATAATAATAGGTGTTGTGCCCTCAGCACACACGCCCCGTTCGGAACAGGGACCCTCTTTTTATTTTGCCTTGCCGGGTTGTTTTAGATGTCGCCTCATTTTGCGTGCCCTATTTTGGTCTCCTAGGTGGTCAGCATACCTTTGAAGTTTTACCATAAGTTGATCGAGCTCCTCCCCTTTAATTTTGTTAAGTTCAGGTGGCTTGCGGGGTCTCTCTGATAGTTTTCCTCTGCCAGCGGCCTTGGGCCCGGCCGGGCCCACCCCTTCGGGTTTCCCTGGCCAGGTTTCCTCATCGTGTCCACTGTCCCGAATGACGGATGACTTCCACCTTCTCGGGTCCCAGGTCCCGACCCCCTGATCTCTGTCTGTTGGAAATTTCAAAAGTTGTGGCTGCCTTCGAGCTTGCTGGGCCTGTACCTCTGGACTTCAGCTTCCGGAACTCTGTGAGGGTTTCACCGTTCTCGACGGTGGACCTCTGGTGGAACTCCACCTTTCGGGCCCCGACCTTCCCGTTGCCGCCGATAATTTTGAAGTCCAATTTTCTAAAACGGCCGCCGCTCTGAGCCTTCCCGGTCACCGGACCCCGGACCTCCCACCGCCTTCTGGGTTTTTGAATCCACCAACCCAATTTCTCACCGTACGTGCATTTAATGAAGCCATTAATGGCAGTTGGGGTATAAATATCTTGCCTAAACCTGTCATTCTCACTTGTCAGTGTTGCAGGTGATTAGGTAACTTGCCAGTGGAGTCCACCGCCTTCGTCGATCATCGCCATCGCACCCGCTACTGTCACCTTGCTGACCGTTAGTGGATCCCACACCTTACCGCATCGAGTTTCTGAGGTAGGTTTACCGTTTTCCCTCCCCAAGCTTTTTTTCATGATTTTAAACCTAAAGTGATGAGGAACCCAAATCCAAAATACATTAGAAAGGTTAAATATGATGCAATGCACAAAACCCATGTCTTAAAAACTTGAGAAAACCCTCGAAAGTACCCTCATGATCAATCCAGAGCTTCACTTCAGTGCATCTATTCTTCACGTAGGGGAGTTCATGCCCTCCGGGCCTGGGTCCTCTCTTGGCGGTCGAAAACTAAAAACAATGAACATTTTCCAAACTGCGATTTGACCCTTCGGGCCTGGATCATCGGACCTCCGTCCTTCCCCCGCTGTTGAGACTGAAAAATTAAAACATAAATCTGGTCAACATTTTGGCTCTTCGGGCCTGAGCCACCAGACTTCTGTGTTCGGAAGTCCACGAAGATGCCACCGTCTCAAACGGTGAAATTTCCCCGTCCACCCGAGCCCCAGGGGCCACCTTTCCCTTCGCCGTCTACATTTGATATTTACCAAGCGCCCTCCAGGTTCCCAGGTCCCGGCCCGTGGACTTCCATCCATGGGCTTCTATGGGGCCTTTGCCGTCTCAAGCTGTGAGCACGCGACGTCTTCCCACGTCGTGGGTCCTGGATGATCTTTTGCCGTGGGGGTTTCCAACTGGTGAGCCTCGACATCCTCATCATTGCCAGGTCCCGCCCTTCGAAACTCCATTCGGATTCCACCGCCCCTAACTTCGAACCTTCGCCGAAACTTCACCCTCCAGGCCCCGGTGTCCCCTCAGTCGTCTGTATACAAGATAGATTTCAAACGACAAATCCTCGATGGCTTTCCGCCTCCCGGGCCCTGGGATTCCATGCACCACTAGGAATCTAGCATTAAACTAAGAACGACCTTGCCCCTTCCAGGCTTCGGGCTCCAGAACTCCATTCCTCCTCCGTTGTTCCAAAAGGGGAAATTCGCGCTTGCCCTTCCGAGTTCCGGGCTTCACCTCCCTATTTGCCATGAAAAATCATAGTGAAAATCCAACGTCCGACCCTGATGCCGGGTACGGCCCACCGGCCCCCCCTCAGGACTTCCGCTTGACAATTGCCATCTCGATTAGCGAAATCATGATGGCATCCTGACCCCTTGGGCCCGAACACTTAAAATTTGAACCATTTCTGGCCGCCCTTGGACCCGTCGGGTCTTGGGCCCTGGGGTTTAGCTCCCGGAACTCCATTTCTGCTCGAGCATTCCAAATAGCCAACTCTGGACGGCTTTCTGAACTCATACCTCTGAATGCTACTAAATCGATCCAAATGAGCTCAAATTTGAAATCTAATCTCGACCCACGTGCTTAAATTTGGCCCTCTTTGTTATGATCCTTTTGAACCATCAAAGTTCGGTCGGGAAAGATCTCCTAGATCGTTTCACCCGGTTTGCCTTTCCAAAACAACATTCTTTCTAGGGAAGTCCGGGCTTCTAGGCCCAGACTGTCTAAGAGCCCTCAATCAAAAGACCAATGACATCGAGAGATAAAAGTATCATGTTATGCATGATAGATTATTTAAAATTTATTTCATCTTTTGGATTTCAACTAACATAAAGATTCTCGTGATCAATTGCACTGACTACGCCTTTGTTTGTAGAATATATGGAATCGAGAGTGGGACCTTCGGGGGTAGCCGTCAAAAAGGACAAAGGAAAGAAGTCAGGAAGAACTCCTCAAGGAAGAGAAGACAAGGACCAAATGAAATACCAGTTCCAGGGTCAACCCCTGCACTCGAAGGTTACCACAGATTGGAAGGAAATCACTGATACCAATATCAGCCATGTCAATATTGATGAGTTTACACAAAGGGTCAGGGTTAATCCGACAACCAAGAATGCGAGGCTGATTAGAAAAAGTGGAATTGCAAAAGCTGCAGGCTTCCCTCCATCCCTCATGGCCCCTGAATTGGTCATGGCTTGCCGATAGGCATATCAACCTAACACGAGGACAATTGTTGACAAGGATGGTAACATTCTCGTCGACATGTCGGCTGAAGGAATCAAAAAGACCTTCCATATCCCCACTTTTCAAGAAATGGAAACACCTACCATAGAGGAATGCCAGGAAGCATGGAATGACAACCCGACAGGCTGCAGAAGGTTAATAAATTAGCATTGGCTTAAAGAAAAATGGGGCAGCGCTGCGAAGGTTCCTCACGAACTCTTTCACAGTGATTTCCATGAAGATTACCATGACTTGGTCACAATGCTAAGCAGGGTAATGGGCCTCCCTACGGCCACCTTATTTCAGGAATGGATAGTATACTTCATCGAACAAATCCTTCGTGGGAATGAGGACGTCACCACAAAGATTTTGTTCTACTGGGGAGGTATAATAAGCGACTGCTTCCATGAGCAGTTTGTCAATGTCAAGAAGAGTTCCATGTTCTACATGACTTCATATCTCGTCTACTCCTTAGCAGATTAGAGACAATACAATGGGTTGTTTGTGGCACCCGATGGGGAGCAGGGTTGAAGATTGAAGGCCTATGACAGATACCCCCAGCTCCAGTACCGAAACTTCAAGAAGGAATATTGTAGGGTAAATGACGCCTTCATTGGCCATATCATCAGAATGATTTCTGTGGATTTTGAGAAGAAGGTTTCCCACAGTGCCCGGGCATTCTTAAAGCAATATGCCTTCCTCTTCATCCAATATCTGAAGTTCACATACATCCGTGCCCAAGGATTCACCGAAAGGCCAAACAAGTTGCCTCAATACCTCAACGACCGAATCATCCTATTGGAGCTTTCTCAGTAGCTCCAACACATACAGGAAGTCTTCAGCAGCAAACACGTAGTAGAGATCTCTTATCCCATGACCTTTGGTCAGGGCATGTATAAATTACAAACTTCCCAGTGCGCTGGTAACTCTGAAAAAGAATTGAAGGACTATCATTTTCACGTGCACACTGCTCGCCTGTGAATGGACCCATACTGGTATGTAAGGAAAGCACTAGGACCGGGGTTCTCTCATTTGCACCACATTGAGGACTTTTGGGGGGATTGTTAGAATGATAAGGAAGTATGGGCAAGGCACTATATGCAGATGACTGTGCATTTTATAAGAAAGGTGCAACCGTTTCCCATACTAGATCAAGTTGAAGAGGACGAAAGCACCATAATGGACCCCAGGTACCCCGTAGTCACCAATTTTTTGATACCAACAATAGACTGGGATGAGCAAGAGGTTGATGACCTCGATATTATAACCAAGCCAATCTTGGCCCATACCAAGGAGTGGGTTGATGGACGAGTGGCCCTATTAAAAAAACAAGGGGTGGTCCTAATGTACGAAGGACTCAAAAGTGAACCAAGCGCCACAGAGGATGTCGCTGCCACCACTTCAACGGGTGGGACATCTAAGTCTCCTCCAGTTACCAGATCCAAGAAGAGGAAAGAGACAGAAACAAAGCAGTCTCCTGACCCCAAGGTTTATACAAGGAAGGATCCGAGGGGCTCACCTTCTAAGAGGCTTAAGAAAATAAAAGGCACCACGGAGCAACCCTTAATCCAAGAAGAAGAGGCAAAAGGTATTGATCAAATAAAACCTATTTTGGCTCTCCCTGCTTTGGCTCCGCCATCATCTACCTCCCTGGCCTTTGTCGCTGCATCCCTGCCGGCGGTGGACATCTCTGTCCATCTTGCCCCTTCGCCTCCGACTGAGCCTATAATTGTAATCGACTCTTCCTCTGCCATGACTACTCCTCCTTCCACTGCTGCCATGTCACCCACTACATCACTCCCATTAGTTGCAAGGCCGGCACCAATACCTGCTCCAGCCATGCCTGAGGCCCTCTCAAGACATATGAGGAATCTCCCCTCTGAACTTTCCCAGATCCTTATGGATCCCACTCTTCAAGTAGCCCTTGCGTAAATCCTTGCTACTGCTAAACCTTCGCAACCTTCGATAGGGCCACCGGCTATAGAGGCCACCATGCTAATCTCCAAGGAATGGGAGAGGTGAGAACAAGAAGCCTCAAAGCCATTTGAAGAGGAGGTTGATGAATACCATGAGCACCCCGAGTATGAACACCACATAATCGACAGGGTGGCCTACGAGGAGGAAGGAACATGCTCCTTAGAGAGCGGAGGCGAGGAGGAGGATGCCGGTGGTAGGGTCATTGTGTAGGTCTTCGACGATGATCTTTAGGAAGAGATGACCTGATAGCCGAAGGGTACTGAGGAAGAGGCAGAGGGGTCACCCCCTGAAAAAGGACAACAACAGGAAGATAAACCTGAGGGTGAGGCTCAAGCTGTCAAGAGCCTCAAAATTGAGCAACTCGAAGAGCACACACATGAGGTTGAGAAAATCGAAGGAAAGGAGGGGAAGGAAATGGAAAAGAAAGAAGTTCCTAGGCAACAATCATCTACCAAGCCTCCTATTAAGTGCCTCGTGTTCATCCAGGACTCCGATGAAGAAGGAGATACTACCAAAGTAGAAAAAAAGGCCCCAGGAGATAAGAAAATAGAGGTCTTGGTTGAAAAGGGTGAAGATGATCATGAATCACCTAAAGAGAAGGCTGCTATGCCTGAATGGCTAGAAAGACAACTTGAAAAGAAGACCCCCGTGTTGAAGGACCCGAGAGCGAGGCTAGAGGCTATCCTAGCCTGAGCACAAATTACAACTAGAAAAGAGAAGAAGCCTAAGGTCAGATCCAGGATAACGATGGATGCCTCTGGGTCTCGAGCTGTGCAAGTAGCAATGCCTGTGGTAGGCTAGGAGGGAATAACCTACAACATCTCTACCATGGATCTAGGAACCGCTACCAGGGAATAAAAAGTAGGACACCTTGAAGAGTCAGTAGCTATAGTGGTGCATCTGATAAAGCAGGAAAAGGTCTTGAAAGATGAGCTTAAGCCACAAGTGGCTGCTTTGACGGATTACATCTAGCAATGGGAATTAGCCGGGCTGTTCGGACAACCAACAAGTTCTTGGATTTGCAGCAATGTTTGGAAGGCATGAGGAAGCTCTGCACTGACTTCCCTGCAACATATGACTCTACCTTTCTGAAGATCGAAGCCATCCTCCAACTGCTGAAAGCCACATGGGAAAAAAAGCTTGCTTTCAACAAAGATGATTACTAGTTGATGGATGTGTGGAGGCGCAATTTTTACAACAGGAAGGAAAGGCTAGAATAGATAATGAGTAAAGTGGATCCAGACATTGAGTGGATCAAGGAAATTAGGGCGGAATGCGCTCGTTCTGTCAAGCTGATGATAGAGTATGATATGCCTGATTAACAAATGGATCCAAAAAAGGTGAAGCCTTACTTCTAGAAGAAGATGGAGGATGGGATGTCTGGCGAAATAACGGTGGAGTTCATGAATTTTGCTGCCCGTTCCTTTGACCAATCAGAGCTATTTAGGGATCATGGCACAAAATACGATGAGGACTAGAAAAGGCTAGAAGATAATGCCCAAGAATGGAGCTACCAAATGCTGCCGTATGATATTATTGAGGTAGACAAGCTCCAGCCGGTCATCCTGAAGTTCATAGAATATACAGCATCGAAGAAGCAGGAGGACAGCCCTGTTGATGATAAATAGCTCCCCAAAAAGTAGCTATAGAAAAACAATAATAAAAAAAAACACAAAAATGCTATAGTGCCGTCACTAGAGGACAAAATAGGGAAGGGACAAAATGTATTTTTTTAAATTGTAATATATTGAGGGTTGGTGCAACCCTATTTTGTAATGAATCTTGGCCACACAATGATAATTAATCTTGTCCATTCATTTGACTTTTGGGGAACTATAAATAGGGCTTTCCTCTCATTTACAAAGGGAGTTGAATTGTTGTATAGACATGCTGCAGAAATTTATAATGAAAATACATTGACTTGGTGCATTTTCTGAGTTTTTCACATGTTACTTGATTCAACCTCTATTGTTAGATGCTTGACTTAGATTCATATTGCTGTTCTAGTTAGTTGTATTCTTGCTGTGATATATTTTAGGAATGCTGTTACGTGGTTGTGAAAATTCCTGCAGTGTAGATGCTTTCTTAGTCCATACTTTTTGCTGTTTACTATTGGTAGATAGCTGTGTAAAGTTAGTCTGGGCTTAAATTCAAAGCTACCCCACACTTTCATCTTTGTTTAGACATGCACATGGTGAATGAAAGATGAAATATTTACAGACCTTAGAAGATAGCACAAATTCCATGAGACTGTGAGATTTCTAGTTAAGTGGAATATTGTTTCCAGGAAGCTGTCCATTGCAGGAACTCCATTATCACTGTTCGCAGTTAGTTGCAGGTCCATGAACCTTCTGTCTTCCCCACTCTTTTTCCTTTTTATTTTAGAAGTAACCTTAGGAAAGGTTCATTGCACATTGTAAAGCCAAATCAAAGGAACATCAAAGTTTTGGACTGCTATCCGAACCTACAGCAAAGTGAAATTTAACCTCCATCTCAGAAACTCCGTATTTGAAGATCCATCTGACATCCATCTACATAAGTCCGCCCTGTGATTACCAGCAAGATCACATCAAAATCAACTGAGGGATTCCATGCAAGTTATGACCTGACACCCGAGAGACCTTGGGGATATTTTCAACAACTTGTCGTGGGAAATTTCCTTTCAAGAGGGGTGGTGCATTCATGTACTACCTGTGTTGAGAAAGTATGCAAAACACCCATCAACAAAACTGGTGCTAGAAGGATGGCGACGTTGAGAATACAAAGCTAAAGGTTAAAAGTGAAGCTGGATCAAATCAGATCGTTCTCCCCGGAAAGATTTCAAAGGGTTCTACGATCAACACCAAATAAGGGAGAATTCCTAGAGTTGCAGCCTCCTACAAGGGAAAAATGAATTAAGGGAAGTAGCGCTACTTCTTCCTCCTCATCCATTCCACCTACACCTTCATTTAGCTGGCATTTTCCTTCCACCCGACCATCCAAAATTGCATTTTCACCTCCCATCTTTGGCAGCCAGGGGATTGTTTCTCTCCCGGCCCTTCTAGCCCAAGGTACAGTCCAAACAGCTGTAGCCCAGGTGCAGTCCCAGACTACTATTCTATTGTAGGCACAAACCCAACTTTCTATTTTTCAACAACATATACCACCTCCGCCTCCCGTCATGGCTTGGTTAGCACATAATCCTTCGCCGATACACTTCATCACTTACCATGATATGCCCAAGAATCCGGAGGGCTTCTGTTTGAAATTTAATCCTTGTGACCCACAAAGAATGGCTGAAGAACACATTAAAATATTTGAGACAACAGTCACTGAAATGCAAGTTGACCATGAGGATGTTGCATTCTGCCTTTTTCTGCATTCATTGGGAAAAGAATCCTTCTATTGGTACATCAATCTACCTAGGGGATCCATTACCTCATTAAATTTAATGAAGAATGCATTTCTGCAAAAGTATAAGATCCTAATTAGCCCTTCAGAATTATATAGGCAGTTTATGTCCGTTAGAAGGGAAGTCAACGAACCCATTGGGTCCTTCAATGACCACTTTCATCATGCCTTTACAAGGCTGCAGGACCCATACCTTCATAATGATGCTGCTGCTCTCTCGGTTTACTATGCGGCATTGGAAAACCTCACATCAGCCCTAGTGAAAAGGATGCATCCACCACCCGCCTTGTTGGTGACAGCCTATACAAAGGCTATTGTGGCTAATGCAGATTTGGGGCAAAATATCTCTGGCCCGCTGCCTTCTTTGGGGCCAATAGCTCACCCGATGTAGATTCAAGGGCTTAATTAGGCATTCACTCATCAGACCCCTCTTATGAACCAGATACATCATTTTCCCATCGTCCCACACTCGGGACAACCACTAAATTATGCACCTTTCGTGCCTTCTTATTTGCAGCCTCAACCACAACACAACTATTCTCAGGCCGCCCAACAACAACAAGGGTATTCTTAGCAACCCCAGGTGCCATTGTACCTACCAGGGCTAGAATTTCCTCCAGCACATTAGAATCAGTCGGTAGCTCCGTTGGTCTTTCTCCAAAATCTGATGCCACAGCCAGGCAACACGACTAAGAAAGAGAAGTTAGAGGAACTGACAGAGATGATAAAGAAAATGTCCACAGAAATGACACACCTAAAAAATAAGAACAATTAGTTACAGGCATCCCAGCATAACCTCTAGGCCAATCTTAATCAGGATAATCGAGACAATAGGGACAATAGGGATAATCGGGAAGCAAGCACTTCCTCTGGGCATAATTATGATAGGAGACAAAACACTAATCAAAGTTTAGAAAAGAGACCTTCTCAAAGGCAGAATCGTACGTGGAATACAAGGCCTAATAACGGAGGTGTCCCCACTCTTTTTGACCAACCGTCCAGCAATGAAAAGATAAGTAGTGGCGTATACCTTGCCGAGGCAGCTTTGTCCAGATGGTGCCGGATTCACAAAACTAGCAGACACTCCGAGTTGGACTACCCTAAATTCTAGACAGCTGCTGAAATATTCCAAGTAGAAGTGAAAAATGCAGTCAATAGTGCTGGCTGTAGGGACATCGTCCCATATGAGCCATATGATTCTTCTTGTCTCATGGTCAACCAAGGGCTGTTTTCGTGGGGTGACTGTAACGAGCCCGAAGTCGAGCCTACTCCCATTAAGAGTGAAGAAATACAAGAGGTAAGTAACGAACAGACTTTGGCTCAGCTTTTTGATTCAGTAGATAATGGTCCAATAGATGAAGAAGAACCATACGTAGATGAGGTCCACATGTTCCATCAAATACCAACTCCCTACTTCCTTAGAAATAGGCAGGCGGGTGGACCCTTTACAACCTCTACTCCACCAAACAATTTTGATACCCCACTTGACCCTAATGCTAGCAATAACCCCGAACCTCCCCATGTACCCACCCAATATTTTAATGATAATGGGCCTCAAAATTAGTCACAAAATCAACCCCAAGGCCAACCGCAGAACCAGTCGAGTGAAACGAAAGTCCAACCTTCTAGCTCTGCAATGGGTCAAGCCTTTAGTTTGGAAGTTGAGAAAATGGGTGAGTACGTGGCAAAAGAGTTCAAAAGGGTGAAAATTAGTTTGTCTTCTTTTGAGCTTCTCAGAGTCCCCGCCATAAGGCACACATTCTTCAGGGTCCTTAATGGAACCCCATCCTCCAGCACAATGCAAGAAACATCAGCTAAGAGAGTTACCTTTGAGGAACCTAGGCAAGAACCGGTGATACAGAATAATATTGGGAAAAGGAAGGATGTTCCCATAAATCAATCTGTAGGTAAGCAAATAGAAAATGAACCAGATCAAAATATTAGGCAAGGTTCTAAAGATCAACCATCTAGGAAAACCAGGGATAAAGTTGGTGACAGGAACAGGGGTCAGATAGCTCACATGGATATGCCCACGGGCATCTTCTAAGGAAGGCTAGAAACTCCCCCTTTCCTTACCACCATTTGGATATTTGGAAAGAACTTGCATAACTGCCTACTTGATTTAGGAGCATCTACCAATGTTATGCCTTTGGCCGTATGTAAGGCCCTTGGAATCACTCCCATGCCTTTAAGAAGGAAAGTGACCCAGTTGGACAAAACAAAGATCAACATTGTGGGAGAAATAAATCGGATCCTAATGCAAATTGCTATAGATCCAAGGATAAAACAAGTTATTGATATTCAAGTGGCGGACATTCCTGATGCATATGGGATCATCTTGGGGAGGGAATTCACCAAGACACTAAATGGATATACTGCCACAAACCTTTCTCACATGTGGCTGCCATGGAAGGGGCTACCAAACTAAATCCGTATCGACCACGAACCCCATATGAAATATATGATTACGAAATATAATAATCTCAATGAAGTACTGTTTGTTGAGACAGAATTGGGAAATTACTGTCCTTTCACCTACCAAAATGAATTTGAGCCTTAGGAAGAATGCATTGCTGAAGTACTTTTAGTGTTGTACAGTCCTCCGACCGATTTTACTCAAATACCTCCGAGTACAGAAATGTTGGTAGAGTCAGATGACAAACCTGTTGAAGGTGACAACTAGGGACTACTCAGTGGTTTCCAGGAGTTCATAGGAAAGTGCGCCAGGGACCAATTTAGCTTGGGTTCCTGAATGAACTTCCAGGATCTCTTACTTCCAAACTGGTGTAGGATTCATAATGCAGCCCACTCTGAATTTGACTGTTGCTTATGTCAAACAATAGTAGAACATGTTAAAAAATTAGCTACCACTCAAATAGAAATGCCAAAAGAAGTGCCGGTAGAACCACCAGTTGTTCAGCACCCTAAGCTAGAGGATGCCCCTAAGATTGCAAAGGAAACCACCTGACCAAAAGAAAGCAAGAACTTGGTCAGACCCGAAGTCAAATAAATTTCTAAATTTTGACTCTGATTTGATGGGTCTAAGTCCAAACAAGGAGCTGGTGCTAGGTTTGAACTCATCAGTCCAACAGGTAAGACCTTTCTTGCCGCTCATAGATTGCAGTTTTATTGCACCAATAATGTAGCTGAATATGAGGCATTAGTCCATGGCCTTCTCATGGTTTTGAAGAAAAATGTCAAAATGCTGCAAGTTTTTGGGGATTCTAAACTTGTGGTTAAAAAAGTTAGGAAATTTTACTCTTGCCATGATAGGAGACTTGCAAACTATAGGCATAGAGTTTTGGATCTCTTAGAGGGTTTAGATTCCTTCAACATAAATTGATCCCTCGTACTTAGAATCGTACAGCTGATGCCTTGGCTCAAGCAACCAACATTTTGCAACCCCTCTCTTTGTCTGGGCTTAAGAAATTTACCATTGAGTTGACATCTACGCCATCTGTCCTGGATAATGTCACTCATTTTCAAATCTTCAATGATGACACACACATTCTCGAATTCATCACGAGTTCTGATGTCTTCACAACCCAGATAATTGATGAAGCTGATCCACAAGAAGCTGAGATGGATATAGAGGGGGTTATTAACCTCAAGAATAATACGATTCCCAGGGGCATGGTTCAACTAGAACGTATATTTGATTTGGATCAGATCAGAGACCATAACCAGCAGACTAAGAAGGAAGCCATAAACAACCAGTGTGATGCTCACAACCTTGGAACGGCTGAGGAAATCAATTTTTTTTTTATTGGCAAAGTATGTACGCCTGAGGAAAAGAGGGGAATCATTGAGGCTTTGCAAAAATATCCTGACATGGTGGCATGGAATTATGAGGATTTGAAAACTTACATTACCTCCATCATCACGCATACCATCCCTCTCAAGACGGAAGTGAGGCCATTCCGCCAACGACAGTGTCCTATCAATGCCTGTTTGGAACCCGTCATTTACAAAGAGGTGCAAAAGTTGCTCTTGACAAGGATTATTTTCCCGGTCAGGTCTTCTATATGGGTGGCCAACTTGGTTCCGGTCAGAAAAAATAATTGGGAGATCAGATTGTGTGTCGACTTCTGCAATTTGAACCGAGCCTCAGAGAAGGACAACTATCTAGTACCTTCATTGGATGAGGTACTGTAGATTGTTAACAACTCCCAAATGATGTCTTTCCTTGATGGATACTCTGGGTACAACCAGGTAATGGTACAGTATAAAGATCGTCATAAAACAACATTGACCACTAAGTGGGGGACGTTCGCTTACAGGAGAATGCCTTTTGGGCTTATCAACGCTGGCACCACCTTCCAACATGGCATGGATATCGCCTTCAAATATTTGTTTGGGAAGTGCATAATCATCTACATGGATGATTTAACTGTGTTTTCTAAAGGACGAGGTGATCACATCTCTGATTTATGCAAGGTGTTTTAGAGGTGCAGGGAGTTTGGGGTTTCCCTTAACCCCAAGAAGTGCATTTTTGGAGTGACTGAAGGTAGATTGCTCAGACACATCATTTCAAATGGGGAATATCCATAGACCCCGAACGTATCCAATCCTTGCTGAAAATCCCACCACTAGGCAGCAAGAAGGAATTAAAATCTTTCTTTAGGAAGATCAACTTCATCAGGAAATTCATCATGGGTTTCGTGGAGATCGTTAAACCCCTCAATGCTATGTTGAAACAAGATGCCAAAGTTGAATGGACTCTTGAAGCCAAACAAACCTTCAAAGAAATTAAATGGGCCATTGCTGAGGTACCTGTGTTAGTCAACCCAGATTATCTAAAGCCTTTCTACATCTACTCGTTCGCTTCAGAACATTCTTGTGCTAGCATCTTGACTCAAAAAGAAGATGAAGGAAATGAACACCCGATCACCTTCATGAGTGCCCCCCTGAAGGACGCGGAGTTGCGATACCACAATGTAGAAAAGTAGGTGTATACTCTCGTCAGAGGAGTAAAGAAATTTTGACATTATAACCTGCGCAATAAGGTGTTTGCCATTGTTCCCGACCCAGTAGTGAAAACGCTGCTCATGCAAAATGAATTGGGTGAACGAAGAGCCAAATGGGTCACCCTGCTCCAGGAATATGACATGGAGATCCAACCAATGAAGCTAGTGAGAGGACAAGCACTTACCCGCACGATTGCTAAGGCTGCAGTAGGGGCTGGACCCGAACTCACTGTGTAGCAGTACCAGCTTGAAGATGTTTCCCCGAGAGAGTGGTACAAGAATGTCATTTATTATCTGCTAAACCACAAGTGTCTGCCTCACCTGCGAGGAGTCCAAAAGCGTGCCTTTAGATTGAAAAGAAATGGTTACATGTTGCAAGGGTCTATTTTATATAAGAGAAATCATGAAGGCATTTACTTAAGATGCCTTGGTAAGGAGGAAGTAGACTGAGTCTTAAAAGAGTTTCACGATAAGTTTGGCACTGGCCATGGATCTGGTCCTTCCACAACACATCAAATATTAAGAGCGGGATATTATTGGCCGATGGTCTTCAAAGATGCTCACTGTCATGTTCGCTCATGTAACACATGTCAGACAACCGCCACCAAGGAAAGGAATGTTGCTGTCCCACTATAGCCTGTGCTGGAGGTAAGGCCGTTTGCGCAATGGGGCCTTGATTTCATCGGTCCGGTAAGCCCTCCATCATCCGCATGACACATGTACATTCTTACTACAACTGATTACTGCACTAGATGGACAAAAACAATCATATGTAAGCAATGCACAACTGAAGTAGTTATTAATTTTTTGGAAAGTTTAATTTTAAATCGCTTTGGTTGTCCTTATGCTTTAGTGTGTGACAATGGACCTACTTTTGCTTCATCAAAATTTTCTAGTTGGGCATTCGACTACAGGATCGCCCTTAAGTTTTCATCTAATTACTACCCCCAAGGCAATGGCCTAGTTGAATCTATAAATAAGAATCTGATTACCGTGATCAAGAAACTGCTAGATAGGAATCCCAAGGACTGGCATACCCAGCTCTATTTTTCACTTTGGGCAGACCACACTCACCATAAGGCTGCCCTTGGTGATTCCCCATTCCATCTTGTTTATGGCCTAGAGTCCATATTTCTTATCCATTTGAAGAATTCCCACTTTGCAGTTTATCAACGATTTTTATGAAGGGGGAGATCATAGGGAAGCTCGATTAGTTGAGCTCTTGCATTTAGAAGAAATCCAAGACTGTGCAATAGAAATTTTTTCCAAACATCAGGGCGTGGTTAAGAGATGGTTCGACCGCCGAGCCAAAATTAAGG
Organism: Sequoia sempervirens; assembly: GCA_007258455.2. Taxonomy (NCBI): domain Eukaryota; kingdom Viridiplantae; phylum Streptophyta; class Pinopsida; order Cupressales; family Cupressaceae; genus Sequoia; species Sequoia sempervirens. Next base: position 213,283,662 of record VDFB02271358.1, read on the forward strand.
CCTTCAGAATTACAGATTTGGTCCTGTATTGGGACAAGGCCCACGAAAAGAAAGGGGGACACAAAAAATTCAACAAGCTTTGGCTTGGACCCTTTCAAATAGCTGAGATTTTGGGAGACAATGCCTTCCACCTAAAGACCTTAACTGGTGAAAACGTCCCATTGCTGGTCAATGGGCAACACCTAAAGCATTACTTCTAGGCTTGAGCTCATCTGAACTCTTCTTTGTAAATATTTGTATATAGGTTAGGGTAGGTTTCCTTTTTTGGTTTGCTTGTGTCTTCCTGTTTTTTGTCCCTCTTTTCACATTTTCTCCCTGGTAGTTTTGTTTCTAAAGGATGTTCCCCGCCTCCTTTGCGGTGGCTGTGCTCGCTTGATGAATGGTTCGCTTCACTGTCCATCCTTGGTGTTCTTCGGCTAAACATTCACTCTCGACCATTGGTCTCTGAAGGCTGCCCATGAACGATTTCCTTGTTTGAACTCTGCCTTTGAACTCGACCCTTGGTTGGATTTCTTTACATACATCTCAGATCTCGCACAAAACACATAATAATCATTTCTAGAGGAATGCACCATGGTTGCTATGAAACCCTAGTGAGCAAAAAATATTAAGTCTGCTCCAGTGACCACTGTGGTCCCAAACCCATTGTAGGATTTAGTGATTACCCGGTCGAGCAAAACATTTATCTGAAAATCTACATTGAAAGAAATATAAAAATAGAAGAGAAAAGGAAATCTAAAAATTAAGCGATTGTATGGGTGTGCGGATAACACTACCGGGGCTATGGATGCCCGACCGACAGTAGAGCAATATCCATGGGATTGCAAGGAAAACTCCATCGGGGCTATGGATGCTTGACTGCAGCGAAACAATGTCCAAGTTACTTTTGGGGTTGGATGATTTATGTAGCTTGCTTGGTTGGATTAGCAGCCCTTGGTCACCATCCCACAGAAAGGAATAAATTCACTACACACACTTCTGAGATATCTTGCAAACTGACCCAATTAAGGATCCTATTCTCCCAGTTCACCTTTGGAAGCCCACTCCTGGTTTGCGAAACCAAAAATTCTGGGTCCTGGATGAATATTTATCTTTAGAACGCTCATGAGTGTTTCCCAGTGGAGTTTCCATTTGTTGTGCCCTCAACACACACCCCATTCGGAATGAGGACCCTCTTTTAATTTCACCTTGCTGGGTCATTTTTGATGCCGCCTCATTTTGCATGCCCCATTTTGGTCTCCTAGGTTGTCAGCATACCTCCGAAGTTTTATCATAAGTTGACCAGGCTCCTCCCTTTTAATTTTGTTAAGTTTAGGTGCCTTGCGGGGTCTCTCTGGCAGTTTGTCTCTGCCAGTGGCCTTGGGCCTGACCGGGCCCGCCCCTTCAGGTTTCCCTAGTTGGGTTTCCTCGTCGTGTCTACTGTCCTGAATGGCGGATGACTTCCGCCTTCCTGGGTTCTAGGTCCCAGCCCCCTGATCTTCGTCCGTTGGAAATTTCAAAAGTTATGGTTGCCTTCGAGCCTGCTGGGCCCGTACCTCCAGATTTCCTCTTCTGGAACTCCGCGAGGGTTTTGCGGGTCCCGATGGCAGACTTCTGGCAGAACTTCGCCTTTTGGGCCTCAACCTTTCCGTTGCCGCTGGTAATTTCGAAGTTGAATTTTCTAAAATGACCGCCGCTCTGAGCCTTCCCGGTCACTGGACCCCAAACCTCCCGCCGCTGTCTAGGAATTTGAATCCACCAACCTAATTGCTCATTGTACATGCATTTAATGAAGCCATTAATGGTGGTTGGGGTATAAATATCTTGCCCAAACCTGTCATTCTCACTTGTTAGTGTTGCAGGTGATTAGATAACTTGCTAGTGGAGTCCACCACCTCCATCGATCATCGCCATCGCACCCATTGCCGTCACCTTGTCGACCATTAGTGGATCCCACACCTTACCACATCCAGTTTCTGAGGTAGGTTTACCGTTTGCCCTCCCTGATCTTTTTTTCATGATTTTAAACCTAAAGTGACGAGGAACCCAGATCCAAAATACATTAGAAAGGTTAAATATGATGCAACACACAAAACCCATGTCTTAAAAACTTGAGAAAACCCTCAACAGTACCCTCATGATCAATCCGAAGCTTCACTTCAACGCAACTATTCTTCGCGCAGGGTTGTTCATTCCCTTTGGGCCCGAGTCCTCTCTTGGCGGTCAAAAAATGAAAACAATGAACATTTTCCAAACGACAATTTGACCCTTCGGGTTCGGATCATCAAACCTCCATCCTTCCCCCGCCATCGAGACTGAAAACTTAAAACATAAATCTGGTTGGTGTTTTGGCTCTTCGGGCCTGAGCTGCCGGACTTTCATGTCCAGAAATCCACGAAGATGCCGCTGTCTCAAATGATGAAGTTGCCCCGTCCTCCCGAGCCCCGGGGCCCACCTTTCCCTTCACTGTCTACATTTTATATTTACCAAGTGCCCTCCAGATTCCCAGGTCCCGGCTAGTGGACTTCCGTCCACAGGCTTCCGTGGGGCCTTTGTTATCTCAAGTGGCAAGCACGCAACGTCTTCCCACGTTGTGGGTCCTGGATGATCTTTTGCTACGGGGGTTTCCAACTGGTGAGCCTTGGCATCCTCATTGTTGTCGGGTCCCGCCCTTCAGAACTCCATTCAGATTCCGCTACCCCTAACTTTGAACCTTCATCGGAACTCCGCCCTCCAGGCCCCAGTGTCCCCTCGGCCGTCTGTATACAAGATAGATTTCAAATGATAAATCCTTGGTGGCCTTCCACCTCTCGGGCCCCAAGCTTCCATGCACCACTGGGAATCTGGCATTAAACTAAGAATGACCTCACCCCTTTTGGGCTCTGGCCTTCGGAACTCTGTTCCTTCTCTACCGTTCTGAAAGGGGAAATTTGCGCCCACCCTTCTGAGTTCTGGGCTTCACCTCCCTGCTCGCTGTGAAAACTCACAGTGAAAATCCAATGTCTGACCCTGATGCCAGGTTCGGCCCACCGGGCCCCCCCTTTGGGCTTCCGCATGACGATCGCTGTCTCGAACAACGAAAGCATGACAGAATCCTGACCCCTTGGGCCTAAACACTTAAAATTTGCAAAATTGCCGGCCACCCTTGGACCCGCCGGGTCTTGGACCCCGAGGTTCAGCTCCCGAAACTCCGTTTCTGTTTGAGTGTTTGAAACAACTAACTCTGGATGGCTTTCCGGCCTCATACCTCTGGATGCTCCTAAATCAATCCAAATGAGCTCAAATTTGAAATCTAATCTCGACCCATGTGCTTAAATTCAGCCCTCTTTGTTATGATCCTTTTGAACCATCAAAGTTTGGTCGAGAAAGATCTCCTGGATCGCTCCACCCCGTTTGCCTTTCCAAAACAACATTCCTGCCAAGGAAGTTCGCGTCTCCAGGCCTAGACTGTCCGAGAGCCCTCAATCAAAAGACCAATGACATCGAGAGATAAAAGTATCATGTTATGCATGATAGATTATTTAAAATTGATTTCATCTTTGGGATTTCAACTAACATAAAGATTCTCGTGATCAATTGCACTGACTACGCCTTTGCTTACAAAATATATGGAATCAGGTGCGAGACCTTCGGGGGCAGCTGTCGAAATGGACAAAGGAAAGAAGTCAGGAAAAACTCCTCGAGGAAGAGAAGACAAGGACCAAATGAAATACCAGTTCCAAGGTCAACCCCTGCACTCGAAGGTTACTACAGATTGGAAGGAAATCACCGATACCAATATCGACCATGTCAATATTAATGAGTTTACACAAAGGGTCAAGGTCAATCTGACGACCAAGAATGTGAGGCTGATCAGACAAAGTGGAATTACAAAAGTTGCAGGCTTCCCTCCATCCCTCGTGACCCTTGAATTGGTCATGGCTTGCCGATAGGCATATCAACCCGACACGAGGACAATTGTTGACAAGGATGGTAACATTCTCACCGACATGTTAGCTGAAGGAATCACAAAGACCTTCCATATCCCCACTTTTCATGAAATGGAAACACCTACCATAGAGGAATTCCAGGCAACATGGAATGACAACTTGACAAGCTGCAAAAGGTTAATAAATCAGCATTGGCTTAAAGAAAAACGGGGCAACGCTGTGAAGGTTCCTCACGAAATCTTCTGTAGTGACTTCCATGAAGATTACCATGAATTGGTCACAATGCTAAGTAGGGTAATGGGCCTCCCTATGGGTACCTTTTTTTAGGAATGGATGGTAAACTTCATTGAACAAATCCTTCATGGGAATGAGGACATCACCACAAAGATTTCATTCTACTAGGGAGGTATAATAAGTGACTGCTTCCATGAGCAATTCGTCAATGTCAAGAAGAGTTCCATGTTCTACATGACTTCATATCTCGTCTACTCCTTGACAGATCAAAGACAATACAACGGGTTGTTTGTGGCACCCGATGGGGAGTAGGGTCGAAGATTGAAGGCCTATGACAGATACCCCCAGCTCCAGTACCGAAACTTCAAGAAGGAATATTGTAGGGTAAATGACGCCTTCATTGGCCATATCATCAGAATGATTGCCAAGAATTTTGAGAGGAGGGTTTCCCACAGTGCCTGGACATTCTTAAAGCAATATGCCTTCCTCTTCATCCAATATCCGAAGTTCACATACATCCGTGCCCAAGGCTTCACCGAAAGGCCAAACATGTTGCCTCGATACCCCAACAACCAGATCATCCTATTGGAGCTTTCTCGGCAGCTCCAACACATACAGGTAGTCTTCAGTAGCAAACATGTAGTAGGGATCTCTTATTCCATGACCCTTGGTCAGGGCATTTATAAATTACAAACTTCCCAGTCCACTGGTAACTCTGAGAAAGAATTGAAGGACTATCATTTTAACTTGCACACTGCTCGCCCGCGAATGGACCCATACGAGCATGTAAGGAAAGCACTAGGACCGGGGTTCACTCACCTGCACCACATTGAGGACTTTTGGGGGGATTGTCAGGATGATAAGGAAGTACGGGCAAGGAACTATATGAGGATGACTGTGCATTTTATAAGAAAGGTGCAACCGTTTCCCATACTAGATCAAGTCGAATAGGACGAAAGCACCATAATGGACCCCAGGTAACCAAGAGTCGCCAATTTTCCAATACCAACAATAGAATGGGATGAGCAAGAGGTTGATGACCTCGATATTATAACCAAGCCAATGTTGGCCCATACCAAGGAGTGGGTTGATGGATGGGTGGCCCGATTAAAACAACAAGGGGTGGTCCTGATGTGTGAAGGACTCAAAAGTGAACCAAGCACTACAGAGGATGCCGCTGCCACCACTTCAACGGGTGGGACATCTAAGTCTCTTCCAGTTACCAGATCCAAGAAGAGGAAAGAGACAGAAATAGAGCAGTCTCCTGACCCCAAGGTTTATACAAGGAAGGATCTGGGGGGCTCACCTTCTAAGAGGCCTAAGAAAACAAAAGGCACCACGAAGCAACCCTTAGTCTGAGAAGAAGAGGAAAAAGGTATTGATCAAATAAAACCTATTTTGGCTCTCCTTGCTTTGGCTCCCCCATCATCTACCTCCCTGGCCATTAGCGTTGCATCCCTGCCGACGGTGGACATCTCTGTCCATCTTGCCCCTTCGCCTCTGATTGAGCCTATAATTGTAATCGACTCTTCCTCCGCCATGACTACTCCTCCTTCCTTTGCTGCCATGTCACCCACTACATCACTCCCATTAGTTGCAAGGCCGACACCAATACCCACTATAGCCATGCCTGAGGCCCTCTCAAGACATATGTAGAATCTCCCCTCTGAGCTTTCCCAGATCCTTATGGATCTCACTCTTCAAGCAGCCCTTGTGTAGGTCCTCACTACTGCTAAACCTTCACAACCTTTGACAGAGCCACTGACTATGGAGGCCACCATGCTAATCTCCGAGGAATGGGAGAGGTTAGAACAAGAGGCCTCAAAGCCATTTGAAGAGGAGGCCGATGAATACCATGAGCACCCCAAGTATGAACACCACATAATCGAAAGGATGGCCTATGAGGAGGAAGGAACATGCTCCTCAGAGAGCGGAGGCAAGGAGGAGGATGCCGGTGGTAGGTTCATCGTGCAGGCCTTCGATGATGATCTGGAGGAAGAGATGGCCCGACAGCCAAAGGGTACTGAGGAAGAGGCAGAGGGGTCACCCCCTGAAAAAGAAGGACAACAACAAGAAGATAAACCTGAGGGTGAGGCTCAAGCTATGAAGAGCCTCGAAATTGAGCAACCCGAAGAGCACACACATGAGGTTGAGCAAACCGAGGGAAAGGAGGGGAAGGAAATGGAAAAGAAAGAAGGTCCTAGGCAACAATCATATACCAAGCCTCATATTAAGCTCCTCGTGTTCATCGAGGACTCTGATGAAGAAGAAGGAGATATTAGCAAAGCAGAAGAGAAGGCCCTAGGAGATAAGAAAATAGAGGTCTTGGCCGAAAAGGGTGAAGATGATCATGAATCACCTAAAGAGAAGCCAGCTATTCCTGAATGGCTGGAAAGGCAGCTTGAAAAGAAGACCCCCGTGTTGAAGGACCTGAGAGCGAGGCTGGAGGCTATGCTAGCCCGAGCACAAATTACAACTAGAAAAGAGAAGAAGCCTAAGGTCAAATCCAGGATAACGATGGATGCCTCTGGGTCTCGAGCTGTGCAAGTAGCAACGCTTGTGGTAGGCAAGGAGGGAATAACCTACAAAATCTCTACCATGGATCTAGGAACTGCTACCAGGGAACAAAAATTAGGACACCTTGAAGAGTCAGTAGCTATAGTGGTGCATCTGATAAAGCAGGACAAGGTCTTGAAAGATGAGCTTAAGCCACAAGTGGCTGCTTTGACGGATTACATCCAACAATGGTCTTTGGTGGATGACCTGCCTACCACGTCCACGGCTACACCCCAACTACTGTCCAAAGAACAAATTGATAAGATGGAAAGGAGAAAGAACTTGGAAAAGACTATGGAGGGCTGGTTTTGGTAGGTCTTGTACGTCGGGAACATGGGAATTAGCCAGGCTGTTCAGATAGCCAACAAGTTCTTGGATTTGCAGCAATCTTTGGAAGGCATGAGGAAGCTCTACACTGACTTCCCTGCACATACGACTCTACCATTCCAAAGATCAAAGCCATCCTCTAGCTGCCGAAAGCCACATGGGAAAAAAACCTTGCTTTCAACAAAGATAATCACTGGTTGATGGATGTGTGGAGGTGCAATTTTGACAACAGGAAGGAAAGGCTGGAATAGATAATGAGTAAAGTGGATCCATACATTATATGGATCAATGAAATTAGGGTGGAATTTGGTCGTTATCTCAAGCTGATGACGGAGTATGATATGCCCGTAGTACAAATGGATCCAAAAAAGGTGAAGCCTTACTTCTAGAAGAAGATGGAGGATGGGATGTCCGTCGAAATAACAGTGGAGTTCATGAATTTTGCTACCCGTTCCTTCGACCAATCAGAGTTGTTCAAGGATCAGGGCACAAAATACGATGAGGAATGGAAAAGGCTAGAAGATAATGCTCAAGAATGGAGCTACCAAATGTTGCGGTACAAGATTATTGAGGTAGACAAGCTCCAACTGGTCATCCTGAAGTTCATAGAATATACAACATCGAAGAAGCAGGAGGATAGCCCTATTGATGATAAAGAGCTCCCCAAAGAGTAGCTAAAAAAAACAACAATCAGCAAAAAGACAAAAATGCTACAGTGCCGTCACTAGAGGACATAATAGGGAAGGGACAAAATGTATTTTTTAAATTGTAATATATTGAGGGTTGGTGAAACCCTATTTTGTATTGAATCTTGGCCACACAATGAGAATTAATTTTGGCCATTCATTTTACTTTTGGGGCACTATAAATAGGGCTCTCCTCTCATTTACAAAGGGAGTTGAATTGTTGTAAAGACATGCTGCAGAAATTTATAATGAAAATACATTGACTTGGTGCATTTTCTGAGTTTTTCACATGTTACTTGATTCAACCTCCATTGTTAGATGCTTGACTTAGATTCGTATTTCTGTTCTAGTTAGTTGCATTCTTTCTTTGATAGATTTTTGGAATGTTGTTTTGTGGTTGTGAAAATTCCTGTGGTGTAGATGCTTTCTTAGTCCATACTTTTTGCTGTTCACTGATGGTAGATAGCTGTGTAAAGTTAGTCTAGGCTTAAATTCAAAGCTTCCCCACATGTTCATCTTTGTTGAGGCATGCACATGGTGAATGAAAGATGAAATATTTGCATACCTTAGAAGATAGCACAAATTCCATAAGACTATGAGATTTCTAGTTAAGTGGAATATTGTTTCCAGGAAGCTGTCCATTGCAGGAACTCCATTATCACTGTTCGCAGTTAGTTGCAGGTCCATGAACCTTCCATCTTCCCTACTCTTTTTCTTTTTTTTTTAGAAGTAACCTTAGGAAAGGTTCATTGCACATTGTAAATCCAAATCAAAGGAACATCAAAGTTTTGGACTACTGTCTGAACCTACAGCAAAGTGAAATTTAACCTCCATCTCAGAAACTTCGTATTTGAAGATCCATCTCTCATCTAGCTACGTAAGTTTTCCCTGTGATTACCAACAAGATCACATCAAAATCTACTGAGGGATTCCATGCAAGTCATGACCTGACACCCGAGAGACCTTGGGGAGATTTTCAACAACTTATCATGGGAAATTTCCTTTCAAGAGAGGCGGTGCATTCATGTACTACCTATGTTGAGAAATTATGCAAAACACCCATCATGTTGGTTGTTTTCACAAATAACCAATAGGTTTGAGCAAGCACCTATGAGCTTTCCACACTCAATGCTTGTATGCTTGCTAGATAGGTGGCCAACTAACGAGATGCAATACCTAGTTATTGCATTCTCCTTCACTTTGGGCTCTGCAAGACCTAGGAGGGTGTTCCTTAAGCACACTATGAGATTTCTTGTAAGCAACCAGTGCATACTCTTACAAGACTTCAAATAAAACTAAGCAGATGCATTCTCGGGCATGGTTGAAGTGTACACACTCATCCAAGAGATGGAAAAATATTGGATAAGAAAGACAAATTAATAGAGAATGAAACTCAACACAAATATCAATCATGAAATAGGAAACATTAACTTGAATGAATGTTCTTAAGCAAGATAACTAAAACCCTAAAGACAAATAGCATATATCAAATCAGTGCCAATATCCATTGGGCTAGGAGTCAAGACAATCTGCAAACATAAGGAATGATTACTTTGACAAATAAAGCCTATGTGAAACTAACCTTATTAATCCCACAGCTAGTGATCAGATCTTAAAGACTAATCAAATCCTTCAATCATACATATAAATTTTTGAGATGATGAAAGCAATTTAACCTGTTCCTTGAACATGAGCTATTATCAAAACAGACAATGCAAGAAAGTATTACAAAGGCTAATGGAATGATCCTTGATCAATTTCATTAACAATTCAAATGTACAATCCAAAGGAGAGACTCAAAGACCTAAACAAATACATTTGGATTATGGTATGCATCCAAGAACCTTACAATTTATAGACTGTAACCCTAGACCTCAAAATCTGGTAAAAACCTGACTCTGTGACTTAGTACTCTTTTAGTTCTGATTTCAGTATCTGGCCGAAGACCTTTACAAATGATTTCGACATTCCTTTTAAACAGTCCAAGGATCGCCATCCAGCTCAGAGCCACATCAACACGCCATGTCAGACCCCAACTATATTGTGACCAATCAAAACACTCGCTGTGACCTTCAACAACTTCCCTGGTCACGTAAATACCACTGGTCGGGTTGCTGCAGGAAAGACATTCCCACACGAATGAAGCCAGACAATCAATGTCAAATCTGCTGCTGAATCCAGGCGTCCAGACTTGAGCCATGCCATCCTTGTCCTAGAGCTGTCGCCATGAATGCTGGTTCAGTGGATCCAACGACCCTCTCATCTGCCACCATGAATGCTCCAAGTCTTCGCTCGTGAACATAACAAAAACCTTGAAACACGTGAAATTGAATCTGGGCCATCGATCGACAGTGATCGGGCGGCTGTATTTTAAATATCAATAGCTGTTGAAGCAGGCAACCACCGTCAACAAGACATAAAGAGGTCGGGGAGACCACAGGCTGAAAATCATATGTTACATCGAACGCTCAACATAGTTGGCAAGAGTTGGCCGGGTCGGCCAGACATCATGGTGAAGATACCGCGACCGAAGGGAGTCACACTGAAGGGTTAACATAATCGGCGAGACAAGTCAGGATCGGGGAGACGTCTCCTTGACATAATGAACACAAGCCAATGGGAGGGGGTCTTAGGAAGACATCACCCCGAAGAAAATAACTCTCATCGACGAGCCTCTGAAAGAAACCCCTTATGAGATGTCGCTATGACTTTATGTTTCTTTTGCTAATGCAACCTTCTCCCTTGTGAATGTCGCTATAGCCCGAGGTCATCGGTGAGATGTCATATAGATCGTGGAATTATACCGAAAACCCACCTCATTCTTTATATGTCGCTGAGACTTATGACCTTCTATACCGATGCCCCTGCATTCACTCACTGTCACTATAGCTTATTGCTCTCGGGGAGACCCTTTGTAGATATCACATTGCTTTGCCAAAAAATTTGAGCCATAATGTATCGCCAAGACACTGCCATCCCTACACCGAAAAAACTCTCATGTCATTATAACATTCAACCTTCGGTCAGACGTTATGTAGAGAATGCCTTGCTTCACCAAAAATCATCTGAGGTCATTCACATTCGCCAAGAAAAAATGGGTCTCTCACCGACAGAGTCCACCTATCACCATAACATGAAAACCTTGGTGAGACGCTATGTAGAGTGAAAATTTATGCCAAAACAACCGAGCATGTTAGGTCACCGAGAGAAGAGAGAACTCCTGCCGAGTGCCACTTTAAATCATGTCAGCAAGACCCGACCCCTTCTCCAAGACCTCCCGTCGCAATACAAAACATATGCCGATAGAATACAAAATGCACCTGTCACCAAGACATCAGAAACTCGGCAAGAGGCTAGCCCAATAGCCAGAAGATACGCCGATAAGGGTTCTCGCCGTCGCCACAACAAGAGGAATGTCTTGTGGACAACTTGCAACAAAGAATAGTGGAACATACACAGGTCGGGGAGACAATTGGGTACCTATGCCGACATGAACCAGAATGAAAAATATGCATGACACTGTAGGATTTGAGAAATACAAATCCACAGAACCCAAAGAAACCTGCATGAAAGAAACCTGTCACAGAGAAAGAGAGAGAACGAAACAAGGGTTTTGGCTCTGACAAAGTGAAAAAGATTTATTATCAGAGAAAAATGAATCAAGAAAAGAATACAATACAAGAGATCAATCCTTATAAAGGAGATCAACACCGAAAGGAAAACCTAACCCTAAGGTGAGTGCATTTAATAATTAAATATTAATTATTAAATGACTAATAAATGCATAAAATGAAATATTAAGAGGAGAGTAAAGTTAATTAATTACTTTACTCTAACACCCCCCCTTAAGATGAGCTACAATGCAGCTACAAACAATGCAGAAGAAAGCAAATTAACTACAATGCAATAGAGGGTCCTGGCAACATGGCCTGATCAGGTACCCAAATACAAGAAAATCTCTATAAAGCGGAGTAAAGGAGAAAACCCAGTGGGAAAAAACTCCTCTCCAAAAAGAGATAAAGAATCATGCTGAAAAGAAAACATGAAGGAAGGAAGGCCTCACTGAGACCCCCCAAGGACAACTTCCTTCACCCCAAGCATGGAGCGCAACTAAAGATAGCATGGAGATGCCAAAGGTTTAGTGAAGATGTCTGCAACCTGCTCCTCTGTAGGAATGTACTCCAAGATGAGAGAACCATCCTGAATCAACTGCCTGATGAAGTGCATGTGGATTTCAATGTGCTTTGTCTGCTAATGCTCCACTGGGTTGCGAGAAATGTGAATGGCACTCTGATTGTCACACCAAAGAATAGTGGGACAATCTGGAGGAAGCCCAAACTCTGTCATCAACTGTCAAAGCCATAAAACCTCCTGACTGGCTAACACTGCTGCATGGTACTCAGCCTCTATAGATGATAATGCAATAGCGACTGCTTCTTGCAAGACCATGTGATAGGACCAAAACCAAGGAAAAAATAAAGCCAGAAATAGACTTCCGATCATTGACATCACCAGCCAATCGGAGTCAGTGAAGCCAATGATGTGAGGGGATCCTGAAGTGTAGTGAATGCCATAATGAGTGGTGCCCCGAATGTACCTCAAAATACGTTTGGCTGCTTGCCAATGGCTCTCATGAGGATCATGGGAGAACCAAGAGACAAGGCCAACCGCAAAGGAAAGATCAGGACGAGAATGTGTCAGGTACAACAAACTGCCAACCAATTGCTTGTATAAAGTGGGGTCTACTGAAGGAGTAGAGCAAGTGGAAGAAAAACAACACCTGAATGAAATGGAGTGGGGGCAGACTTGCAATCAAGCATGCCAAATCACTGAAGCATATCAAGAGCATACTTCTCCTAAAATATGGAAATCCCATCCGAAGACTGAATAACGAAGACCCAGAAAGAAGTGCAAGAGACCAAGATCTGTCATCTCAAACTGCTCCATCAAAGCTCTCTGAACACTCTGAATCATGGAGGATGAGCTACCTATAAGGATGAGATCATCTACATATAGCACAAGAATCAAAAAATCACCCTCCTGATGTTGAATATACACTGTGTGATTGGAATGATAGTGTGTGAAGTGAGAGGAAAGAAAGAAAGAGTCCATCTTCTCATACCAAGCCCGAGGGGCTTGTTTGAGACCATACAATGAACATCGAAGTCTGCAAACCAAAGAAGTGTCCTGCACAAATCCCTGAGGCTGCTCCATATAGATCTCCTCATGTAGGTCTCCATGCAAGAAGGCACTCTTCACATCCATCTGAAACACTGTCCATCCCTGTGAAGCTACAAGTGAAAGTACCAGGTGTATAGAATTCATCTTGGTGATAGGAGCAAAGGTCTCAGAGTAGTCAATACCCTCTACCTGAGAAAACCCCTTCGCAACAAGACGTGCCTTATACTTATCAATAGAACCATCTGCAACATACTTGGTATGATACACCCACTTGCACCAAACCAACTTTCTTCCCTTAGGAAGAGGACAAAGATCCCAAGTATGATTCTTCATCAAAGAAGAATACTCCTCATCCATAGCCCTATCCCACTCAAGGTGACGTGTCGCCTCTGAAAACTTTTGAGGATCATCCAAAATGGCATGACTCAAAAGACTAGAACCAGATGTCTGAGCACGAGTACGACGAGTATCTGAAGGATCACCTGCCAAAGAACTAGCTGCATCAACAGTGACCCGGGCCCACCTAGGAAAAGACAGAGCAACTTGTGGTGGTGGAGATGGTGGATCATCATCTGCATCATCCTCAAGAGATAAGTAATCCTCAAGAGATGAAGAGGGAAGGAGTAGGCATGAGGGAGAAGCTGGTGATGGAGAATCCATCTAAGGATAGCTCTCATCAAACTGGACATCCCGCCGAAACAAGACCTCTTTGGAATTAGGATCAAACAACCTATACGCCTAACATCCTCACAGTAGCCAACAAATATGAGTGGTCGACTCTTCTTCTCCATGGCTTTCCGCTGAGCATCAGGAATAAATGCCCAAGCCTCACTACCAAAAACTCAGAATGTAGAAACATCAGGCTTGACATGGGTCCAAGCCTCCTCAGGAGTCATATGTTGCAATGCCTTATGAGGCATCCGATTCTAAATATAATTGGCACAATTGATTGCCTCAGCCCAAAATGAAGAACTCATAGCTCGAGACTGTATCATACAATTTGCCATCTCCCGTAGGTTCTATTCTTTCGCTCAGCAACACCATTCTGATGAGGGGTGTAGGGAACTGTAAACTGATGCTGTAAACCATACTCAGTGCAAAAATCTCTGAAAGCCTGATTAACATACTCCCCCCATTATCTGTGTGTATCCTCATGATAGAAAGTCCAGATTGCTTCTCCACAAATGTCTTAAAAGTCCTGAATGAGTCAAAGACATCAGACTTGTACTTAAGAAAGTACACCCATGTACGTCTGGAGAAGTCATCAATAAAAGTGATCACATAACAGGCCCCTAAAAAGGAAGGAGTCAGAAAGGACATAAGATCACTGTGTACCAACTCTAGGGCTACCCTAGCACGAGTGGCTCGACCCTTAGGAAAAGGATCTCGATGATGTTTGCGAAGGACACAACCACGACATACACCATCAGTACAAGAAATTGGTGGAAGCCCAATCACAAGTACCTGTGTATTCATCTACTGTAGATATCTGTAATTAACATGGACAAAACGCTCATGCCAAAGCCTGCTCACTGAATCTGCATGTGCTATAAGAGAGGAACCAACAGTGTCTGAACTCTCAAAGCCATCAAATCTGTATAAGCGAGATGCAGAATCCACACTCCCAGTAGCCACAACCAAGTCAGGATCATGAAGATCTCGAATAACCACATCATGTGGTGAGAAATCAACTGTTTTACCAAAGCCAGAGTGGCAAATCTGATAAATGGATAGAAGGTTTGTCGAAATGTCAGGAACCAAAAGCACATCCTATAGACAACCACCATCCAATGAAACAGTACCGGAACCCTGAACTGAGAGTTGTGCTGAGTCACCAACTGCAATATGTCTAGTGCCTATAGGGGCAAGAGCGGTGACCAAATCCTCTGTGTGTGTCATATAGTGAGAGGCACCAGAATCTAGAATCCAAGTGGATTCTGAGGACAATGCTCGTGCAGAAAGAGCATGACCTTTCCCTGTGGGCTGTGAAGGAGGCTGAGGTGCATTGATATTATGCTGTTGCATGGCTTCCTCCAAAGCCTCTAAACGTTTCCAACACCTGGAAACGGGATGTCCTTCCTTGCCACAAAAACTGTAAGGATCACAAGATTTCTTCTTAGTCTCGGAGGAAGACTCACTAGACTTTGAAGATTTGCCCTGTTTAGAATTGAACTGTGGTTTTGAATCAGACTTAGGTGGTGGCTTGGAGGGATTCTCACTAGCCCCTGAATCTTTCTTAGGCTTCGGTTTCTGCTTTTGTTTTCCTTTGGAGGACTGGGCTACCAATGCTTGGTTCTGTGAACCTGAAAGTGAATCCAACTGCTTAAGCTTAGCTTGCTCACGAGTCAGACAATCACAAAAGACCTCAAAAGAAGGCATGACATGGCGAGCACCCAAGGCATCCATGGTGGAATAGAAGGTCGAAGAGAAGATCTGAAATGGACCCCGAAGCTTGGAGAGGATCAGGAAAATGCACTCTGTATCAGTCTTAGTCTTACCACAACCCTGCAAGATAGATCTTTGCTGTTTAAACTTCATCAGAAAGTCCTCAATAGAAGGAAACAAATTAGGTACCAAGGAAGTTAACTCTGCCTCAAGCTGCAAAGCTCTGAACTCGTTGACAGTACCAAAAAGTCCATCAAACTTGGTCCAAATGGCTCAAGGAGTGATACAACCCTCAAGATGAAACAAGAGACTGTCGGAAATGTGTAAAGCCATCAATCCCATAGCTTGATCCATATTGTTCCTGTGCTGCATAACCTCAAAGGCACATGTCAACTGAGGCTGAACCTCATCCAAACAGGACCATAACCCTCAAGACTGGAGAAGAGTCATCATGTGACCCTTCCAAGTGTGGTAATTATGCGGTGTGAGAGGTTCAATAGGTCTGTCGGCCATCCTGTGAATTGTGCCTCAACTGCTCTGAATTTTTTTAATTATTATTAAGTGGTCTTTTAGAACTAGACATAAGATGCAAAAGGGGTTTGTTTTGTTTTGTTTTGGTGTTTGAAGATTCTGGTTTTCTGATGTAAATAATAGAAAACAAGAAATAAAAACACCCCCCCACAATGCAAAATCCAATCCCCAGTACAATACTGAAAGCTAGAAAGCAATAAAGAGCAGTAACTAGTTGAGACAAATTTTTGAGTACCTAAAAAATTTACTGATGAAATAGACTACAGATCTGGAAAGAGCACAGAACCACCTTTCCGAAGCCTATTTGCTTTCGAAAAACAGAGCAAAAACGAGCAAGTTATGCCCCTCAGAGTGCAAAAAACTCATCGGACTTTGACTGCGAAAAAATGCAATCAAACTGGAAAAATATGAAAAAATTCCTACACCATTAGAATAGGCTCGGAGCCAGCTTTCCAACGCCTATTCGTTTTTGAAAAAAAGAGATCGGACGCCTGATTTATGCCTGATTTACCGAAAGAGGTAAAAAAAATGAGATAAGTAGGGGCCCTGGTGGCGCCGCTCGGACCGGTGGCGCGCGGGCTGCTGGCGGTCAACACGCAGGTTGCAGCTGTCGGCGGGCGTTAACTGCTGGCGGCACTCGGGTGGTTGCCCCGGGTGATCTGGAGGTGGTGGCCCGGGCCGAAAGGGGCGGGCGGTGGTCAGTAGGCCAGCGCTGCCCAAATTTTCAAAGAAACTTTGATTTTTTTAAATTTTTTGTGCCTTGAACTACGTGCCCTGGGGCCGTACGGCCTTGGGGAAATTTTTTTTTGCCTTCTGGAGCAAATGTGTTCGAATCAGACGTATATTATATGAAAATAGGGGTTTTTGGGTGCTGCGAGCTCAACAGTGAGGTCCGTTTGGGCTCAAAGTGCACCAAAAAAAAACCCCCTATTCCAAAATAAAACACAAAAGACAAACACAGATCTGATGCAACCAAAATCAGATCTCAAAATCTTTCAAAAGACTGAACAAGCTACAGCAGATCTGGCTCTGATACCATGTAGGATTTGAGAAATACAAATCCATAGAACCCAAAGAAACCTGCATGCAAGAAACCTGTCATAGAGAAAGAGAGAGAACGAAACAAGGGTTTTGGCTCTGACAAAGTGAAAAAAATTTATTATCAGAGAAAAATGAATCAAGAAAAGAATACAATACAAGAGATCAATCCTTATAAAGGAGATCAACACCGAAAGGAAAACCTAACCCTAAGGTGATTGTATTTAATAATTAAATATTAATTATTAAATGACTAATATATGCATAAAGTGAAATCTTAAGAGGAGAGTAAAGTTAATTAATTACTTTACTCTAACAGACACAATGGATTCAAATGGATCACACGACAGAATATGAGGAAGGGACAATATGCTATTGACAAGGGCTCAATTTGAACACTCATGGATGCAATTGACTATGAAAAATTTCAAAATTTTATAGTTCTAACAAAACCAGAGGGAGAAACACCCACCAGAAGTGAATTCAAACACGTTGAGCTCAACCCTTGTGGGAGCCCACTTAACCCACGTGCGGATATGAGAAACACCCCATAGCTAAAGTTTTATCATGAAAAACCAGAGTACACAACTAGACAATGAGAAAACCAGAAATGACACTAACATAGGCTCTAGTTGGGGGATGTATACCCCTGGTGGGAATAGCAAGAATTCAGATCACTGGGAGAGTAGACCAGAAAAGAAAGGACCAAAACCAACTAGGAACTAGTCTGGATAGAACCAGTAGACACAAACAAGAAAACAAAATGAAAAGCAAACCCTAAGCTACTATTCATGGAAAAGAGATACCTCAAGAGAAGTACAACTTCAAGAATTGTCCATGAACTAGCAGTTCAAGAATCTCACCTATATGAGCCCAAAGAACATATGAATCTTCTCCCCATTTATCGTTGATCATGAATGGGCCTAACCAAATGGCATCAAACTTCCCATGCTTCCCTTTGTCTTCTAATCTGGCATTCCACAATAAGACTAAATCTCCCTTCTCAAAGTTCCTTGCTGATGTCCTTTTAACATATAGGTTTTTTACCTGCATTTGCAACTTGGCATTTCTCCTTTGAGCATCCCTTCTAGTCTCATCCAGCTCTGTGAGAGCATCCATTCTCAATTGCATCTCATTGTCAACTTCATCGTCATATACCTGGATAAACTTGTACATCTCTATCAGGTTGTTTTGGGGCAACCTTGCATTTATGCCATAGACCAAGTCAAATGGGGGCACAACCAATTTCCTTCTTCACAGTGACCCTGTCTGCCCAGACAACCAATTTCAACTTAGAATCCCAAGCTCTCTTATTATGATCCAAGATTCTCTTGATGATCTTCATTAAGCTCTTGTTGCTTGACTCAGCTTGTCCATTTCCTTGTGGGTGATATGGTGATGAATAAGAAATTTGGATACCATATTTTTCACAAAACTCAGTATATTCTTCAGACCTGAAACACATAGCATTGTCTGATACAATTCTTTCTGGGCATTCAAACCTTGTCAGTATATTGTTTATCAAGAAATCAATCATCACCTTGCTAGTTGCTTTCTTTGTTGGGATTGATTCCACCCACTTAGTAAAATAATCAGTGGCTACTCATATCCAAGAGTGGCCTCCACTAGATTTGCATGTTATTTCCCCTATAAAATCAATGCCCCAAATCTGAAATGGAGATTGTACAGTAACCGGTCTGAGGGGAAGGTTACCAAATTTTTTTAACTTACCAGAAAAACGCTGACAAGCATCACATGTCTTCACAAACTGATGTGCATCTTTAAATATAGTAGGCCACCAAAAACTATCCCTCATCACCTTGTGTGCAGTTGTCTTGGCCATGTAATGTCCACCACATACTCCACCATGCATCTCCCTTATAAGTTCTAATGCTTGATTCTAATCAACGCATTTCAACATGACTCCTTCTTTACTTCTCCACCACAAATTTCCTTGTATGATAACATATCTGATAGCATGTAACTTCAATGTCCTCTTCTGATTTTCGTTCAGGTCATCAGGGCACTTCATCCTCTGCAGATAATAGATCACATTCTTATACCACTCAGAATGTTCCATATCACATATGTTCGATCTGTTTTCCTCTTCCAATGAGTTTATTTGATTTGCTTCCAAATTGGTCTGGGCCATAAGCTTGGCCAATCCTTGTCCCCTCACCAACTTAGTGATTTGGACCTCAATGTTAAACTCTTGAATTCTATTAATCCATCTGCATCTCCTTCCTGACACTTCCTGCTGTGTGAAAATGTCTTTGAAAGCTACACTAGGCACATACACAATTATGACAACTCCCATTAAGTAAGGCCTGAAAGCTTTGACAACCTTGACTAGTGCATATGCCTCTTTCTCATTTATGTCATATTTCAATTATGCAGCTTGTAAAGACTTACTGAAGAAGGCTATGGGCTGCTCGAAACCATTATCATTCTTCTGTAACAACACCCCTATTATAGTGTGAAAAGAGGCAAACATGAACAACTAGAAAGGCTTTAAATAATCTGGCGTCTTCAACACAAGAGCATTTTTTATTGCTTCTTTAATGGCTTGAAAAGCCATTAAGGGCTCTTCTGACCAGACTATCCTCTCATTCTTCTTCAACATTTTGGAGATAGGCCTGCTGATTTCTGCAAAGTTAGTGACAAACCTTCTCAAGAAGTTTATTTGACCAAAGAAAGATTGTACTCCCTTAACATTCTTCAGTGGTTGGATCTTATCAATGGATGCTATCCTTTCTAGATCAATTCTGATGCCATCTTTTGAGACAATGTGCCCCAATAACTTGCCCTCCTTAACCCCAAAGGCACATTTCTTGGGATTAAGGGAAATACCATATTCCAATGCTTTGACAAATATTTTCTCTAAGTGAGATCAATGGTCCTCTTCTTTCTTGCTGTGAGCAGTCAAGTCATCTTGGTAAACAACAAGGAATAGGTCTAAAAACTCAGCAAAGGCCACATCCATGGCTCTTTGAAAAGTGGCACCAACATTAATTAGGCCAAAAGGAATTCTCACATAGACATAAGTTCCCCAAGGTGTGGTGAACACTGTCTTGTACTGCTCTGATTCTTTCACCATGACTTGGTTGTAACCAGAGAATCCATCCATTATGGACATCAATTCACACCCAGTCACTTTCTGTAGCATAGCCTCCATGTTTGGGAGTTGATAGTTGTCTTTCAATGATGCAATATTTAAATTTCTGAAATCCACACACAACCTGAGATCACCATTCTTTTTTCTGACAAGATCCAGGTTTGACACCCATGATGAGTGCCTTATGGGCTTAATGATCCCCGCATCACTCAATTTTGTTAGTTCTTCCTGCATCTTGGATCTCAAGGTTGGATTGATGGGCCTTTGTTTTTTCCTGAATGGTCTCACATCAGGTTTCAGGGGAATTTCATGCTGGAACAAGTCTTCCCTGTAAGCCTTCAAGTCATCATAAGACTAGGAAAACACATGCCTATATTTCCTCAATAGGGTAATCAGCATCTTCCTCACATGAGTCTTCATCTTTTTTCCTATGTAGACCTTCTTGGGTGCACTATCAGTTCCTAGGTTGATTTCCTCTAGGTCCTCTCTATGGGTAGCTGCTTGTTTTGTGTTGGACTTATCTGGTCCTTCAAAGATTCTCTCCAATGCTACCAACCCTTTTGGGATTTTTTTGCTCTTCAGTTGAATTACTTCATTCCCAAACAAGATCTCTCTACCATTTTCTTCTACCACATATGAGCCAAAATCAATCTCCTGATGTTCATATTGGTCAACACAGTGCAAGAATCTCAAGATATCATTGTCATCTTGAAACACCTGCCAATTGTAGATATTATCAGGCACTGCAGGCCTAGTTTGTACCTCAATGCTAGAAATGCCATTAAAGATCACTTCATCCAGTTTAACAGCAATATTGGCCAACAAGTCAGCCTTGGCATTTTTCCCTCTTTCTATCCAATCTATGCCAAAGGCATCAAATACCTCAATGGTATCCCAAACTTCATTCCTATACTGCCTCAAGCGCCTATCTTTAGTGACAAATCTAGATCTGAATTGAGAAACAATCAGCTCTGAGTCCCCGAATACCCTTAAGAGTTTTATCCCATGCTTAGAGGCAATTTTTAGGCCAAGCAACAAGGCTTCATATTCAGCTATATTGTTTGTACATGCAAATTGGAGTAGAAAGGAATACTTAAAAGTCTTACCTTGTGGTGATACCAACAAGACACCAGCACATGAGCCATCCTTGGAGCAAGCTCCATCAAAGTACATGGTCCAAACTGACTCTTCTAAGGTAATCTGCATGACTTCTTTGACTATTGGTACTAACTTGGTCTCTCCATCCTCTTGTTCTACTTCCTCTACTCGAAAGGTATCCATATCAGTGTCAACAAAGTTGATGAGTGGAGTTTCTTCTATTTTATCAGCAGATTCAATCATATGCTTGCACCTTGACTCCCAAGAAATATTAACATTCTTCTAATCAATTAAGAATGTAGCAAATGATAAGTCACATTGTATACTTCCTCCCATAGAAGCACACCATTTCCTTGAGAGCAATATTCCATATGCTGGAGGGATGTCAACTACTATGACACTCATGACAAGTTCCTTCTCAGAGCAAGCTGCCAGTCTATATGATACTTCATTTATGACTCCAATCATAGGGATCTCCCTTGAGTCCATAAAATAGCATTTTCCATACGTGATATCCACCTTTAAGCCCATTTCCTCCATGATTTTGACAGGCATCACATTATTTGAGGTGCCTAAATCAATCATACAATTTCTGAGCAGGTTTCCATTGATAATCAAGCTCAGAAAGAAGGGGCTGACCAAATCAGGGTTAGCAGTGATTGTAGTTCCTAGATAGACTTCAGGATTCCCATCTGTGTTCAATCAAGTTGCATCATCCTTCACCTGGCTTGCACTTGTTTCAGGTATTTGAGCTTCCATTTTGGGTTGATTGTTCCCAGCAATACTCTTGATGACTGCCATTGTTTTATGCTTATGGTCATCAATCCTCATCATCTCAAGAAGTGGGACTGTGACCCTTATCTGAGATAGGACCTGAAACATGTCGACTGGTGCATAATTTGGAATCTCTGGGAATATAACTTCAGGAGAAGTCAGTGCATCTATTTTCTTACCATCACTTTGATTTGTAGGCCTCAATTCTTTCATCCTTATATCTGATGAAGTAGCTCCATAGGTTATCTTAGTTTTGTCATTCTTTTTAGCCCAAATTCTTGACTCTTTGAATTCCTTGGCCTTGGTGCTAGTTTTTGTGTTTTCAGCTCTAGTCCCTTTAGGATCAGTATCATTTTCTTTGATGAATATTCCCCCTTGGTGACCTGGATTAGCCTTTACCACCCTATTTCTGAGGTGAATATCATTTCTAGCCTGAGTTCTGGCAGCCAATGCAACTGCATACCTTTCTATCTCTTCATTAGAAGGTCTCCTCAAAGAAATGCCACAGGTTTCAAGGTTGTAAGCAGTAAACTGATCATCTCCTTCTCCATTAGAAAATACTTGTTGCTGACGAAGAAGACCTTCTTGTCTTTGCATATCTTCCTCATAACTACCTTGCTTTTCTTCCACTGCCTTGGCCGCAATAGCACACTGATGTGAGAAGTGTGGAATTTCACAGGCATCACATGATGGAAAATCATCTGCCATGTTTGAGGTATTCTTCTGTAATGGATCAGGCACTCCATGGAAGTTCCTCTGATTATTTTGGATAGGCCTCCCATTATTCCAGTTAGTGTGATATGGATAGTATTGTAGCCTTGGGGGCCTTTCATTTCTCTAAAATTGAGGCTTTTCGGACTTTGCTTGCTTCTGTAGTAGGTTCAAAACTTGATCCCATTTGTCATCTGGTGCTGCATCTTTGACCCCTTTCTCATTTGAAGGCTTAGAAGCTTTGGTAAGCCTGGGATCATCTCTCCTACCCATCTTACTAGATGCTCTTCTATTATTTTCAATGTTTACAGCCATCTTGTAAGCCTCTTGTAGGGATTGTGGATCTTTATCTCTTAGCAAGTAGCACATCTTGGTGTCATATGCATTACAGTAAGTCACCAAACATGCTCTTTCGTTAGGTTGGAGAGAAACATGGACCTTAGCCATTGCTTTCTTGAATCTTGCATTAAATTCAGTAGCCATTTCATTATGCCCCTTTGTGATGTTATTAAAATCATGCAGCCTGAACCTTGGATCAGTCTGGTCTCCATACTGTTATCTAAAAATTCTGAAGAAAGAATTCTTAGAATCAATGCTTAAATCAGGTAGACTTCTGTACCAGTCTCTTGCATCTTCTGTAAGAGACTGCATGAAGTATTTCATGGCTACATCCTCATCCCATAGCTCAAAGTCTTCTAAAAAACTTTGAAAAGCTTTAAGGTGATCCTTACCACTGATAGCATTATTGCTTACAAACTTTGGCACATGTTTCCTAGCATTATCAGGTACAGGGTTTGGGTAACCAGGGATATTATCAAAACATAATTGCCTGTATCTTTCAGTATGTGTCAGTCCTCTTCCCACAGGTCTTCTTTCTTCACCTTGAGCATCACTGTCTCTTTGTCTTTCATTTTGATGACCTGACTGCTGACCCTGAGGCTCTTGTAGATCAACAAAATGGATAGC
The DNA here is from genome assembly GCA_007258455.2 of Sequoia sempervirens. Taxonomy (NCBI): domain Eukaryota; kingdom Viridiplantae; phylum Streptophyta; class Pinopsida; order Cupressales; family Cupressaceae; genus Sequoia; species Sequoia sempervirens. The sequence continues at coordinate 213,307,172 of VDFB02271358.1, forward strand.
CTTTTCATGAACTTTAGGGGGTGGAAGGGAACTAGAAGGATTATCCTTGGGTGAGCTTCTATCACCATTATTAGGGTTTGAAGAAACAGATCAACCACATGTGTTCTGATCATCAGGGGCAGGGTCCTTCAAAGTAGATTCTAGAAAACTAAGCTTCATTTTCATCTCTTTGTTTGCTGCAAGCAACTCCATCTCCCTTGTTTTTCTCTCCAACTCCTCATTTTCTCTCATTATCCTATCAAAAAGTGAGGCAGTGTTATTTTGATTTGTGTTCTTCTCAGCGCCTCCTTCATTTATCCTTACTCCTTCATTTCCTTTCTTTTCCTGCATAGGATGCTTACCTTTGTCCACATTTTGAGGCTGTTTACTGGTATTCCTAGGAAGAGGAACAACATGTTCCTCAACTCTATGACTTTGAGGTTTATTTGTGATCTTATTAACCAGGGGGTCAGAGAGGATCCTTCCTGAAGTTTCTGGCAATACCAGGGTATCCTCCTCATTTTGTTGGGCTGCCAATCTATCCATGGCTTCCATCTCTCTAACTCTTCTACGCAGCTCATCCCTCTTATCCATAACATCTCTTATCTTTTTCTCTTTTTCCGCTTCTCTCTGTTTCCTATTCTCATTTAGTGCAGCAATTTTCTGATTAAGTCTTTGTATATCATCAGAGATCTCATCCTCATCAGGTAATGTAGACTCTCTATTAGAAGCTGTACTAGCAGTTTGGTATAGATGCGGGTTGTGGGAATAGTCATCCCTAGTGGATGAATCATTTGGGACAAAGGTAGCCCTAAGAGGCGTGGGAGTGGGGAATTCTATAGTTCTAGCATGTCGGGTATTCCTATTATCCCTTTGGAATCTACCCCCTCCCCTTTGTTGCATGGGATTTTGGCCATGATCTGATGGACTTTCATTTATAACATTTTTCATATGCACCTCCCCTCTCTCATTTGATACATTATCATCTAAATCTATCAAATCTCTTTCACTTTGTGAACCGAAATGAGAAGAAACTTGATGTTCAGGGGTATGGTGAGGTGTAGACTTACCTTTTTGTGCTGGTTTTGCCTTCACGCATTTTCCTTTGTTTCTAGGCAACTCTTCTTCCAACTCCTACTCTGGATGGTTTATGTAATAACCTCGTGTTCTCCTCATTTGAACTGGGATTCCTTCAACCCTCTTGACTCTCTTTGAATTTCTGCTCCGAACTTCTTCTATATCTTTAAATATTTGTTGCACTAGTACAAAGACTTCAGAGTCACCACCCAAGCTTCTTGAGACAAATTATTAGACAACACAACTTTCAGAGCTTGGTAACTATAACTTGACAAGAATAAGACTAGGAATCACTCAGGAATATAAACACAAAGGCGGAGACATAAGCTATACTCAACCAATGTTCTCAAATGACCGACTCTATGAACAAACTATGGGATAAAACACCTTGGAGATTCTATTCAATATGAAACATAGTTCCCCAACGGAGTCGCCAACTTGTTGGTTGTTTTCACAACTAACCAGCAGGTCTGAGAAAGCACCTATGAGCTTGCCACACTCAATGCTTGTATGCTTGCTAGACAGGTGGCCAACTAACAAGATGCAATACCTAGTTATTGCATTCTCCTTCACTTCGGGCTCTGCAAGACCCAGGAGGGTGTTCCTTAAGCACACTATGATATTTCTTGTAAGCAACTAGTGCATACTCTTACAAGACTTCAAATAAAACTAAGAAGATGCATTCTCGGGAATGGTTGAAGTGTACACACTCATCCAAGAGATGGAAAATCGTTGGATAAGAAAGACAAATTAACAGAGAATGAAACTCAACACAAATATCATTCATGAAACAGGAAACATTAAATTGAATGAATGTTTTTAAGCAAGATAACTGAAACCCTAAAGATAAATAACATATATCAGATCAGTGCCAATATCCATTGGGCTAGGAGTCAAGACAATCTGCAAACAGAAGGAATGATTACTTGGACAAATAAAGCCTATGTGAAACTAACCTTATTAATCCCACAGCTAGTGATTAGATCTTAAAGACTACTTATCAAATCCTTCAATCATACATATAAATTTCTGAGATGATGAAAGCAATTTAACCTGTTCCTTGAACATGAGCTATTATCAAAATAGACAATGCAAGAAAGTATTACAAAGGCTAATGGAATGATCCTTGATTAGTTTCATTAACAATTCAAATGTACAATCCAAAGGAGAGACTCAAAGACCTAAACAAATACATTTGGATTCTAGTATGCATCCAAGAACCTTACAATTTATAGACTGTAACCCTAGACCTCAAAATCTAGTAAAAACCTGACTCTATGACTTAGTGCTCTTTTAGTTCTGATTTCAGTATCTGGCCGAAGACCTTTACAAATGATTCAGACATTCCTTTTAAACAGTCTAGGGTTCGCCATCCAGCTCAGAGCCACATCAACACGCCACGTCAGACCCCAACTACATTGTGACCAATGAAAACACTTGCTGTGACCTTCAACAACTTCCTTGGTCACATAAATGCCACTGGTCGGGTTGCTGCAGGAAAGACATTCCCGCACGAATGAAGCCAGGCAATCAATGTCAAATCCACCGCTGAATCCGGGCATCCAGACTCGAGCCATGCCATCCTTGTCCTAGAGCCGTCGCCATGAATGCTGGTTTAGTGGATCCAGTGACCCTCTCATCTGCCACCATGAATGCTCCAAGTCTTTGTGTGCGAACATAACATAAACCCTGAAACACGTGAAATTGAATCTGGGCCGTTGATCGACAGTGATTGGGCGGTTGTCTTTAAAATTTCAATAGCCGTTGAAGCAGGCAACCACTGTTGGAAAGACATAAAGAGGTTGGGGAGACCAGAGGCCAAAAATCATATGTTGCATCGAATGCTCAACATAGTCGCCAAGAGTTGGCCGGGTCGGCCAGACATCATGGTGAAGATACCACGGCCGAAGGGAGTCACACCGAAGGGTTAACACAATCGGCGAGACAAGCTGGGGTCGGGGAGACATCTCCCTGACATAATGAACACAAGCTGATGGGAGGGGGTCTCGGGAAGACATCACCCCAAAGAAAATAACTCTCACTGATGAGCCTTTGAAAGAAACCCCTTATGAGATGTCTCTATGACTTTATGTTTCTTTCGTCGATGCAACCTTCTCCCTTATGAATGTTGCTATAGCTCAAGGTCATCGGTGAGATTTCATATAGATCATGGAATTATACCGAAAACCCACCTCATTCTTTATATGTCACTGAGACTTATGACCTTCTATACCGATGCCCCTGCATTCACTCACTGTCGCTGTAGCTTATTGCTCTCATGGAGACCCTTTGTAGATATCACATTGCTTTGCTGAAAACTTTGAGCCATAATGTATCGCCAAGACACCGCCATCCCTACACCAAAAAAACTCTTATGTCATTATAACATTCAACCTTCGGCGAGACGTTATGTAGAGAATGCCTTGCTTCACTAAAAATCATCCGAGGTCATTCACATTTGCCAAGACAAAATGGGTCTCTTGCCGACAGAGTCCACATATCGCCATAACATGAAAACCTCGGTGAGATGCTATGTAGAGTGAAAATTTATGCTGAAACAACCGAGCATGTTAGGTCACCAAGAGAAGAGAGAACTCCTACCAAGTGCCACTTTAAATCATGTCAGCAAGACCCGACCCCTTCGCCAAGACCTCCCGCCGCAATACAAAACATATGCCGATAGAATACAAAATGCACCTGTTGCCGAGACATCAGAAACCCAGCAAGAGGCTAGCCTGATAGCTAGAAGATATGCCGATAAGGGTTCCCGCCGTCGCCACAACAAGAGGAATGTCTCACCGACAACCTACAATAAATAATAGTGGAACATACACAGGTCGGGGAGACAATTGGGTACCTATGCCGACATGAACCAGAATGAAAAATATGCATGACACAATGGATTCAAATGGATCACACGACAAAATATGAGCGAGGCAATATGAGGAAGGGACAATATGCTATTGACAAGGGCTCAATTTGAACAATCATGGATGCAATTGACTATGAAAAATTTCAAAATTTTACAGTTCTAACAGAACCAGAGGGAGAAACACCCACCATAAGTGAATTCAAACACGCTGAGCTCAACCCTTGTGGGAGCCCACTTAACCCACATGCAGAAATGAGAAACACCCCATAGCTAAAGTTTTATCATGAAAAACCAGAGTACACAACTAGACAATGAGAAAACCAGAAATGGCACTAACACAACACTAGGTAAACTGGTTAACCAAAAGGAGGTTTATCGGCCATAAATCACAAACATTGATAGTTCTTTGCAAAGATTCCCTTTAGCTTTTTATATTTGAAGGGATTTTCTCTTGTGGCTTTGTATTGCAAGTTGCTTTTGAGGATTCCTAAGATAAATTTGAGCTAACTGTTGAGTTCAAGGTGTTCAAGAAAGTGAATTTAATGTTTTGACATTGGAGGCTAGATTTTGAAGGATTTGCATTTAGGAGGTGGTTGTTAGATCTAGAAAGTAGCCATATTTTTTGAGCACTTTGGATCAAATATGACTTTTCCATTATGTTCAAAAGGTCTAAGAACCTATAGATTTATTATCATTTCATTAAAACTAGAGCAATTTATTTAAAGCCAACAATTTTTCCTCTTTTATTATAGTGGTTACTTTGTCAATTTTTTTTGCATAGAGAATATTCTCCTAGTGTAGTGCTTGCGTAGGTTGGTATAAAATTATATATTTTTTAATTATTAATTTTTTTAGATTTGAAACAAATGTGGTAGGGTATTTTTGTATCTTATGGAGTCTATAAGGTACAAGTACCCTTGTGTGTGCCATGTGGTAGGTTGTCAACAAGGATTCCCATAGGTTAGCAACAATTTAAAACCCACCACTAGCCACCACTCGATGACCATTCATGTAGTGGCCCACCAGCCACATCTAATACATAAATGGCTATAAGTGGCAATGACCAAAAACAACCACCATTGTAATATTGTTGGAGGAATATAGTAATAAATTCCAATAGTGAAATAACCAATCTACTCATAAAACTACTGCCACAACTTGACAATTATTTCACAAAATACAAATAGTGGTTTTATACTATGGCTAGTAGTTTTTAAAGATCCGTTGGTAGTTTTGACATAAGATAAAATATTCCATATGCTTTGTAAATTTTTAATCAATATAAATGATGACATCATCATGATGTCAATAGTATTTTTCTTCCCAACTTTCCCCCTGTATCGGCTACCTTATTACCTAATGATATGGAGAAAATTGGTCATGCACATCTACCCAATGGATTGGATCATTCTCTATCAAGCAATCATTAGTAACATGAGTTTACATATAATTATCAACTAGGGATGTGTTTCTTAAGATGATGCTAGGATTGTATGGCTGGGAAAGTTCTAGGTATCTCTATGAAGTGTTAGCATATCAAATAAATTTACTGTTATAGAAAGGAACCTATTTAAGAAAACAAGTCTACATATAAAATTGTTGCTACCAAACTAAAGCTACATGTAATGATATAGGAGCATTTGGGTGCATGAGCAATCCTACACCCCAAAAAAATATTTATCTTTATCTTTTGATTTTTGGTTGTGTTTTGTTTTGCAGGCATGTTTATTTATTTTTAAATCTTTTTTCATCTCCAACTCCCTAAAATTGAATTCAATTTGAAAGGTTGATTTTTCAAATTGAATTTGGATTAAAAAGTGCCAAGAATTAATGATTTTTGGAATTTAATATGTTTTTCATAACCCCACACCTAGGTTGGAGGAGACCACTTTGGGAATTTTATAACTCCTCTTGAATTTGAATTTGGCATTAAATGACTAGGTAAGAGGAATTTGAATGCCTGGTGGTGAGAAAATGGAGTGATATGGTGGGAGACTAATTTAGCAAATAATTTAAAATTCTTTCCTGTAATGAAAGAAGAGGTTATAGGAGAATATGGGATGCCCAAGATAGGATGAAAAAGAAGAAAATGTGACAAAAATGATAGAGAAAGAGCCATGCCCAACTGAAGGAAAGAAGGAAACAAGAAGAAAATAGGGAAAATCTCAAGTTTTTGAGGGAATTTACCTATGAAGTCAAATAGGGATTCTTAGGAGTGGAGTAATAGGGATTTGAAGTGGATTTTTTTCTGTTGTAGGTAATTAGTAGCAAATTTTTAGATGTTGGATACAAAAATCATGCTTGTAGATGATTTCTAGTTCATTTGTTTAGATCTTTGAAGCTGCTGTTGTAAGCTCTTGGAGGTTTTGTTGATGGTGTTTTCTGCACAGCAACAACTCAGATAGAATGCAATATTCTATCTCTCTTGAAAGGTAATCCTCAATAATAAATTACTGAAAATCACCCCAAGGTCTCTCGGGTGTTAGGTCATAACAATGCATAAACAACTCAGATAATATGTGAAAATGCTGGTAATCACAAAGGGACCTTACTACAAGCAAACTGGATCTTTCAACTTATCAGATCTAACAATATGATGATCTTCAAACCCTAAATCTAACCGAATAATAAAGAAATAGCAAAAGATAAGGGTGAAAGGAACTGATAAGATTTAAACTATTGAGAGGACAAACAATGTAAATAACATATATTTGAAATGGACCTATCTCAAATAACCAGTTCTCATTCTGACCCACAAAGCAATCTCACAAGAACGGTGCAATCTTCTGAGGAATTCAGATTTTCAAATCATAGACATGCATCTACAATCGAACTTAAGCACATTGAATATACGGTCCAGGTTGACTTTTCCAGCCTACTACAATCAGATAGTTACTGGGAGTATAGACCAGAGATAGCTACAAACATTCCAAATATGAAATCATAAACATCATTTATCCAACTGAAACTAATCTATTTCTGAATACTAAACCCTAAATCTTCAAGCAATTTAAAAGATGGAACAATAAGAACCATGCACGATGAAATAACACAAAGGATTCCACCAGGAAAACCACAATGTCTCCAATTGTATTAATCACCAAAATCTGCAACAATTCAACTGTTCTGATACAGTATTTGCTTCAAGAAGAGACTAAGAAATTCTAACTATTACTCTTGCTTATCTCTATTACTGCTTAGCTAACCAATGTCTAACCCTTACAATGAGGCAAGAATGCCTATTTATAGAAAATTCCCCCCAAGACATGTCGGCCCAGCCAAACATTTTACAAAATAATAAAACCGCCAAAACAGGTCGGCCAAGGAAATGAACCAAGGCACACATTAAATGCCATCATCCAAGTCAACTCTGACACAGTCCCCAAGGAAGTCCGGTCCAATGCATGCCCCATAGTAATAGGGAAGCACAAATCTCAAAATGAGCATTAACTGCCGCTCCCTTTATCCTTTTTCTGTCCGGATGACCCTTGGACCCTCAAGAATATCCCGTCCAACTCAGCAATAGGTGGCAGTGGCAAAACCCTAAGTCAGAATTTAATGGAGTCTGCTTCCTCCTTGGACCGTTCAACAATCTTGTTCTAATCCTCCCTGTTGGCCATGCATCTACCCATCACTGCCATGTAGGTGGCTGCATCATCAAGTAGGTGGCCAGTGACAGCTTCATCAGAATCCGGGGCATAAATTTCATGCCACCACTCCTTCAATTGGTCCAAGCTCAGATACTTGGGAGCTATCTTCTTCCTCCCTGCCATTACCTCAAAGAAGGAAATGCATCCATCATAAACTACAGTAAGCTCCCCATCAATTTGCTTCTTTCTCCTTAAAATTTTCTTTAAAGCCTTCTGCCTGATCTACAACGCTTCGAACCACTCCCACGGTTCATCCACCCTTGAGGAAGGAAGGATTCCATCTTTAGCCAATTGATCCTTGCCATGTCCCAAGATAACCTTCGATTTTTGCAGCAGGAGATCCATATCATTCTTATCCTGGGACAAAATATACTCCAACAGCTCCTTTGCCCGGACTGCATCCTTCCCTACAGATAAAACTGTCTTGATAGCATCATCTCCTTTTTCTTGTACAATCATCAACCAGTCCGTGGCAGCCTGAGCAGAGGTTTTCATATTTTCAATTCCAGAAATTGTCTCCTTAGGTAGAAAGCCAGGGGTAGCAGATGAAGAAGGGTGAAGTGACTGCAAAGGTTTCATAACCTCCTCCAAACACTTCCTTAACCGTTCATTCTCCTTCTTTAGCTCATGTTTAGTTTGGGTCTCCCTTTTCAACCTATCCACAATTACAGCACTGGACCCCTCAAACTCCTCAATATCCTGCTCCATGGAGGCCGGCCCAAGGTTAATTGTCTGGACATTATAGTCTTGGCTTGTAATATCCTCCCTCATTTTATCCGCTGCAGGGGTGGCAATGTGGACTACCCTATTGTGCGCTTCATCCCTTTCCACCTGGGAGATGACCTTTGCAGTCTTCTTCTTCTTTCCTTTGCCAATTTTCAACAACATTTCATCCCAGTCCAAGGGGCTGTCCTCAACAATCACTTGCTTCTTCCTCACAAGTTCCTTTTCAAGCCAGTCCAGGGCTACAGGGTCAGTCTGGATTTCTTCCACTCCGGCATTTTCTGGCTCCTCTGTTACTTTCTCTTCCTCTGCAGTTGTTGCCCTATCATCCTCCTTCTCCAGAAGCTGCTCACCTGGATCCACCTCTTCAAGTTCTGCCTCTTGCTACACCGGTGAGGGAGTCTTGGCAGTGATATTCTCCTCTGGCTCTGGTGATCCACGACCTTGGTCAATCTCTGGAGAATCTTCATAGTGCACCAACGGAGAAGTGTGTCCTTTTGTTCCCACCTCAAGCTCAGCCGCCTCACTGAAAAGTGTTCCTTCCTTGAACTGTTCTGCCCCCCCGCTAGTTTCATGCTCATTCGGATTCTCCGTTTTAGGTGCGCTTGGTGGCGGAGAAACAGACTTTGGTGGCTCTTCAACTGGTGACTTTGGGGAGGAGTCCCTCTGCTGTACCGCATCCTTGGGAGAGGGAGTCCTTGATTTTCTTGTGTAGACCTTGGTTTTTCCCCTCCAGAACTCTCCACATCGACAATTGGAGGTTCATCCTCTGAAGCAACCTGATCTTTCCTCTTGGCAGTCCTTGTCGTCCTAGCCTTCTTAGGTGGTGGAGGAGCATCTTCCTCTTCAGCTTTCTCCGTTTCTTCCTCATCAGAGGACATGATGATTGTCAGAGTCTTCCATCTTCTCTTTCCCTTCGGCTTCCTCTTTGTTTCAGGTTCAACCCCTTCCTTAGGACCTCTGACCTTTATCTTGAATGGCAATGTTTTCACTGTTTTCCCTTTGGGGTCGTCTTCCCCGGATTCTTCAGAAGTTGACATGGGATTGAGATTTCCCATCAAGTCAAAAGTGCAAGTCAAAAGTGCAAGTCACCTTCGCACTTTCCAATTCCCAGATTTTATGCTTTATCCACGAGGAAGTGAACTTCATGACAGGAGCCATCAAATCCTCCAGTTCTGTAATTTCATTCTCGTTCCAGTCAATATCTCTGGTTGGCCTACCCTTCACCGCATCATAAGCGTGGTCTTGCACCAGTTTTCTGTCATCATCAAGCTGATCTGGAATCAATTTAACATTGTATTGCCTAATGGCCTCCACCGGCAACCTAGAATATCTTTTCTTCCTCACCTCAAGGTCATCTTTGATACTGACCCAATAGTCTTCCAAGTCATCTTTGTGCCTATACTCCTGGGTAGCTCTCTTCTGAGCCTCTCCAGTTATGTCAAAATTCATTCTTTTTGAATGGAAGGAGAATCCATAGGCTGCCAGCTCCTCCCTTGCGGCATGAGCTGATTGGATGGAAGGGCATATCTCTCCTACACCAATCCCGAGAGGGAAGTCCCCTCCGAAGCCTGTCTTGTGCTTCTCCCTCTTCACCACTGCATCAAACTCACAGATTTGTCTTACAATCTCCAGCAACACAATGTGGTCAGTGGGATACCAAGGCAACCTGTAAGGGGCTACCGGGCATCCATCAATCCTAAGGTAAGTGAATGTAGGGAATTGGATGAACCATGCTCCATAGTTCTTGATCAGTCCTTTGGCCCCATCGAATAATCTGAGATGCTCAGCATTCTGGAGCGTCCGGGTGATATGCATTGTCAATGCATCATTTGCCCTCCTGTAATCCTTATGCCCCAGATGCAACTCCAGATACACTTCATAAATTATATCCTGTCCGATTGTTCCCTTTGGACTCAGGCCCTTGTATGGGTAGGAGATGGCCAACACATACATTACATATGAAGACATCATGAATTTCTTTGCCTCCAGGACATTTCTCAACTGTCTGTCAATCTAAACACTAATTAGCCCTGCCCAGTGATAGTTGGTCCCTTGACTAATTTTGGTGATCACATGGACCATCCAACTCTCCAATACACCTGCACCTCTTAATCCTGCCACCCTGCTCAGAAGTGTGATGGCATCATATACCTCTGACCTGAATTTTACCCTGTGCAGCTGTTTGGGCAACTTCGAATGATGGGACTTTGGCTTCTCTAGCCACGAGTTGATTATCTGCTGAGCCTTGACTGGCTCATTCTCATAGTAGGTCCTGGCAATGTCAATATTCAAGGCACACATTGAAGGAAGGTTCGGCATGCTGAAAGCTTGTGCAATAGAGGGCGGACTGAAGTTGGCCAAGACTCTCCCTTCAGTGCTGACCACTCTGTGTGTATCAAAATCATATTGTCGGGCGCACTCCAAGATTAATTCATAACACTGCACCGCTGGAGGGAACCCTGCCACATGTACCAATCCAGAATTCATCATCCCCTGTCTTAGGGTTGACTGATCCTTCTCGGCCATTCTATGTTTAAACTCCTCATATCGCCAAGCACCAACATTTGTATCTGATACTTCAGCCCACACGGATGACACCTTGCTCTCAGGAAGCTGGCTTTTCATGTCCAACCGTAGTCGTTCTGTCTCAGAGATGGATGAAGCTCCTGTGCCACCTCTGGACTTCCCAGCAACCGCCTTGCTTGATTCATCCTGTACATCAAAAATCATCATTAGTATTCAATTATTGCTCATATTCCAATCTGAAAGGTGAGCACAAAATCATACAAATAAATCAAAATCTATTGCTAAAAGCTAATCCTTCGAGATCCGGAGAAATCAGATAGTCCGAGAAAATCACGCAAACAGGGAAAATACCATCGGGGCAAAATTTCAGAGAAATCCGACCCAGACGGATTCTTGCTGCCAGAGCATCATTAGTCAAATAAATTGTTAGTGCAGATGAAAAAACAAAGCATAATCATTGAATTCACTTATTGGCAACAAGAAATAAGCATCAAACAACCATTCCATTAATCTTATCACCGAAACATTTGAAAGGACACGATCAGACAGGAAATCCGGAAAAATCCGGATGGAACGGACTTTCGCGGATGACCTAAAATGTTCCGGAAAAGATCCCAGTCCGTGGAACAAACCTAAACCGGGAAAATCCGGAAGCAAGGAAATTCTGCGATGACCTCAGGAACCCGAGAAAATGATAGAACGCAAACCAAAACCTAAACGACCGCGGGATTCCCCCACCTAAGCTCGAATGTCCTCAGAACCGACGATAATCAATGAAATTCAGAGCGCAAAGGACCCCAAAGTCCCAGAAACTTGTAAAGGACAAATTCCCACATTAAAACGATGATGCCCTAAATTGAATAATCAAATCTTCACCATTAAAACTAGAGCAAGCTTTAGGGTTTAAGATATCGGCTAAGAATTTACCTAAAGCACTCGAATCTTCACAAGACGGTGAAGTCAACAAGATACAGGGACAAAATCGCTCAAACAAGAAGAAATCTTCGCTCTGGGCCCAAATACTAAAGAAAAAACCCCAACTTAGCACGATATGGCAGATTCTGCACTAAAAGAACAAGCAGTCAAGCCTAGAACTCCGTCTAAAGGATACACATGCAACCAAACGGACGAACAAACTCGCAGGACACGAGTGATAGGGTTTCATCATACAAACGGGTCAAACCCCGACTCTATAAATATGAAATTAAAATCAAGCAAGAGCCGACCCAAATCTAATAATACCCAATTGGAAACCCTCAATCACCATGCAAGAAAAATGGAAGGGTAATGACCACATACCATGGATCAAAGCGGAAGAAATTTGAGCTTGAGAAGGCGACCTTCACAGCAAACACGCCCAAGCAGTGAAAACACCAACACTGGCAATCAAGCAATCCTCACGCGAACAAATTAGGATCGATTCTCAAAACTCAGATAGAAATTCGAAATCGCCAGAGCAAAATAAGGGAGCAATGAAGTTAGAATGGCACTAAAAATGCCCTAAATCTGCCCTTATACCCGTATGAGCGAAGGTACCTCAACCATTAATGCACGACAAGACACCTCTGACAAGTCCGGAAACCCGAGCCCCAAGCGGAATTTTGGAAAATCCTAGAATGCGCAGAAACACGGATTCCGCGGAAATGCAGAAACCGGGGAAATGAGGAAGGTCGGGATTTTGGCAGAATCTGGGAAAATCCGCCAGGACCGAAAAATCCCGAAGTAAGGCAAAAACCCGGAAACGGAGAATCCCGCCAGAAACGGACAAGGAACCAGGGTCCGGGAAAATCCGCCAGAGTCGGAAAATCCCGGATCTAGGTGAAAACCCGGACATGGCGAAAAACTCACTTTCAATCAATTCAAACTTCAAAGCAGGGTCAAATCCAGCAAGACTAACATGTCAAGACCCGAAAATGATAAATCCAATATAACCAAAGGTCAAAGACACCAAAAAAAAGAGGGTCCCCACTCCAAGTGGGGCGTGTGTGCAAAAATTGCACATGTTTATTAATAAAAAATGCAATGTTCATGAATCTCTGTTGAAATATGTGTTAGATAATTCTTGGAAATGAATTCTCAATTGTTTTTATTTAGTTTTGGATTGTGAGTAGGCTGCAACAACTGAAAATCCGATAGGATTCTCAATTGTTAAGCTGCATCATGTAAGTTATTACTTTCATAGGCTAACAAGTACTATTCAACTATAACATCATACATTTAACAACAGAGTAGCATCATACCTCAAGTGGTACCTTGCTTGAGTATCAACATTCTTCTTGAACCCACAACATAATGATCTATTCAATTCTCCATGCACAATTGGTTCAATGTTTTCATAATTCAAATGAGAGGATTTGTATTTGCTATTAAAAAAAAACATTTGCTCAAAGATTACAACGACAACTATGGGTACAAAGTTCTGAAATATATATTAAACTTATCTCTAATCAACTAGGACTCTAAATAATACTTGTCAACTCATTCTTAGAAAGTACAAAGAAAATTATTTGTAATAAAGACACAAGGAAAACATTCAGAGGCAAAGTCCTAATTTGAATCTACTTTTAGAGATAAATAATTTTCTTTCATAGGCATATGCGAGCAATGAAAAAGGTGTTGGCAACAAAAAAAAAAGAGTTCACAAACTTGTAGAAAAGTACCTTGTTAACTAATAAAAATATTAAATGTCCAACTGTTTATGATTGAGTTGGCTTCAAGCGTTGCTTCCTTCACTGTAGGTTCATGTTTCTTTGGTTGCAGGCTACCAAATCTTGTGGTCGCATGTTATTGAATTTGATAGATTTCTTCTTCATTGATGCATAAAAGATTATATACTACACATGGCACTTATTAATCATAACCAACATAATTTATCACAACATTTCATCACAATTCAAAATAAAATTCACATATGTAAATATCCATCAACTATCAATAACTACTTCTAATGCTTTATAATTAATTAAAGTTTTTGGAAATTCTTAGAAATTTCATGAAAGTAACAACATAATTAAGGAGATAAACTTAATTAAGACAACTATTCTATGAATCATCAACCCCCAACTAAATTCTTGTTTTCCCTCAAGCTAGAGGTGGTCTCTAGTTTCTCATCAACACCATCTCTTAGAAGTCCACTAATGTTGTACTCCCTATCCCTTGCATAAAATAAAATGCTTTTCGATGTTCTATCCTTATCCACTTGTTATTTTCTTGTTCTTCATAATAAGGCATTATACCTGACCAATGTGGTATTGGATACCATAGCAACATGGACTAAAATTGGAGGGGCAACTATATAACACTATACTCTGTGGCTAAGTTGATGTATTTATGTGCCCTTTTTACTACTACATGGAAGTTGTGTGATGAGTGGGGTTCTTTTCTTTTTAGTTTATTTGATAACTCCTTCCACTTAAGAGTAATTTATGTCTCATCACTTCTCTTCCTTCATGTTGGGATAAGTTAATAAACATTTCATAATCTGACTTCCTTGTCCTCAGAAATTTAATGACCACTTATGGATGCTCTATGAGTGTTATCCAATCCTCTAACAATTGTTTAGGGTCCTTTTCCTATGTTCTTATCTTGAGTGACATTTAATTCTCCATCTCCCTATAGTTTTGCATATGTTACTCTATGTTTCTCTCATTTTGAATGAATGAGGCTAGTGCATTCAATTGGAGATCTCATATGTATAGTAGTGGGTTCGATGTGGTTTTATAGGGCGTTGCATACTCATGTAGGTAAAAATCACAAAACTAATTTCTCATATGTGGATAGAATTTTGAAAAATGGAGAAAAATTGGCGAGGTGTTGTCATTGAGGATGGAAGAATACAATATAGCTACATGAATTAAATTTTTAAAAATTATTCTCTTAAAAGTAAAGCATATACACTCACTTAGGGTTTGAAATTCAATCTGTAGTGTCATGGTGGCCTGTTGCTCCACCTTAATTTTCAACCTTAAGATTTCCATGTCCTTTTTGTTAATTTCCTCATCAAAATTTTGTTTTAATTTTTCACTTTCTTTGATCAATTCCCTCTCCTTAAGCTTTCCTTGCTTGAACTGCTTCCACAACCACAATGTAGTGGTTGGCTAGGATAACAAGGAGGTAGTTGGTGTCTGATATTCTCTCAACTCTGCCCAACTGAGATCACAATGGAGAGGTGTTGTCATTGAGGATGGAAGATCACAAAATCTAGTATTCTCCCAGCTTTTCCTAATTGAGATGATAACACCTAGCGAGGTGTTGTCATTGAGGATGGACGATCACAATATATTTGCATGAATTGAAAGTTTAAAAATTATTCACTTAAAAGTAAAGCATATACCCTCACCGAGGGTCTGCAACTCAATATGTGGTGTCATGGTGGCCTATTGCTCCACCTTCCTTTTCAACCTTAATATTTCCATGTCCTTTTTGTTAATTTCCTCATCAAACTTTTGTTTTAATTTTTCATTTTCTTTGATCAATTGCCTCTCCTTAAGCTTTCCCTACTCGACCTATTTCCACAGCCACAATGTAGTGGCTAGCTAGGATAACATGGGGGTAGCTAGTGTCTGGTATCCTCTCAACTCTACCTATCTTCCTTTTTCTACACCCATCTCTATTGTCACCAATTGTGTGAGTTGATGCAATCCTCTTGTTGGCTGCTACTGGAATAAATGGAGTTGCTCCTCCAATTTCTCTATTCATTGCAAAGAAAATTGCATCACTTCAACAAAATCCTCATTGTTTCTCCAATTTAGAGAAGCAAGGGGTGGACTTGGGCATTCTGTGAATAAAAAATCCTCACTTTCAAAACTTGATTTTGAATTAATAAAACCAGATTCAACTTCTTAGAAGTTGTTATTAAGGTTGGTCCTTTCTTTTTGAGGCAATGTGATTGTTTGGGGGGTTTCAATGGGACCCCCTATTTTTTAGTACTCCTTCGAGGTGGATTTGATGTGACCTTGTGGTTGTAGGTTTTCAAGACATGTTTTTTGAAGATACCTGCTTGAGAGAATTCTCTTGAGCTGGAGATGGAGATTCTATTTGTGGTGACACTGACAACACATGCCATAGACTAGGGTTGCAAGGAGGAGAGTCTACTTTGGGGGTAGTTACATGCATTGAAGAGGTTGCATGTTATCTTGTTTTTCCTTGTGGATTTTGGAATCTAATCCTTTTAGTCCATCTTATTTTTTATCGTGGGGCTTGAGGTACACCATTATTTCTATGCCTGACATCTTCCAAAATTAGAAATTCATCCCAAGACAAGTTTGATAGCTCAATGTTGAGGCTTATTTTAACCAATAGTTGAATTAAGCAATGGTGAGACAATACAAAGATTTTACTATTCTAAATTCAATTTCCATTTTTGATAGGATATGACAAAGAAAATTTGGCACATTTATATGTCTACCATGCCACCAATGACTCAACAATTTAAAATGAATAGTATAAATAAGAAAATATCTTCCTTCACAAGTTAAATATCTTATTATATAAACAACTGCACATGCCCAACATTGAATAAGAGAAAGGTGTTTAGTACCTTGTGTAGAAAATTCCAATTGATCTCCTCTTACAATGAATTCATTTTTTCTAGCACTGACATCAACCTATTTTGGTTAAGATTTACCCATTTTTGGTAACCCTATAACCTCTATAATGGCTACCTTTGACGCATCTGCACATAGTCCTCTCACGATTGCTACATTATTCATTAGTCACCACAAATTCTCTAGACACTTGATCATTATACCTTGTTGAAACATCAAGGAAAAGGGATGATAATGAAAAGGGTTCACCACAATAACCTTTTTCCCCAATTTCATTTAAAATGTAAGCTATTGAATGCAAATGAAGAATAGTAAACAAAATTAACAGAAATAATAATCAAAAGGAAGATTCAAAAAGGGGAAAAAAATGTGTACATTTCACCAAAAGTAACCTTTTCAAGCTCAATGAGGACTTTTTTTATGGTCAAAATAATACAACATTAAAATAGAATATTTCTACTCTATTTCTCTTGAAAAAGACAAATGATCTAAAACCACCTATCTTCCAAGGTCTCTGTAGTTGGTTCTCAATTGTGTTGTCATTATTCAGCAGTTCATGCAACTATAATGTTCAAGGGGCCTTTGTTGGTAAATGGGTACAAATTAGGTATTAAAAAGTAATTAAACATAGGGGGTTTTTCGATAAATAGAAAAAGATTGATTAGAGATTTAGAATAGCAAAACATAAACACATATTCCTTTAAGTTTAGACATATAATTCCTGTAATGAGCATTTCCTAATTAACTAAAATTGTAAAACAAAGTAATTTAGAAAGTTCATGTAATCACATTCATTAACAGTGCAAATATAATGCTTGTAACACCATTCATCATCACTTTTTTTTAGAATCAAAATTTCAATCATAAAATATCATAGGATCATCACCAGAATTCATAGATCCATAAACAAAAAGAAACATCATCCACATATAACATAATAGATGGTTTCAAATTCATAATCTTTTATTGATTTTCATCAATTAAGAGTCATTTATGCATAACAAAATCCACTGGCATACGAAAATCCATTGTATATCAACATTATCATTAAACTAATCAACTTTTGAAAATAAACTACTTGCATTAGAAGCTGTAAAAACTATTCAAATGTCTTACATAAAGCTATAAAAATAAACTGTATCTAGTCTTAGGCAACTAATTTGACTTCAATTGGTCAACCTTTACAATGAGGAGAAACAATTCTCTTATAGAAATAATTAATCACTAATTTCTCCTATCAAAAATCATGATCCATGAATTTGGGGCCCAGATCCACAATCATAGGGGCACTTCTAGTTGAGTATGAGTCTTCTTTTTGCTGAAATTCCTGAAGCTGGGAAGTGCACCTTATGCCAATCTAGTCAAAACTTTACTGGGAGTCACTTCCTGGTATACTGCTAATCACTACGCCCAATCTTTGGCTTTCCAAAATTAATCAGGAGCTTTCCATTTGTCCAAAAACTGATCTAAAGGTGTTGCTCTCCCTAGGGCACCTGGAGATGGTTGACACTGTTTGAATTTTATCCCTTTTTCAAAAATAGAATATTCCCTTGTCACTTAGCTACTTTTAGTTGCTTTGGACACCTTATGTTTGAAATAATCATCCATATTGTTAAAAATCTACTGTAAAGTTTCCTTTTTTGGTGCATCTACCCATTCCACCATGAACATCACTCTTTCATACTCTTTGGTGGTGGCTGTATACATATCTTCTAGCTGGGAAACATTTTGGGTAGTGTCTCGTACATAAAATCTAATGTCCATAAGCTTATCTAGATGAAGCCCTTCATCATCATCTCCTTTCTTAATCATTTCCTCCAATCTATTATTCCACTAATCTTTCATTTCCTATAAAGAAATCAAACCAACACATGGTGAAACCTCCTTACCAATCACTTAAGCAATAATCCCCTTTATGACCTTTCTTTCATCAAACAAATCTTGCTGAGCCTGTTGCAATATTATTTTGTATTCCATGAGGACTTATGTTTTGAATATCAATATATTCATACATTTATCAAGAGAAACCAAAATATTGATCTTCCAAAATGGCATATTCAATCACATCTTCCTTAGGCACCCTTTTCAATATTCTCAACTTCCTCATATCCCTTACATATTTATCCTCTTTAGATCCTAGCAACTTAATATATTCCCAGGTACTTGACAAGATCACCTACCTCTTTATAAATTTTTGAACCAGTAGTGAAAATATCCTCTGTGTCCTTCTTAAGAAGGTCAATCCATTTCTCCATCATTTATGATTTCCTCTTTATTTTAGTCAACTCATCTACCATTTGACAACTCATTAAGATAGGAACTTCTGATGGTGCTGGTTGTTCAGGAGTGGATGTAATTAGTTATTTCAAAAAACCTTTCATCTACCCTACCTAATCCTTAAGCTCATCCTTAGCATGCTTTTCTTTGATCAACCATGACTTGGTAGTGGTGGACATGATATCAATGAGATTTATCTGTTGATTCCTTGTATGCTTACCTAAATTGACAGTGCTTACTTGATAATCTACAGCCTGTAGCTCCCTGTCATCCTTATTAGCCATAGGAGTGGCAATTTCTGCCACCAAGTCTCCATCATTAGTGAGCCTTGCAGAGTGAATAGAACGAGGCTTCTTCTTAGGCTTCAATTTTTCTACTTCCTTTATCATTTTATCCCATGTTACTAGCTAGGCTTGAACCTATTGTCTCTTCTCCAAATTTAATTTAAGCCATGTAGGGGAAGTTGGCTGAGTTGTTACTTGTGGAGCACTAGGAGGTGTTATTGGTGGAGGTGTAGAAGAAATTATTTCTACTATCTGCTCAGAAGAAGTCTTTTTCTGCTCCTCTTGTTCTTTCTACAACCTCTCTTGTTCCATTTTCTCATTCTAAGCTCTAATTTCTTCTCTTTTTCATCTCTTATTATTTTTGTGCAACCTCTTCTTCATCCCTTAATCTCTACCATTTTAACTTGATTGCACAGAGTTCCTCTTTTTCTGCCTTGTCTCACTTAGCTTTCTCTTGTCGTTCCAAGTCTCATGCACGAGTCTCTTCCTCAACTCTCTTCTGGGCCTCTACAACCTCCTTTTCCCCAGCTAGCTCTTCATCTTTCTTTCTTTGCTCTTCTTCTTTATTGGCTAACTCTTCAACTGCTTGTCTCTGGGCACTCTCGAGTAGTTCCTTCTGTCCATCTTCTATCAAAATATCTCTCATCTGAGTTTCATCCCAAATACTTCCTTCCTCGAACCCAGTGTCTTCTTCTCCAACTTCTTCTTCATCCCTCTCAAGATATTCTTCCCATTCTACCTCTTCTTCCTAAAGTGGACTTTCCTCAGAGTTCGAGGGCCCAGGTGTCTCTCTTACATCAATTATGGGAGGCCCCTCTTCTTGAGCAGTTTTTGTTTTTATAGTTAATGGTGCAGTGGGAGAGGTATCCTTAGTTTGCAAAGGCATAGTAGGACTTTCCACAATAGTTTCTTCCCTAGGATACACAACAACTATGGGTGTAGCACCAAGACTTGAAATAACCATAGCATCAATAGCTTGATAAGTAACCTTAGCTTTTCCAAAGATTTAGTGACCTTCTTCATTGAAATTTTGTCCTCTAATGGAGCAAGTTCTTCTGTGGTTGCAACAATTTTCTTTAATCCTTTGTACTACCTTGTTTTAATGGAGGAAGTAGGTTCACTGCTAGAATCCTTTTTCCTTGAAGCCTTAACTCTTGGCTGCTTAAGACAAAGATTAAGCCATTTCAGGCTTCTATCAACTACTTGTGAAACTTTACGAATATTGGTTTCCTCCTTCTCCATCCAATTGATTGGCTCCAAATCATTGGTGGCCACTTTATCCATTTCATATCGGGGGTCAAGAGTGATCCCATCATCATAATTTTTTTTTGGTATGTCTTCTTTCACCCCAAATTCCTTCATTTGGGGAATAGTCAATCTTTCATATCCCCTTCTTCTCACCTAAAACTAATCTTGCGGGTTTTCCCAAAAGTCTTCGAGAAGTGGCCAATGGAGGGGAAATTGTGAAGCATATATACCATTCATTTTATTCTTAGGATCAAAGTCCTTCCTAGATGTATGATGTTTGAAATTCATGGACTGAAACTGCTATGTTGTTGTCTTAGCTGCTATGGAAGAGGAACAAGAATAAAACCACAATTATATTGGGAATTAGTGGCAGCCAGCCTTGTGTTGTGTAGAAAACTTGGCATTCACCTCAGCTGCTTGACGAGTGAACTCCATCGAGAATCACCTATCACCACAACACCTTGGAAATTTGAAAGGGTGCTTATCATATCCATATAGTCTGAAATAGGTGGATTTTGGGTATTGGATAAACCAATATCCCCACTCTTCAATAAATTCCATTGCTTCCCATGACAATCCAAAGCCAACATCTCTTGTGAGATGATTAATGATAACATATAAAAATGCATCATTGACTCTTTTAAAATGTCTCTTTGCTGCCTTTAGCTCCAACTAGTCATACTATTCCCATACTTTCTTCTGATCTAGACCATCATCGATTGATCCCACAACAGTTAACCCCAAAAACTGTCCCATTCTTGCAGCATAATAGATCACATATGAAGACATGTAGAATTTCTTGGTTTCTGTTACTTTCAATAGTTGAACATGAATATTGTCTGAAATTATCTGTCCACAGTCCAAATGCTGCTGTCCTAGAATTAGTTGAATAAATGAGAACATCCAATTCTCAAAGATACGAGAATATTCTTTTCCAAATACTCTTACCAACAATGTAATCATATCACCGATGTCTTTAGAGAAATCAAACCTCTTAGGCTTAGGTGGCATCTTCTTTAATGGTTTCTTCTCTGTCTTAAGCCACCTATTATTAATGAGCCTTTTATTCCCTTCCTCATTTTCTACCTAATGTTTAAGTGCATCAACTTCAGACATAATCTTGGGGTTAGCCTAAGGAGGAGGATAAAAAACCAGTCTAATCATCCTTGGCATTAAATCAATGATCACATTTCCTTGTGAATCAATGCACTACCTCTTAGTTGGATTATAAGTTTGTGCAATAGTTAAAATGAACTCTAGACATTGCACAACAATAGGGAAAGTAGCCACATGTGCCAACCCAGAACCAACAATCCTCTTTGCCCTTGGGAAAGCATCTTTTGAAAATGTATCATCATAGAATTGCTTAAGGTCAATATGGCCTACAAGTGTATCGGTAATCTTCATGACCTCAAAACCAAAATTAGATGGTAGTAGGGTCCCCTAGAAATTGTACTTCATCATAACAGGAACCTGTTCCAGTTTTAGCTTTTTAACCCTTGCTCCTTTTGATGTTCCTTCACCAGGCACTTCTTCCACTGAATCAGACATTTGTTAAAACCTACAATATTGACCATTATCAGAAAAAGATAAAACATGTGAAGAATATATTAGCACAAGCATTCATATTAAATCTCCATTCATTCAAGAAAAATTCCCATTCTATAAGTTAATTCAACATTTTTGAGTTTCGAGTTCAGGATAGAACCAAGAACTTGACCATTCTAAGAACAATACTAAACTCTATCGAAAGTCAGGATCAAGGATAACCTTGAACCTGAACTTAATACAACACCCTTTCAATACTATTGGACATTGGATTCAGGTTCTCTCTTAGCACCTACAACTATAGTGATGAACAAGGTTCAATTTCATTTCGTGGTCTTATCTCACAGTGTGTTCAGAAATTGGGATCGTGTTAACACCAAGCAATGATACTTATCAAATGGAGTCTATTGAGGGTTCTCCCTGAATTTTGATCTTGATGAGTCATCATAAGTCAAAATCAAGATATAGTTTAAGATTAGACTCAAAGGAGTGAACAAGTTTGAGTAACATCCTGAGTTCCAATCTTGATCACATATCAGCAGCCAGAATCAAAAAATGGTTTGGAACCTGACCTTTGGAATGTAAGTGGGGATATATCAACTCCAAGTTCTGATCCTGATGTTGTGTCAGAAGTCAAGATTAGAATGACACCAAATGATGGGACCTAAATCTATGTCAAAGGTTCACTGCCTATCCGAAATTTGATCCTGATGGTAATGCGGGGATCAAAATCGGGACACAAGTTGATACACTGTCAAATCTCTTGAACATTTTTGAAGTCACAACCCAAACTCCGATCCTGATGAAACATTGGAGGTAAGAATTGGGACAAAGCAAATAATTAGACCCAAGAAGTGGTAAACAAACACAATGTAGTTCCAAATTCTAATTACAATAGAGTTGCGGGAATAGGGATCAAGGAAATCAACAAATATAAAGGAATCTAAATAAATCTAACATAGTTTTTAAACATGCCTTTGGGATCGAGATCAACATATGGTTTGTAATGGTTTGAATTCTAAAATTTATCAAATTCAAAAAAAACTTGACTAGACAGTACGAAAACCCTAGGTAAACTAGGGCACAATGGGAACACAAAACCTGTGCACAAAGAAAGAACAAAATGCACGAAAAAATATAAACAGAGGAAACCAAAAACCAAGAAAATAAAATGAACCAAAGGGTTTGAAGAAAAAAAAAGTGCACCAAAAAGGGTGCCAAGAAATCGAGAAAGAAACAAAAATAGAAAAAAAGAAAAGAAAACATGAAACAAGAAACATGAAACACAAATAAAAACCAACACAGGTAAACCGAAAAGAGAGGAAAACATAGGAAACGACACCTACCTCAAAAACGTGATTGGAAATCCAAAAGTACGGTGATAAATCCGAACGTAATCTCAAACCCTAACCCTTAGCGCTCCTTGGGTTCGCTCCATTGAAGTCTACAAGCTAAAATGAGCAAAAACTGAGGAGTGATGAGAATAAAAAATTGATTCACGCGTGTGAATAGGTGTTAATTAATGCAGGTAGGTTAGGCCTTGGGATCGAGGCAGAGGTCATAAATGAGCCATCGCGAGAATGGAAGGTAAGTGGGAATTGAGATCAAGAAGGGACATGACACTGGAACCTTCAGTGAGTGTAAAGTTCTAGAAAAGGTCTGAAATTCAAACCCCGACAACAAAGACGGATACGACAATTGGGACTGGGATGGAACACATAACAAGAACTTTAGAAAAGTTCTTGGTTCCAGTTCCGACCCGATGTCTAATTTTGAAAAAAGACAAAGGGAGTCAGAAATCGGGATCAGAATCAAAACAAGAACAAGAACTTTGAGTTCTTGGTTCCTGTTCTGGTCCAATGTACAATTCCAACACAAACAAAAACACACAAGGAAGAAAAGTGGAAGCTGGGATTAGAATGAAAACATATACTTGCACTTTTAAGGGTGCAAGGTAATAGTTCTAATCCAATACCTGAATCTGACAGAGCAAAGAAAACACAAGGAAAATGTGGGGATTGGGATTGGGACAAGAACAAGGACTGACACTTTTAAAAGTAACAAGTGTCGATGACATTCTGAAACTTGAACTCGACAAACTAAAGAAAAGGACTTAGGAGAAAAAAGACAACTCCTAAAGCCCGATCAAGAACACCAAAGAAAAAAACAACATAGGGGGACCCATTTTAACTAGAACAAAATGGGGTGGTTATGCAAGGCATAATAGACTCATTCACCCTATGGTGAATGGGTCCTAGCTAGGGTTCTTAAGAAATGCTTTTTGGGTTCTCTTCTACTATGTCTGCACTCCCATATTCTTGATGTTCACTATCGGACAACCAAAAAAAAATTCTATAGAGGAGTTTCCATGATATGAAATTTTTTCTTGCAACTTTGCGACTTTCTTCAAGTTTTCTCTTTAAAGGATCTTCAACCTAAAATCTGCAATCACACATCAAAGAGAAAAAAATGTTGTTTGTTAGGTGAATGGGGGTTTGCCTTGGTCAAACTTCATTTTGGTAATTAAACCTTGAAATGAAACAATGAAATAGAATGAAGGAATGATTAATGGAAAACAATATTTAACAACTCACCAAACCTTATTTGAACCTTGGAATTCAAATATGCAATTAGCTTGAATTGGCTTCAATGGATGTAGATATTGATTATGAAACTTGTCTTGAAACAATGTCGTTGAATACTTGCATAGATCTTGAACACTACATCACCATATTAGCTCAAAAAACATGCATGATGCAAGAAATCTTTGACATGACAATGGAATCTTGATTTCTGTAATAATCTTCTACAAATTTTCCCTTGAATGCCTCTAAAAATGCTCTTGAATGCTCTTGATCACATAAAATTGCTCTAGGAATGCTTGCATAAAAACTCTAGGATCTTAGGATGAAAATATTGAAATAACCTTGTATTTATACATATCTTTGTTGGAAAAACAAGGACAAACAACTGAGAGGGGGGGTGAATTAGTTCACATAATATTTAAAATTTTCAAACTTTACTTAACTTAATCTTAGATTTGATGAATGAATAGTAAACCATGAACAATCAACACATCATAAGCAATAAGAACACCAAGATTTTTTTTGTGGAAACATTGTTAGGGGAAAAACCACAGTGGATGTTAGTCCACAATATTATACCCTATTAAAAGTATAAGAAAAATAATTTGAATGCACATGCATTCAAGCACACTGCCTAGAGCTCACTGCCCAACAATACACAACAATCCAGATTAGATCCGCAGGGTATGAATTGAGAAAATAGTTTCTACACAAGCCTAATTACAGTTCTAGTTAAGCACAAAAAACCTTCTTCACACTTTGCTCAAACTTCTTCACTTTGCTCTACAATCGAATGATTAAAAAACTATTCATATATCTACACTTTCTCTAGCATACATTCGCTCTTATGCATACACTAACTTTGCTCAAACAATCACTCTTATATATCCACAACATGAAATTATATCAACTTAGTCAACCAAAAATATAAAACATATTTACAATGTCGGCCCAAATTTACAAATAAATTTTCAATGTGGATCAAACACCATCAACTAATATCATGATGTGACCCAAAAAAATATCCTTGAATGTGCAAAACATTCAAATTTAAATCTTCAAGGATCCACAACACGTTACAACCATCATGTCAGCCAAGAACATGAAAACCCAAACATACCGAGAAAAATCTTCGACCATGAGCACACCGATCAATGTGAATGTACAACAAGGATAGAGAATGATCTAGAAGCAACCAAAAACAACATGAACTAACAAATAATCATTCATAGCAACAAAAATTACCAGAAACACATAAACTTCAATCAGGAACACTGACATAACCCACATAAATACGGTCAGAGCACAACTGATCATAGCATAATCAAAACTTCATGTGGACCTCTAAAACTTCCAGTAGATGAACTAGATACTCTTAGAAATAAACCCTTTAGTCCATAACAACTGATCTTCAATGTACATAACAAGACACCTTCATGACCTTCACTATTCCACTAACAACCTGCAACTCTTCCTTTAACAATTTTCTTAATATCCTCGACATATACAACCTTCAATACAATAATGCTAATAGTGTTGACATCAATGACAACCACATATCAACAACACAACCACAACATCCAACAATATCCCCCTTTGGAATTGATGGCAACACATGATGTGAAAAACACCATCAACCCAACTCTCAATAAACACTTACTCCCCCTTAGATTCTAACTCTTCTTCCTTAACCTCTTCTACATGATCTCCCCACAAGACTCTCTTCTCAGATAAGCAACAATTTTTCACATGACTCTTCTCCCCCTTTGATATCAATGACAAAGATAAGCATTATCTTCCCATTTACAAGCTCTGAACCACATATTTTCACATCTGACTACTCCCCCTGAGTAGCAGCCACAAAAACATCAATCCAGATCAGGAAATATCTATGAAGTACACATATTGATGCAAGTAAATGCATCTCTAGTTCATATCAGGAGGGGTAATCACCCATAGCATCCCTCTGAGATACTCAAAAGTATCCTTCGACAATGACTTAGTGAAAATGTCTGCAATCTGTTCTTTGGTAGGCACATACTCCACTCTGAATTCTTTCTCACTCACTTTTTCCCTCAAGAAGTGAAACTTGATTGATATATTCTTGGTCTTAGAGTGTAGAACTAGATTCTTTGATATGTTAATTGCACTTGAGTTGTCACAGTATATGGCAATAGGTTCATCATATACAAATCTGATATATTTCAACATCTGTTTCATTCACATCACTTGAATACAGTTATTTGCAACAAAAATATACTCTGCCTCAGCAGTAGATAGAGAAATGGAATTCTGCTTTTTGCTCAACCAAGACACCAACTTCATCCCTAGGAAGAAGGAACCACCACTAGTACTCTTCCTGTCATCTACATCTCCTGCCCAATCCACATCAATGTAGGCATTCAAAGTAAGATCATCATCCTTAGGATACCAAAGCCCAAAGTCAATTGTTCCTTTTAGATACCTGAAGATCCTCTTTACAACAGTCACATGAGATTCTTTTGGATCAACCTGAAATCTAGCAACCATACATACAACATTCATAATGTCTAGTCTGGTCTAAGTTAAGTGGAGAAATCCACCAATCATTGACTTGTATCTTTTTTGATTTGCTTTAGGAGAATCATTATTCTGAGTTAACTTGCATCCAGTTACCATGGGAGTACCAACAGGATTTGAGTCATCCATGCCAAACTTCTTCAGTAGCACTCTCACATATTTAGACTGAGATATGAAGATCCCCTTATCTAACTGAGTAACTTGCAATCCCAGAAAGAACTTCATCTCTCCAATCATGCTCATTTCAAATTCACTCTTCATTTCATCAGCAAACTTCATACATAGATTGTCATTTCCTCCAAAAATAATGTCATCAACAAAGACCTCAATAATTAACTCTTTGTCATGATTCAATTTGAAATACAAGTTACTGTCAGCAGTACCTTTATTGAATCCAAGCTTTAGTAAATATTTATCCAGTCTAGCATACCAAGCTTTGGGGGCTTGCTTGAGTCCATATAGAGCTTTCTTTAGTCAGAAAACCATGTCTTCCTTATCAGTCAGTTCAAATACATTCGGCTGTTCAATATGTACTTATTCTAGTTCACTATTTAAAAAAACTGACTTCACATCCATTTGATATACTTTATAGTTCTTATATGCAACATAAGCAAGAAATAACCTTACAACTTCAATTCTAGCAACAGGGGCAAAGGTTTCTTCAAAATAAATACCTTCCATTTGTGAATACCCTTTACATACCAGTCTTGCTTTATTCTCGACCACTTCACCTTTTTCATTCAGCTTATTTTGAAAGACCCATTTAGTACCAATCACATTTTTATCTTTAGGTCTAGGAACAAGTATTCATGTATCATTATTTTTAATCTGCATTAGTTCTTCCTTCATAGCTTCCATCTAGTGTTCATCATTGCAAGCTTCATTGACATCTTTACGCTAAATCTTGGAAATCAGGCAATACTCTTCTGCAATCTTTCTTCTAGTTTGCACACCTTTATTCTTGTATCCTATAATTTTATTTTTAGAATGATTTAGCTTTACATACCTTAGAGTTTTAGGATTCTCTTGAACTTATGATTCTTTTGTTCTTTCTTCTGCACTTGCACTTGTCTTTCCTTCCTGACTACCTTGATTTACTGGAACAAATGGAAGTTGTTTTATCAAAACATATGGAACAATTTGAAGTTGATTCTATGTCTGAGCATTCTTCCCTTTGTTTGTGCTATCTTCCTGGTCATTTGAATCATATCCATAATATCTGGATGATTTAGCAGAATCCTCATCAACTCTGAAATTTGCACTCTCAACCATTTTTCTTAATCTTCTGTTATAGCACCGGTAGGCCTTACTTTTAGTAGAGTAACCTAGAAATATTCCTTCATCGCTTCTTGCATCAAACTTTCCTATGTCCCCATCTCTCTTGATGTAACACTTGCTTCCAAAGATCTTGAAATATTTAACAGTAGGCTTATAATCAAACCATAGTTCAAAAGGAGTCTTACCAGAATTACCATTTACATTTACCTGATTCAAAGTGTACACAACAGTGCTTACAACTTCACTCCAATAGATGTGAGGCACATTTCCTTCAATAATCATTATTCTAGTAGCATCCAAAATTTTTCTGTTCTTCCTCTCTGTAACTCCATTTTGTTGAGGGGTTCAAGGAGGAGATAACTGTCTTTTGATTCCATGTTCTTTATAGAAAGAATTAAACTCCTTGGAGGTGAACTCACCACCTTTTTCTAACCTTAAGTATTTGATTTTCAGACCTTTCTTATTTTATGCCATAACTTTGAAGCTTTTGAACTTCTCTAATGCTTCAGATTTTTCTCTTAAGAAAGCAACCCATATCATTCTAGAGTAATCAACAATAAGCAACATAAAGTACCTTCCTCCATGAAGAATTCTGACTTTGGAGGAACCGCATAGATCAGTATGTACCAACTCAAGTAATCCATTTGAATGATGTTGTTTTCTCCGAAAAGAAACTCTAGTATGTTTTCCCATCTGACATTCCTTGAAAATTGTGTTAGTAGGCTTCACTAACTTAGGTAAATCTCTTATTGCTTGTGTGGAACTTTCTTTGACAATGTTATCAAAATTCACATGATACAACCTTCTATTCCATAACCAACTTTCATCTTCTTGAGAAATTAAACAACTTTCACTAGCAGCATTCAGGTGAAAAATATTACCTATTGTCTGTTTACCTGAAGTAATTACTTTTCCAAAACTTCCAAGTATCCTTCATCTTCCACCTTTGAACTAAAGATCATAACCCTTGTCCACCATCTATCCAAAACTCAACAAGTTGTGCTTCAAGCCTTCAACATAGAGAACATCATCAGTGTTATGCTTACCACCAAGACAAATAAATCCTTTGCCATGAATCACACAAGCATTGTTATCTCCAAATATTACAACCCCACCATCATACTTCTCTAGACTTACAAATTTTCTTTTGTCACCAGTCATATGATGTGAGCATCCATTATTAATGACCCACTCATCCTTTTCTTCAATTCGGGTTGCAAGAGCTTTCTCAACTTTAGTAGATTCAGTAGCCACTGGACTATTTTCCTTGATGGCATTGAAAACCCAATCATCTTCATTTTCATTTTATTTATCAGATTCTTCATCAGTCACACCTTCTTCAACAAAATAGCATTTCTTTTGAAATATAGGTTTGTAAGGCTTAGACCTAGGAACTCTTTCAGGACACCTTGATGCAAAATGACCTATTTTACTGCAAGAAAAACATTTGATAGGCAGCTTTCCTTTATACTTACCTTGTCCTCTACCTTCTTTCTTTACAATCAGTGCTTCCAACTCTTCTACCTCTCTTTCTTCATCTTCAATCTGTTTCATTTCTTCCTCATACTTGAATGTATTTCTAGAAATTTCTCCTAGATCATATCTTTGCTTGTTTCTTCCGAATATAGTAGCCTTAAATGCAGTTTTAGTCTTGGGAAAAAATTTACCAAATTCGCTCGACTCAAAGGCAACAAGTTTACCAATCAGTGTATCCCTTGTCACATTTGTCAATGATCTAGTTTCTTCAATAGCATGAGCCTTTTCTTTGTAGGAGGGAGGCAATGATCTGTGCACTTTAGCCACAATTTCTTCCTCATCTAGGGTACAACCGACACATCTAATACCCATCACTATTTCATTTACTCCTTGCATAAAAGAAGAGGTATTTTCATCTTCACCCATCTTCAAATTTTCATACTTGCCTTTCAAACTCTGTAGCTTAGCCATCTTCACATGTACATCTCCTTCATACAGAGTTTCCAACTTCATCCACATCTCATGAGCTATCTTCAAACCTATCACATTTGTCATTTCCGAATCTATTAGTGCACTCAACAAAGCTTCCATTGCCCTGACATTATTCTCAAACTCTTTAATCTCATCAGTAGTGGAAGGACCATTTTGAGGAATAACATATTTTTTCATTGTAATCTTCCAGTAGGGCTCACCAATACACCTCAAATGACAATCCATCCTAGTTTTCCACAATGATTAGTTTGTTCCATCAAATATAGGACTGTCCTTCTTGTATGATTCCATCTTAGATCACCTCAAGCGTTTAAATTTTTTTAGAGGAACCTGCTCTAATACCAATTATTAGAAAAACAAGGAAAAACAATTGAGATGGGGGGGTGTGAATCAGTTTTCACAAAATATTTAAACTTTTCAAACTTTACTTAACTTAATCTCAGATCTGATGAATGAAGAGTAAACCATGAACAATCAACACATCAGAAGCACAAAGAACACCAATATTTTTTTCATGGAAACCATGTTAGGGGAAAAACCATGGTGGATGTTAGTCCACAATATTATTCCTTGTTAAAAGTATAAGAAAAATAATGGGAATGCACATGCATTTAGGCACACTGCCTAGAGCTCATTACTCAAATACAAGAGGGATCACTTCCCAACAATACACAACAATATAGATTAGATCCACAGGGTATGAACTGAGAAAATAGCTTCTACACAAGCCTGATTATAGTTCCAGTTAAGCACATAAAACCTTCTTCACACTTCGCTCAAACTTCTTCTCACTCTGCTCTGCAATCGAATGATTAGAACACTATTTGCACATCTGCACTTTCTATGACATACATTCGCTCTTATGCACACACTAACTTTTCTCAAACAATCGCTCTTATATATCCGCAACATGGAATTACATCAACAACTTAGTCGGCCAAAAATATAAAACATATTTACAATGTTGGCCCAAATTTACAAATAAATTTTCAATGTGGATCAAACACCATAAGCTAATATCATGATGTGACCCAAAACAATATCCTCGAGCGTGCCAAACATTCAAATTTAAATCTTCAAGGATCCGCAACACGTTACAACCATCATGTCAGCCAAGAACATGAAAACTCGAACATACCAAGAAAAAGATTTGACCACGAGAACACCAATCAACACAGACGTACAACAAGGATAGAGAATGATCTAGAAGCATCCACAAACAACAAGAACTAACAAAGAATCATCAATAGCAAAAAAAATTACCAGAAACACATAAAATTCAATTAGGAACACTAACATAACCCACATAAATATTGTCAAAACACAACTGATCATAGCACGATCAAAACTTCACGTGGACCTCTAAAACTTCCAGTAGATGAACTAGATACTCTCAACAATAAACCCTTTAGTCCAAAACAACTGATCTTCAATGTATAGAACAAGACACCTTCATGACCTTCACTATTCCACTGGTAACCTGCAACTCTTCCTTTAAAAATTTTCTTAATATCCTCGACATATACAACCTTCAATACAATAATGATAATAGTGTTGACATCAATGACAACCACAAATAAGAAACACAACCATAACATCCAACAATCTTAGCATTAATTCCTGAAATTATAATATCACAAGCCAACATTGAATTGTGGATTTGAAATCATTGAAATATCACCAAAAGCATAATTTGAATTTAGGTCCTAGGTGCAAGTGAGGACCCATTTTCCCTATGTCGAATGGATCCTAGGCCACTTGCCTAGGACACACATTTCTCAATGTTAAACCTTATGTTAATATATTTATGAATGTCGGGTTTTATCCCTCGAAATTTGCAATTAATTAGGCTTGGATTTGAATTAAAGGGTGCAATTAAGGAAAATTAAACTCAATTAATTAATAAAGCCCTAGATTAGTGTGAAAGTGTAAAGATACACCTTACAACACCAAAAATAAGGCACAACTAAGTCCATTTTAATTAAGAGGGCC
The DNA here is from genome assembly GCA_007258455.2 of Sequoia sempervirens. Classification (NCBI taxonomy): domain Eukaryota; kingdom Viridiplantae; phylum Streptophyta; class Pinopsida; order Cupressales; family Cupressaceae; genus Sequoia; species Sequoia sempervirens. Next base: position 213,339,287 of record VDFB02271358.1, read on the forward strand.
GTAAAATTAATGTGAATATGTAAAACACATATTACAACACTAAATTAAGGCATAATTAAGCTCATTTATTTATTATTATTCATTCCCAAATTAAGTGTGAAAAATGAATACTCTTTCCTACACTACACTTGTTAACCTCAAAAAATAATCTAGCCAACCTGCCTACTAGAATAGGGGTAGGAAACCTTGATCATTAAGAATGGGGCTATGAATCATTGCTCTTGGTGAATTGGGTCACATCCCATCTCATTGAATTAAAAAATCAATGTAGGTTGGCTTGAGGTGCTAATTGTTGAAGTTGTTGATACACACGTTTGCAAATTCTTGAAGCTAATGATACACACATTTGCAAATTCTTGAAGCTACTGATACACACCTTCAAAAAATGAAGTGGTTGTAGCTTCTGATCAATTTTTGATGGGGACTAAGATGGCAAGATATTTAAAAGTACATTATGCAATTAATGTATTAACATAATTTCTAAAATAGCTGTACAATTTTGTGTTCCCCAACTATAAGTGGACAATTTTCCTCAAATTTCAAGTGGGTTTGAAAAGGAGGCAATGATGTTGTATTTTAATTAGAGTATTAGAAATAATAATGAAATTTATGACATATATGCAATGAGATAATTACTTGAACATGATAAATGTTTCAAATAAATCATGAAGTTATAAGGAAAAGTACTTGTTGCAACAAGTTGATAAGATTGACAAGTGAAGTGTGGCATATTGAAAAATACTGGACAATGGTGAAATTTTTTTATGGATATTGAAGAGTCACTAGAGAATAAAAAAATTTGTGATATGCGCCATGTGAATTGATGTGGCTACATGCATTGGCTGCATGCTCGGTGAATTTTAAAAGTGGAAAGTTCTTGTGTGATGAGCATTGTATAGATGGTAGTGGTATTTTCTAGTCATTGCATGTTGGAATACATGCTTGAAAGAAATTATTTCTATGGGAAGCATGATTGTGGGTGAATAAATGGTTACATATAATGAAGTCATGAAATTTGATGATGTGGTAGTGTTCGTAATGTATGGCTATATGTTTAGTTGTAAAAGATATTTTATCAAATGGCTGCGTATACAACTGCACAAATCCCGTTGCTAGTGGCTGCATGGACAAATCCCACAGGTACCATGACTAGAGGCTATGTGTACAACAACTATAGATCCACTTGCTACTGAAATTATTATGGTAATGGATGATCTCAATAGTTTGCATAACAATACTGAAGGAACTTTATTATGATGTGAGGTGTAAGGTAATAAATCATACTTGTGAGGCATTAGGGTTTGAGAAATTAATCTCTTTCCTAGGTGCTACATGTTCCTCAAGTGGATCTATTGATGTAAATTGTTCCATAAAATTTTCTTTATCCAATGGTTTTTGGTATAATTTTAGGCGACGACCATTTACCAACACTCAAAATCTAACTGGGTCAATGGTTGATAAATGAATTGCACAATTTGGATAGGATTTTTCAATCTCATAGGGTCCCAACCATCATCTCTTTTTACCTTTATGATCCTTATACTTTGAAATGTACAATAGGGCCCAATCACCTTTTTGAAACATTTTTATCTTAATGAAATGGTCATGCCATTTAAGTTGCTTTTTCTGAACTATTTCAATATGGTGGAGGGCCTCTCTTCTTATTTCATCAAGAGAATTCAGATGCATTATCCTTTCTTTTTGTGCTTCTGATAAGTCCATACCAAGTTGGAGTGTTTTCCTTAATGTTTTATGTTCAAACTCAATTAAGACACATTTCATTCCATAAATCTTATATGGTGTAAAATTTGTTGTAGTTTTCCAAGTAGTTATATATACCTAGATTACTTTAGGAAGACAAGTTACCCAATCCTTGTAGTGTAATGCAACTATCTTAGTCATGATTGCTTCAATTTCCCTATTTGTGACATCAACCTGACCATTAGATTGTGTATGGTAAGGAGTATATTTCTTGTGCCTAGTATTATAATCATTAATTAGTGCTTGAATCAATGCTGATGTAAACTAAGGTCTTTGGTCTGTAACAATTTCCATAAGCACTCCATATCTAGTGAATATTTACTCATATAAGAATTTAACAACCTTGTTGTGTTAGGCATGTTTTATAGCAAAAAATTCCACCCACTTAGATAATCAATGCAAACCAATATGTATTCCTTCTAATTGGAAGGAGGATCAATGGGCCCTATAAAATCAATACCCTACTTATCAAACCTGGGCGAGATAACTAGTTGTAGCTACAAGGGCATCTTGTTGTTACATGTGGGACAACCGATCCTCTGAAATCCATCACATCATCTAGTATATTTGAATGTATCTTTGTATAGAGTAGGCTAGTAATAACTAATATTCAATATATTCAAAGTTGTTGGCTTACAAATAAAATGTTTTCTACATGGCTCATCATGGTAGGCATGTAAAATGTCATACACTTTATCTTCCCTTATACATGTATGCATGACATTGTTTGGTCTATTAGAGAAAAGATGCTTGGATATCTATTAAAATGGAATTCTTCTTTCAATTAAATGAAGTTTTTCTCTTAGTGAAAGATGAGTTGTTCTTCCTGCAACTAGATAATCGACAATGTCAGCATACTAAGGGGTTTGTATTGTTAATGCAAACAAATTCTCATCAAGAAATAAGTCATCTATAATTGAATCCTGCATTGGTGTAGTTAATATGGAGAGGAAATATACAACTACATATACCTTTCCTAGCTTGTCCACTATTGTTATATCAAAAATCTTGTAGCAACAATAACTACCTAACTAACCTTCCACTGATAATTGGTTTGTTCATCAAGTACCGAATGAATGGATGGATAATATGCACAAAAATCGGATCCTATAACGTAGTGCTGAATTTTTTTGATAGCATAGATTATGACCAATAATTTTGTAATGTCCCCTTTTTGGCCCTAAGCTTTCTAGTGACCGATATCGTATTTTCAAAGACATGTAGGATACTATGCAATTTTAGGGTTTTCAAGATTCTTGGAGGTTTCTCGTCAGCTTTTCTAGAGGTTGTTATAGGAGTTTTCCAAAGAGTTTTCTGTGTCTTTCTAGGTTTTCTGAGATCCTTGGTGGGAAGTCACTACTATTTTTAGCAGTGTCTATTTTTAGTACTTACTATTTTTAGTAAGTCACAACTTCATCTAAAAAATGTGCTTATTTTGAGATTGGACACACTATTTTTACAGAATGCTATTTTAGCAAGTACTATTTTTGGCAATGGTCTTGGCAACAGTTTAGCATAGGGTTACTATTTCTGGTAGTGGTGGCAGTTGCAATGGTTGAGATCTTGATATTTTTAGCAGTTGGCTTCTCCACCATCCTTGGAGTTTGAAAATGGAAGGGTTGGAAACTTAAGTTTATTTTATAATGTTAAGTCTCTTTTTGACCCCCACGCCTAGGATGCATAACTTAAGTTGTTTTTAAAAGGTGGACTTGAGCTTGGATGTGAAGGTGTAGAATTAAGTGTTTTCAAAAGTAAACTTTATGTATTACCAAGGTGGACACCATATTGAAGTTATTAAGTGATTTTAATAAAGTATTTAATTCCCCAAATGTGGTGTCCCATTTTAGAGGGAAATGGGATTTAAACTTATGGGTCTCAAAGGCTATTTATATTCCCTCAATTGTTCTCATTTGTTATGCTAATTTGTGATAATGAAGTGTTGCCAAAATTCAGAGAGATCTCTTGGGATTTGAGGATGAAACCCCTCTAAGTTGACTTCAATTTTGGGATTGAAAGATATCTCCTAGCTAAATAGTGGTGTAGCTCCATTTTAGGGGTTACAATTGAGCTCATATTAGTGATGACTTACTTATTTCTTTCAATTTTTGGTTTCTATGAAATCTTCTATCTTTTCTTTCATTTGTTAACTCTTCTTGCAGCGTTTTGAAGAAATTTTTGGAGTGTTCTATTAGACTTGGGTGTTGTTGGTTCGTTCCTTTCCATAGCCCAACTGACCCACCTTTTTTAATCATAATGTTCAAAGAGGCTAGTAACTTTTTGTGGGTGTTGGTTTATTGGCTCTTCCATCTTAGGGCACCCCTTCTTGCAAAATATGAGATTTTTTAATGGAGAGATGGAATTATCCTTGCTAGTTGCCTCTCTAGGGAGACTGTACAACCCTACTAGAGGATGTTTTGGTGTGTTACATTGTTGATCAATCTTGTTGATGGCTACCTCCTAGATCATTTGGGATGCCTAGCCTTGTTCCTACACTTGCAAGTGGTTGGAGGTGATTCCATAGATTTTTGGTGAAGTTACGCTCATTTTACCATTGCAAGTTGGTGTTTCCAGCTTGCTATTCTGTGTATTAGACTTGTAGCAGCAACTGTTTTGACCTTTCCTTGACTACCAAAGGAATTTTCACCAAGGTATAATTTCTTTTTGGGTTGGGAGTGTTCTCTTAAATTATTGTAGCATCTTGGGGGAGTTTGTACTTCATATTCCTTTCATTTTCTTTACCTAACAACATATGATGGTTTGATATACTTATGTTGAGCTTATTGTAACACGAATTGGTAGTACCATTGGTGAATTCTCTTGTATTTTCCTTTGATACTCACCCCACTAAAAACGTGGTTGATCCTTTCTTTATGTACTTCTTACTCCCACTAAATAAGTGATCGAGTTCTTTGCTTGCTTTCTTGTTATGCCTACTGAACAAGTAGATGATTGTGTGATTAGTCAGCTTTCCGCAAAGTGCTGTTTACTTTCTTATACTTCCTGTTGAATAAGAAAATGATTAATTTCATGCATTTGGTTTTGATTACTCACCCCACTGAAGAAGTGGTAGCAAGAAGATTTTAGTTGTAAGACTTCTCATTGTATGCTCTCACCTTGCCCACATCGGGATCTAGGTGATCATAAAGTAGGTGTCTATTCCAGTTAGCTTGATCTTAGTAATGTAAGATCCTCTTTCACTGTATGCTCTCACCTTGCCCACATTAGTATTTGGGTGATAAAAAGTGGAGGGTTTCTTATTTCATTGATTATTATTGCATTTTGGCTAATGTTTAATGAGTGCAAATTTGAAAAAATTAAGGGTGGTATATTATAGTGGTATCAGAGCCAAAGTTCCTACTATCCTATTGGAAGATCAATAAAATTTAGATTTATGACAATGGATTTAGTAGGGTTGAAGAACAAATCAAGAGGAGTTATGAACAAGAGGCTACCCAACTCTTTAAAGAGTATCAAAGCATGCCTGACAGGTTTAGAAACACATTTTATTTTGACTCTTTCTTGGGTTTTGTTGTGATATTGAGACCTATAAAATGGGATTGGTCAATTACATTAGAAGAAAAATGAAAGAAAAGTCAGAAATTTCCATTGAAGAAGGGTCAGAGAAAGAAGTACTTGTTTGTCGTTTACAACCAACAAGTAAACAGGAGGAAGGAAAAAAATAGACATGCATTGATGATAGGACTATAAGTCTGAAAGAAAATGAAGCTGCAAATGAAGAGCACATGAAAATTCAAGACAACTACGAGATTGAAGAAAAGAAACCTATTGAAACTGCGAATGAAGAACACATAAAGTTTGAGGAAGATACTCCATGGAAATTTTCAAACCTTCCATGATGGATTAGTTTCAAGGAGGTATGATTTTGTTGGTTATTCCTCTAGGGGAACCTAGAATTGCTTCATTTCCCTTACCTTGTCTTAGTAAGGAATCAAATGGTGGCTTGGATGATGATGAGTTGGATATTTTTCATACATAGGATGGTAGCCTAGAAAGTCTAGTATGTGGTGAACAAAGAGGTTTGGTTAGGACTGATTTGATATTGTAAGATATGGAGGTGAATTAATATCATGATGCTAGTACCAAGGAGTTGAAGAGTGACTTATTCATAGGGAAATCCGAGCATAATGAGTACAATGATCACATTTTTCTTGAGCTCAAGAATCAAACCTTTAGTACATGGGACCCGGGTGTGTTGGCACCTATACATAATGAGGATCCTATGTGGGATGAATTTCATTTTGATCCAGATGGTGTTCAAAACTCAAAACACAATGAAAGGCATGGGATTTCTATTGAAGAAGATGTCTTTAATGAAGAAGCTTGCATGGCAAAGCTCCAGAATAATTTCTTTGAGAAGGCTGAAACAACTAATGAAGAGTTTGATGCTACTAAAATTTTCAAAACAACACCTATTGGGGAGCATCTTCATCATTCCATTGATGACAATCTAGATTTTGAGTTGATAATCTCCTATACATGAAGAACATTAGTTCAACTTCACAAATAATCCAATAGAGGAGCATGACAAAATGGAGCTTGATGAGGATTTTAAATCAACATTCAATAGTGACTCATTGCTTGAGTTGGAGGCTATCTTGAATTTTGATCAAAGTGACAGTGAGGAGGAAGTAGATTTAGAAGATCGTATGGCTCATGATAATGAAGATATTTCCAAATCTTGGTTACAGGGAGAGCCAAGACACTTGGCTAAACAAATACCTAGGGAGTTATGTGAATTTAAGAATCAACTCTTGGTCACCAATGAGAAGGAGATTCAGGTCCTCACAAAGTTGGAAAACACTCACAATATCCTTGAAATCCTCATGCAAAATAGTGTTGAGGGAAGAGTTGGTTCTTCAAACTTGCATCTTATTAAAGACTCTTTGGAAATAGTAAAAAAAGAGTACTTGCACTTGATTAGAGATCAAGATAATGAAATCAAATTTGCAAAGGAGGCTATTAGTGCATTCAAAGAAAGGGAGACAAAGGTTGATGAGATTTCTCTTGAGCTTGTTTTGACAAAAGACATTAGAAAATATTCAAATGGCACGAATGAAGGTAAAATATCAACTAGCCAATACTAAGATTTCTAGAGAACTAGAGAATGAAAAAAGAGCTGAAGAAATCAAACAAGTAATTGATGAGCTTGATAGTCTTCAAGAGGAGTTTGAATTAGAGGGATTCCAAAAAAAAGTATTAGAAGTTGCATGGGAAGATTTGGATCAACAAGTTGGATTTGAGCAAAGGAAAAAGAATGAATTTCAAATTCTTGATAATCCTCTTTTTGAAGTGGGTGTAGAGTTAATTTATGATAATCCACTCTTTATGATGGTAGATGAGACATTTGGTGAAGTTTCCAAGCATGGGGTAGAGTGTGGTTCCTAGCTTATTGATGGTTTGAGATCAAAACATGAGGATGTGCCAAACTTTCTAATTGGTAATATTCCAAGGTTGCTTGATAGTGAATGCATACGTGGGGTTGAGAATGAAGTTTCCATATGGGAAGTTTTGGATCATGGTGACTTCAATATATTTGACATCAAGGTGTTATCAAAACATGGTTTGGTAGCTACTGGAAAATTTATTACAATAGCAAGGAAAAGATATTTTAGGCTTGTTACTTATGAATGCAAGGTGATAGAAGAATCAATATCTCTAATTGATTTTCTTATTATGTTGAGATGTGATGGATTGGATCCTTGTGATAGGGAGGTTAACCTTGTGGATTCATTTCAAGGAATGGAGTATCATCTTGAATCAGATAATGTTGGTGTGGTGAGTCCTTGTGAGGAGGTTTCAAATGCTTACAAATCCTCTTGGTTTATGACACAAAAGTTGATGAATTTTTGGTAGCCCAAACTTGATGGAGTCACTTGGGGAGTGGTTTTCTATGTCCACAATTGTACGCATGGAAAAATTATTTTTGTTACCTCTTTGTAGCCATCTTATGAGTCCATTGATGTCCCCACCAATGGATTGGAGAGAGATTTTGAGCGAAGGTTGGCTCTATGGTGAGTTGGTGATAATTGAGAGGACTTTCCTAGTGATGGACATGAGTATCTTTCCATTTTGGTTGATTTTTTCAATGTTAAAACAACTATTCTTCTTCTTAGGTGCTGATTTTTCAAAAATTAGACCTCAAATTGATCATTTCTAACTTGGAGAGTTGTAGGTATGCTCGTTTTCAATCCATTCAGCCCCTTAGCAGGATTGAATTGTGGTCTCATATGAGGAGAATGTTGAGTTTTGGAAATTAGAATATGAGTGGGAGGAGTTTACAAGCCCCCACTCATTGTTTGCATAGAAAATGGCCCCTTTTTAGTGATGATAGTATACATCTCCTAGAAAGTGTGACCTTGTCTATTGCAAGTATGAGCAAGTGTGGTGGTGTTGTCATTAATGTTTTCATTGATGTCAACATAGTTCAATATGTTACATGTATAGCTGAGATGCTGCTAAAATGTTGTGAGTACATGGAGCAATCTTTATGGTGTAGCAGATGTGTTGGTTTGATGAGTTTCCAAGTGCTTTTGAGAAAATTAATGAAGAAGAGAAGTCATAGTGATGAAAGTGTTTAGAATGGGCTCTAGTATGTGCTCCACATTTCTCCTGTGTTGATCCTATGCTGGTGCGGATCTAAAGGTTTGATAATGGTGATTTAGTGGTGATATCTCCCAAGTTTTAGGTTCTAGTTTGATGGTACGTGAAAGTTACATTCACCGGTATGTGAATTGTTCTTGCAAAGTTGGTCTTCTATGGACTGGGAGAAATATTGTTGCTTTGCAGTCCTCCTCTATTTTGTTTTAGAACTTGCAAATCTAGAATATGTCTTGTGAAGGTCTTTTCTATGCTCTGGAAAAGAAGTTTGAAGATTGGTGATCCAAAAGTCATGATTCAATGTTTTAGTATGAGCTTATACAGTTCAGACAGACTGGTGAAAGGTATTCAGTGATTGAAGTTTGTTGTTTTGCTGTGAATGTATCTGGAATATTCTGAGATATATTCTCATGCATAAGGAAGCATGTTGTGGTGTTCGCATGCCATCTTCTTGTTGGGAAGCATGTACATCAATGTTCATTTGTGTTTTCATTAGGTTTGGCCGACCTAGTGTTTACACTTCATTCAAAGAATAAAATTTAATTAAGGAAGCGTGTGGCTATTTTGGGATATTATTTTTGATCTTGAATTTTTTTTTATTGGTCCACTCTTATTCCTTTCCACTGTAGGAATTTTGAGTTGCCGACCTATTTTGAATTTATGAAATGAGATATTTGTGGCCAACCTTGGAGAATGTTTCTAAGGTTGAGGATGGTAAAAAATTAAGTCAAGTTGTGAATAATTGTATGACAATGTGATGCAAAGTGACAAAAGTGAGCCACAAATCATAAGAGAAGAAGTGTGTGTGTGAGTGAGTTGTGACAACAGTTCTTCATTGTGTTGAAGGAGATGAGCTAAAAGTTTTTGCAATCCTACGAATGTGTTAATTGTTGTGGTGGATATTTTTGTTCTCTTTTGTATCTGTAGGAAGTGAGCCTCCCCATTGGATAGTGAGTCCTTTCTATGGACAGTGAGTCTCGTTTGTAGGCAGTGAACCTTTGTACTTGGAGAGTGAGTCCTCTTCTGGGCAGTGAGCCCTTGGCAGTGAGCCTTTGTTTTATAATCTTTATATTGTGAGCTAACCCTCACCGTGGTTTTTCCCTCATGGGGTTTTCCACGTAAAAATTCGGTGTTCATTGTGTTGATTTACTTTCTATTATTTTTGTTTCATGCTCTTACTTAATAACATAATAGTGTGGTTGTGGAATTGATAAGTATTGAAGTTTTTAAGTTTGAACTTTGGAACAACTGATTCACCCCCCCTCTCAGTTTTTCTGTGCCTATTTATCAATTGGTATCAAAGCCTTGGTTCCTTGATATAAAACTTAACCGCTTAAGGAAGATCCGATGACACATAAGTTGGCGATCCCTATGTTTGAAGGAATTGACTACAATGATTGGAAGGGACAGATGAAAGGATATATTATTTCTCTTGGTTTTAAGACCTGGAAGGCTATTGAGACAAAGTATACATACCCGTCTGGTGGTCTTACTACTGCAAATGAGATCTCTACTTATGAAGAAAATGAGAAGGAAAAGTATGCTATTTCTAGTGGCTTATCTAAAAATGAGCGAGCTAAAGTTCTTTCCTTGGATACTACATATGAGGTTTGGAAGAAGTTGGAAGACATGTATGAAGGAAATGAAAGAGTGAAATTGACAAAGAAGCTAGCGGAAAAGCACAAATTTTTAAATCTGAAGATGGAAGAAGGTGAAGAATTTACAAGTTTCTTTCAGAGGGTTGAATTGACTACAAATGAAGTTAGAAATCAAGGAGGAAAACTATTAGATGAAGACATAATTAAGAAGATCCTGATCACCCTACTGGACTACTACAACGATAAGATCTCTGTGATTGAAGAAGTGTACGGTCCTAAGAAGTATACTCTAGAACAATTGTTTGGCACCTTGCAAGCATTTGAGTTAAGAAAGTTATGGAAAGAAGACAAGATAGAAGAAAAGACAAAAACAACATTTAAAGCATTGAAGATTGAAGAGGAACCAGATAGTGATGGCGTTGATGAGTTGGAAGTGTATACACCTAAAAATGGTCTAGATAATCTAATTAATTAAATATATAATTTATTTAATTAATTAACCTTCTAATTCATCTGCTTATAAATAAATAGAAATATTTATTTATATAGTTCAATTTTTTATTCTTCTATCTTTATTATATTAATTCATCTTAATGTTATCACCTGAAATTGCACCCTATTGAACCTGATGTTCAACACCTCAGTGTAACATGGGAAGACCTCTAAAGATGTGGGTTTCTTGTAAATAGAGGTCAACCTCCGGAGAAGGCCGAATTCCTTTGGTATCACCTAAACTACTAATTTTTGTAAAGGAAAAGGGAGGAGTGCATAAAAATAAAACTAAATACTATGGTGATACACCAAACTGATAAGAAATCATGAAATGAAAACAAGATGAACACACACTGGAAAACTAATGGTAGCTATTTCATTTACTCCACATAACCCTTTTGAACTTATGCATCATTCTTAAAAAGGATTGATCTACATACATATTTTAAGAAGGAAAGATGAATTTCACAGCTTTAAGGTATGAATGCAGACTTAGAAAAGCACAGTTGAAAACTTGCATAATCTAAAAATATAGAAATGAGAGTAGTCTGAACACTAACACTGGCTTCCAAGGTAAACTCTATGTTTTATATTCCAAAATCAAAATGAGTTACAAAGCATACATTAGCTGAGAAAGGATTGTTAAAAAACACTAACTCTTGAGAATGCATAATCCAAACTCCTTTACAAAGAGGCAAAAATGCCCTATATACAAAAAGATGTCGGCCCCTAGGGCTTACAAAAACATCAGCCTTCAGAAAGATCTGCCCTAAGATCTTATGTAATACTTGCATTTACTTCTAGCCTCCGTGTCTATATTTGGACTTCCTTGAAGGGCTGCTTTGAATGCTCTAAAGCATTATCATTAATGCCGATCCCCCTCCTTTGATAGTAGAGATCCTAGCTATTATGGAGATTCATGGCCCTTTTTGTTTATAGGTTGACTTCCTCTATGAGTAGGTTCAGACTTTCCCATTAGATCTCCACACCATTGTTCACCGAGCTGCTCCATCGCCTTTGATCTCAGAATAGATTCATACCACTGCATTCCATTGATCTTCTTCACAAGGATAGTCGTGATAGTCAAACTTCCCATGGTCCCCTCCGATTGGTTGAAAAGATGCCATGCAAGCTTCCTCGGGTGGTCAAAAACTTTCAAAAAAAATTGCATATCGGTGAGACACTAATCGTGTCTCCCCAATGTGATTAGACCTCGCAGCAGCATTCGACAAGATAAACGATGGTCCGAAAGACCTCATAGCGAGCTCCTTTCCTCTCCCCGAGCTCACTTCATTTCGGTAAGACCCTATCGGGTCGGTGAGACATCTTGCTGAAGCCATCTTGTTTCGGCGAGAGCCTACCTTCCTATCCACAATGGTAGGCGAGACTATCGGGTTAGGGAGACTTCTCCCTAAACTCAAAATATTATACCAAAGGCACCCCTCTGTCAGCAGGACCTTTGTCATTTGGCTAGACCTTATGCCAAAAGCAATATCTCTCGATGAGACTACCCTCATTCGTCGAGGCATCATGTCGCGCTCCTTACATTACACCGAAGGAACAAAACATGTCGGCGTGACTAACAACCATTAGCGAGACATCTTGTCGATAGCACCTCCTTTCACCAAGATATTCATTAATCATTGAAACATCTCCCCGAGCTCCTACTTCTTTGGCAAAACCTTCGGCCTTCGGCGAATCATTATGCCGACATCAATCCCTCTCAGCGAGACTTTCACTATCGGTGAGACATCTTGTTGAGCTCCTTTCCTTCACCGATGCCACTTCACTTCAGTGAGACCTCACCCCGTTAGTGAGACCTTACAACGATGCCCCCATATACACCAAAGGCATCCCTCTTCGGTGAGACCTTACCGGGTCAGCAAGACCTTACTCCAACGCCGGCTGCTTCAGCGAGACCACCAATGGTCGCCGAGACTTCATGCCGAAGCCATCTTTTCCCGGCGAGCTCAGACCTTCTTTCGAGGAGACCACCACCTGTTGGCGAGACTTCTTGTCGAGCCCAAAACCTTTCACCAAGAGCTCCATTCCTTCGGTGAAACTGCGGTTGAACTGCAAGATGTTACGTCGAACATAGATGTCTTCGCGACCTTGTTGAGCCTGTAAGCAAAAATCGGGCAACATTTCTGGCGACCTTTGTTGGATGTTTGCCTACTAAACCTGAAAACCAGTAGCCAAACCTGTCCATTGGGCTTAGAGTCACTTAGAAAAACCCTCAGAATAGACCAAGAGTAGCTCGCACATTTCGGCAACTCATTTGAGACTCATGAAGCAGATCAGGACATTGGAACTTGCTGAAATCGGAGAAACTGATCTTTTCTATCAAACTATGCTGGAACAACACTTTGGGAATGAAACAAAATTAAAAAAAAAATTGCCGAAGCACTTATTGAAAGCATAAAACCTATTCTACTATGTACAATGATAAATCATACCTCAAAACAACGTTTGAGGTGAATCCCATTGACTGGGATTGGTAAATTTTCTCCATTTATGTTTGATAACTGGAATGCATTATGCTCCTTGCATTCAGTAATAACAAAAGGGCCTACCTAGAAATGGTCAAATTTTGTATGTTTTCCTGGACCACTCTTTAGCACATCCCATTTGAGAACCATATCCCCTTCCTTGAAAACTTTGGCTGTAGATTTTTTATCAAATGTTTTCTTCATTTGAAGCTAATGATACTCCAAAGTTTTCATTGCCTTGTCTCTTGATTCTTCAAGCTCCATGAGCTCTACATATCTCACGTACATTGGGTCCTGCTCTTCATACATCTCCAACTGGTGAACAATGTCTAGAGCTAGAAGCTCTACAGACAAAGGTAACCTAGCCTCTTTACCATAAACAAGGACATATGGAGAATTACCCACTGATCTCTTAGGGGTTATTCTATCTACCCAAAGTGCAGATTTCAATGTGGTATGCCAAATTCTTTAATTCTCTTCCATAGTCCTCTTAATGATTCTGATCAAGTTTTTATTTTTACTTTTAGCTAATCTATTACCCTGTGGATAATAATTGGAAGAAGTATTCAAATGAATTCCATGTTTAACAACTTAATCTGTGACTCTCAATCCAAAAAATGCAAGAGAATTATCTGAAATGATGGAGTTATGAACTCCAAACTTGGTGATTATATCTTCATAAAAATTCAAAACTGAAGATTCATTTGCTTCTTTCAAAGATGTTGCCTCTGTCCATCGTGTGAAATAGTCTATAGTAGTAATCACCCACTTATGACCAACACTAGATGGGGGATTAATTGGCCCAATAAAGTCAATGCCCCATCTCATGAAGGGCTGCTCCACCTGAATTGGATGTAGAGGCATAGCAGACAACTTTTCTTTTCCTGAAAATAAAGCACATTTAACACACTTTCTTGACCATGCATATGCATCTTTAAACAAGTTGGGCCAGTAGTAACCAACTCTCATGATTTTCCAAGCAGTTTTCCTTGGAGCAAAGTGCCCTCCTGAAACTCCATCATGCAACTCATGCAAGACTCTTTCTGTTTGATCATTATCAATACACCTTAACAAGGCACCATTTAGATATTTCCTAAAAAGGATATTATCAATAAGGAAATAAGGAATTGATTGCAATAATAAGTATCTTCATTTTTATCTATCCAGACCTGATGGACATTCACCAGTACGAAGAAAGTGGGTCATTTCTTGAACCCAACTTGCTGTTAATGCAGGTGTCACGTTTCAAACATTTTGAGGCTGATCAGTATTAGCTAAAACAACACCAGTTTTCAATTTCTGTGCATCTTCAGAAGTGGAGGCAAGTTGCTCACAAAGTCCTCTACCTCTGACAAGTTTTATGATGCAGACGCTGACATCAAACTCCATTACTTTTGTGATCCACCCTGCTCTTTTCTCACTCAAATCTGTGTTCAACAAAAACTCCTTCACACTTGGGTGTGCAACCAAAATATGAATCTTATTGTTTGAAACTAGAGGCTTGAACTTATTTAGGCCTCTAATCACAACGAGAACATGTTTCTCAACAAATGTATATTTCTCTTCATAATCAGCAAGTACTTGACTAAAGAAAGCTATTGGCTACTCTAAATTATCGCTATTTTTCTGAACCAACATAGCAGAGATTGAACCAACGCTTCCAAAAGCATACAAGAAGAAGTCTTTAGAGAAATTTGGATTTACCAGTGTTGGAGCTGATGCTAAAGCTTCCTTGATTTCTTCAAAACTGCGTTTTTCTTCTCCAGTCCAACTGAAAACTGCATTCTTTTTAAGCATGGCGGTCAAGGGCTGTAGTAAATTTGCAACATCAGGAATGAATCTTCTTAGAAAGTTAATTCTCCCTAAAAGCTCTGCAATCCTTTCTTATGATTAGGTAATGGTAGTTCAAGTATAGCTTTAACTCTTTTAGGATCAATGGTAACTCCATCTTTTGATACTATATGGCCTAACAATTTACCTTCATGAACTACAAAAATACTTTTTTTTTGGATTGAGAGATATTCCATATTCCTTACATTTTTCAAAAACTTGCTTGAGATGTGACAAATGTTGATCTACATTCTTTGAATATACAGTTATGTCATCTAAATAAACTAGCAAAATTCTAGATTAAACTCTAAAATGCCATAGCCATGGCACGCTGAAGGTGGCACTGGCATTAGATAAACCAAAAGGCATTCTCTTGTAGGCCATAGTGCCCCATTTTGTTGTAAATGTTGTTTTATACTGATCCTCCTCCTTGAAAAGAATTTGGTTATAACCAGAATACCCATCTAGAAGAGAGAATCTCCCTGAACCAGCAACTGCTTGGAGAATTTTCTCCATAGACGGTAAGGGATAATGATCTTTCAGAGATGCTCTATTAAGGTCTCTAAAATCCACACATAATCTTATCTCACCATTCTTTTTTCTAACTAGAACAAGGTTAGAAACCCAAGATGTGTGTTTAATTGGAAATACGATGCCCCACTCAACTAACTTGGTCAGCTCTTTGATCATTAAAGGTTCAAGCTTGGGGTTCAATGGTCTTTGTTTTTGTCTAACAGGCTTGGCATCAGGTTCTAACTCAATTGTATGTTGTGCAATATGAGGATCAAACCCTCTTAAATCAAAATATTTCCAAGAAAAAATATCATGATACTCTTGGCATAAAACAATGAAAGCTCTCTTATCTTCAGCTGAATAGATTTTGCCTAATTTGAGAAGCTTACCTTTAAAGATTTCAACTTCTTCATAATGATCTTCTTTCACTTAAATGTTGACTTTGTTCTTCTTAAGTTGGTCATCAAAATTAAATATGGATTCCAAAGTAACCAGCCCCTTGGGAAGTTTATTTGTCTTCAACTGAATCACTTGATCATCATACTGCTATTTGATCTTCTGTTGATTCACTACAGAAAATTGATCTTCTTGAAGCAGAAAGGTTAAAATCTGTTCATCACTTTCAAATACTTTCCAGTTAATGCTGTTATCAGGAATTGATGGCCTGATAACCACCTTGACATATTGCTATATTTTATCCTTTTTGATATCGCCTGGGATATCAAACTGTGCTCCAATTGCTGCAAGTCTATCAACATGCTTATTCTGATTTCGTGGAACAAAAATTAGATTGAAGGCATTAAATTCTTCAATTATGTTCCATACTCTATTTCTATAAGACTTCAAAGCATCATTCCTGGCAACATTCAGCCCCCTAACCTGATTAACTATCAATTCACTGTCTCCATAGACCTTCAAATAGTCGATTCCTCTTTTCCTTTCCCATTGAAGGCCTTGGATAAGTCCTTCATACTCAACACTGTTGTTAGAACACGCAAAAGAAAAATGAAAGGCTGAAAAATACTTATCACAGTGTGGAGAAACCAGCATTGCACCTCCACCTGCTCCTTTCCTACTTCTGGAACCATCAATTTTTTTTCCCAAAGTCCACTCTGCTGTTGCAATAACTGACCCGTACCTTTTTCAAGGTTTGGAATTTCTGCATCAGGTTCAAGCATCACATAATTACCCATACCACCATCTTGAATAAAATCTACAAGACTGTTGCACATGTTTTTAGTCGCCCATTCATGTAGCAACAGATCAGGAACAACTTCTGTTTGAAGTTCTTGAGCAGCAGCCAGCTCATTGTCAGTAAAAATGACACAATTTGTGTCTACAACATTAGAAACAGCGGTGATAGGACTCGGGTTATACGGTTCAATATGGTCCTTAGCCAACTTTTCAAATTTAATGGTAACTTTGGTTCCGTATCTTGTTCTAAACAGCATATGCGACCAATCAGCTGACACATAACCACCTATCTTAGCTATAAAGTCTCTTGAGAGGCACAAAGAAAAGAAAGGTGGGAGATCTATGACACATATATCCTGAGGAACTAAAAAATTAGGACAATCATGAAGGGTAAGACTCAAATATTTAATAACACCCAATGTATTAACAGGAATACCATCTAATTGAATTACTCCTTTCTCTAAAGGCTGATATTTAAGTCCAAGTTTGTTAGCAATTTTCTTTGGCATTACTGAACTACTAGCTCCACTGTCTACCATATAGTTATGAACTAACTTATCACCTATGATTACAGACACATAAAATGGAGGTGGTTTGCCTTCTTTTCCTATCTCTTTACTGGGTTGTTTATCATTTCCTTGAGGATTATTTGTCAACACAGTTCTAACTTGACCTATTAGAGACTCCAATTCATCAGACACTTTAAAATTTGATAAAGCTGAGTGTAACATATCCTTTTGACCTGGGATAGCTAATGAATCCCACATAGACATCGTTAAATTTGTCTTTTTCATACTATCAAGAATGTTATAGGGTACAACTAGGTTTAATTTATGATGTATCTTTATGCCAGGATGGTCAGCTTGCAAGCATGGCTACTCCTTCACTGGGAGTTGTTGATTTCTTTGCGGTCCATGAGTCACTTGAGAGGTAGATGGTTCTGCAGCTGCTGCTTTTCCTTTATCATTTGCTTGATCCAACTCAAAATCTCTTTTCTTCGCCCTTGTGTTAGCTACAATTGGAGAATTATCTACATTCAATCCACAAAATTCCTCACCTTGCCAGTTAAGTAGGGTAGTATCATCGATAGGCTGATCTTGGTGTTGTGGAGATGTATCATTGAATTCATTTTGTTGTGAACTCAAGACATTCTGTACCATAAGTGCCTAATTAATGAGTCCATTTGAGCAAGTGACCTGATTGTGAGGTTGGTTACAAGGGTAACACCACTCATAATCTGTTGCTAAGTTGTTTTGAATAGGGACAAGATCCTTAACTATACTAACAGGTGCTGTAACATAAGTCTGAAAGGGTCTAGTGTTTACACTCTGTCTTGGGCCCTGATAGTTGTCTTGATAAGCCTGTCTATTACCTTGATACTGTTGTTGCTAACCTAAATTTTGCTGTTGATAGGGCTTGTTATATGTTTGCTGCTTCTCCAAGGTCACAAGCTTATTTCTAAAAGTCTGTAATAAACTTTTGATCTCCTATAGCTCATTTGAAGATCTTGCAACAACAGTTTCTTGAGTTATGGCAGCTGAAATAGGTGGAAAAGGTGCAAAAGGTGGTATCTGCAAAGGGATATTCAAATGAATATCTAGAAATATAGGCATTGGTGGCCTAGGATCAAGTTTGTCAGCTTATATTAGGCTGTTTTATGCTCTGATTGCTATTTCAAATGCATTTGGTAGGGAAACACCCCCCATTGATTGTATCATAACGGCTATATCACTGTTAAGAGCCTTCAAAAAATACAAAAATGCATATTCTAGAGGTGGTCTCACTGTTGTAGGAATCCTATCCCAGGTTCTTTGAAATCTGAAATTCAAATCATTAATTTTCTCCTGAGGAGCCCTCTTAAGCGTAGTTAATTGTTCCAACAAAGACAAATTATCAGACCTATCCTGAAATTGTTTGTGTAATTTGTCACCCAACTCATCCCAAGTGGCAACCGAACCTACTCCAAGGCTCTTGAACCATTGCAATGATCTTCCTTTGAATGATGTTGCAAGAAGTCTTACAACTACGTCTTCTTGTGTAATGTAGTGCACACCACATAGGGAAGCCACATCTTGTATATGCTCAGTCGGGGTAGTCTTGCCTTCTCCAGTGAAAGTTGGCAAGCTTTTCAAAGCTTCCATTGGAATATCATTGTGCTGTGTCAAATTTAATGGACTACCTCCATTAAATGGCACAAAAGGCTGATTCCTGGGAGTAGCCATTAGAGATGGATTTGCCTGCACTCCTGGTGGAACAAAAGTTGGGACAACAGTCTGGAATCCCACAGATGGAGGAGTAGATTTGGTTCTTCTAGAATAGATAAATGTTGTCCCTAACCTCTCTATTACCCTGCCTTGTCTTTTGGGTGGTGACAGTTGCAAATATTCAAAAGGAACTGAGCTGCTCCTTGTCTGAACTCTTCTCATAAACTGTTAAAGCACTAATTCTGAAGTTTTTTCTCTCTATGGAGTCGCCAAGTATGCAAGAATGACTTCTATAAAGTCTGAACTTGCTAGTTGCATACCAAACCAACAGTATAATGTTCAACGGGTTCCACCGGGCGTGCCAAAAAATGTTATCACCTGAAATTGCACCCTGTTGAACCTGATGTTCAACACCTCAGTGTAACATGGGAAGACCTCTAAAGATGTGGGTTTCTTGTAAACAGAGGTTAACCTCCGGAGAAGGCCAAATTCCTTTGGTATCACCTAAACTACTAATTTTTGTAAAGGAAAATGGAGAAGGAGTGTATAAAAATAAAACTAAATACTATGGTGATACACCGAACTAATAAGAAATCATGAAATGAAAAAAAAATGAACATACACTAGAAAACCAATGGTAGCTATTTCATTTACTCCACATAACCCTTTTGAACTTATGCATCATTCTTAAAAAGACTTGATCTACATACATATTTTAACAAGGAAAGATGAATTTCACAGCTTTAAGGTATGAATGCAGACTTAGAAAAGCACAGTTGAAAACTTGCAAAATCTAAAAATACAGAAATGAGAGTAGTCTAAACACTAACACTGGCTTCCAAGGTAAACTCTATGTTTTATATTCCAAAATTGAAATGAGTTACAAAGCATACATCAGCTGAGAAAGGATTGTTAAAAATCACTAACTCTTGAGAATGCATAATCCAAACTCCTTTACAAAGAGGCAAAAATGCCCTATATACAAAAAGATGTCGGCCCCTAGGGCTTACAAAAATATCAGCCTTCAGAAAGATCTTCCATTAGATCTTTTCAAATGAAGATAATGCTGCATTCAAGTGTATCCCCGCTATCCATGTCGGTGTGAAAGATTGCCTTCAGGAGGAGCCTTCAGATCTTATGTAATACTTGCATTTACTTCTGGCCTCCATGTCTATATTCGAACTTCCTTGAAGGGCCGCTTTGAATGCTCTAAAGCATTATCATTAATGCCAATCCCCTCCTCTTCTAGCAGAGATCCTAGCTGTTACAGAGACTCGTGGCCCTTTCTGTTTGTAGGTTGACTTCCTCTGTGAGCAGGTTCAGACTTTCCCATTAGATCTCCACACCATTGTTCACCAAGCTGCTCCATCGCCTTTGATCTTAGAACAGATTCATACCACTGCATTCCATTGATCTTCTTCACAAGGATAGTCACGATAGTCAAACTGCCCATGGTCCCCACCGATTGGTTGAAAAGATGCCACACAAGCTTCCTCGGGTGGTCAAAAGTTTTCAGATAAAATTGCATGTTGGTGAGACACTATTCGTGTCTCCCCGATGTGATTAGACCTTGCAATAGCATTTGGCAAGACATACGATGGTCGGCAAGACCTCATAGCGAGCTCCTTTCCTCTCCCCGAGCTCACTTCATTTCGGTAAGACCCTATCGGGTCGGCGAGACATCTTGCCAAAGCCATCTTGTTTCGGCGAGAGCCTATCTTCCTGTGCACAATGGTCGGCGAGACTATCGGGTTGGGGAGACTTCTCCCTGAACTCAAAATATTATACCGAAGGCACCCCTCTATGGACAGGACCTTCGTCATTTGGCCAGACCCTATGCCGAAAGTAATATCTTTCAGCGAGACTACCCTCGTTCACCGAGGCATCATGTTGAGCTACTTACATTACACCGATGGCACAAAACATGTCGGCGTGACTAACAACCATCGGCGAGACATCTTTTGGATAACACCTCCTTTCTCCGAGATCTCTGTTAATCGCTGAAACATCTCCTCGAGCTCCTACTTCTTCGATGAAAATTTTGGCCTTCGGGAAACATTACGCCAACATCAATCCCTCTCGGTGAGACTTTCGCTATTAGTGAGACATCTTGTTGAGCTCCTTTCCTTCACCGATGCCACTTCACTTTGGTGAGACCTCACCCCATTGGTGAGACCTTACAGCGAAGCCCCCATATACACCGAAGGCATCCCTCTTCGGCGAGACCTTACTGGGTCAGCAAGACCTTCCGGCCGCTTTGGCGAGACCACCAATGGTCGCCGAGACTTCATGCCGAAGCCATCTTTTCCTGGCGAGCTCGGACCTTCTTTCGGGGAGACCACCACCTGTCGGTGAGACTTCTTGTCGAGCCCAAAACCTTTTGCTAAGAGCTCCATTCCTTCGGTGAAACCACGGTTGAACTGGAAGACATTACGCTGAACACAGATGTCTTGGCGACCTGATTGAGCCCGTAAGCAAAAATCAGGAAACACTTAATTAAATAAAAAAATTCAATACTTTGTTTTATTTAATTATCACATTTCTTCTATCTTAATTTAATAAACAAATTTTAATAGTTTATTTTATTAAATTAGATATCTTTTACTAATTTGAAATAAATCCAATTTTCAAATTGGTCACATTTCTACAACTTTTTCCCTCTTCTTGTATTTCCAAACAAAGTTGAATGCTTTAGTATAATAAATTCAACTTCACCTTCAACAGACAAATTGGTTGTCTTGTTCCATTGATTTCTTCTTATCATTTGGTAGAATCTTTTTATGGGGAGGAACACTCTCCATGATCTTCTCCAACTTCTTCATCTTTCACCATTGATTGCTTCAAATCAAATCCAGACCCTTGATTTGCTGCCACATCACAATATGCTACATAAAATATATAAATACAACCTCTTTCTACAGGAAATGGATCCCAACTTTGTGCAATCTTACTCTTCATAAATAACATTAGAGCAATTAAGCATTTGAGAATTGAGCATTTAGCAAATAGAATTATTTAAGCATTTAGCATCATGGCTTTAATACTAGCTGTATCTTAATTAGTTTATCATAGCATTATTTTCATATCATATCCATATCAATCATTATCTTGTCATTTTCATCTATAGTAGCATCATCATATCATATAACAATCATCATATAGGATTAGATTCCTGCATTTTACAATATCTTGTTCTCTAGGTTGTCATTTTAACAATCATAGTGCTTACACAATTTGAGAGCCAATATGATTTAATAAATCCTTGGAGATAGAGAGCAATGGGACGGTTTTGAGAGATTTCTTGTGTTTCAATTAGATTAATTGTTTGTTTAAATCTCTTAATATAATGTCTTATTGATTGTGTTTTATTCACATATTTTACTCACACATAAATTGGTGCCCACCGTGGGGCCCAAAAACCCCATTTTTAACATTATTTTTTATTGAAAAGTGTGCTTACATATTTTGACGTGATTTCTTTTAGAGTGATTGAGAGTTCATTTAGCACATTCAAAACATTTTCTGGCACATCTGCTCTTTGTTATAGCGCATCTGAAACATACACTAGCACATAGATTTGATACTTTGGTGCATCAGGGGGTTCTTATAGCGCATCTGGAATTTATTTTTAAGCATTCATTGATTTCTATAGCACATAGAATTGTTCTTTTAGCGCATCTGAATAGTATGTTAGCACATATGCTAAAATTTTAAGCACATCTGTCTGATTTTGCAGAAAATTAAAATCTTGGTTACTAATCACTATTTTCTGTGTTTCAGGTACTAAATATGCTTGTCAAAGACATTTGCAGGAAAATACTACATTGGTCAAAGATATTTATTCAAAGTTACTAATGGTGTTTGCAGGGGCTGGAGTTGTCTTTATTTCTTTCTCTTGATTAAATTAGGCACCTAGCTTAATTAAAAGATTAAAGAATCCCTTGTCTAATGTGTTTGAAAAGTGATAGGTCTATGCTCTCCCTTTCACTAGGTGATTAGAATGCTAGACTCACTATTTATGCTTTATTAACACCTTTAGAAGGCCTTCCGTAGTGGGAAAAAAGTACTCACCCTACGGGAATGACCTAAGTGGGAACAACTAAAGCCAAGTTTTCCAACCACTCTAATAAAAAGTGAATTTGGGGAAACCCACAATTCAATGGAAGTGTGCAAGATAACCATCCCCAAAGCCTTTTTTCTAAAGGTTGGGAGGTCTCCTGAGGGAGTTTATCATTTGCTGCGCCGAATAGAAACCCTTTCTATGAACTTTAAGTTAGAATCCAACTAAGTCAGTTTATGAACACTTTCTATATCACAGTGCAAGGGGAGGGAAGAATCTGCCCCCAAGATACTCACCATATAACTATTAGAGAGCTTGGCCAAAAGTGGAGGATTCAACTTTGGTTAAGACTTAAGAAAGGAAAAAATAGGGGAACCCTCTAGGGGGTGACAAGGTTGTGTGAGCTGACATAGTTGCAAGCTGTGGGCTGTGGTATTTTTAGTGACCTTTGAGATTAGAAAAGTTCTTGAATTGTATTATCTTGTGTTATGCCTGCAAAAATTGAAAGAATCGGACCTGATTCTAGAATACACACTCATTGTTTAATACATAGACTTGAAACAAATGTTTACAAAATTGTTGTTGTGTGTAAAGTTATTTCCAAAGGAATCATCCAATTAGAGCACTAAATTCCCAAGATTCACAAAAAAAAAAACCACACAAATTTCCATTGATCAAAAATTTATACCTTGGAAACATCCTTTTTACTGGTTAAAAAGTAGAACAAACAGACAAACTGTCAAAATCACATAACGTTTCCAAATTAGTGTGTACATCCTCTATTTTTGTGCATTAGTTACCTCTTGTAGCGCATCTGAGTCATACTATAACGCATCTATAGATTCTCTTAGTGAATCTAGGGCATAGTTTAGCACAACTATTCCACTTTCCAACGCATCTGTATATCCATTTAGCGCATTCATAGCTGTCAGATTTAACTAGAAATCACATTTAGGGGTAGTTTAGCGCATCCCTGGATAGTTTCAATTCATTTGACCCATACCTTAGCACATCTCAGTCATCCTGTAGTGCATCTAAACCATATTTTGGCACATTGACCCTATCTTTTAGCACATCTAGCTTATTTTTTGGTGCATAGGAGTAACAGTCTAGCGCATGCAGTCTATTTACTAGTGCATCCACACTTTGTTTTAGCGCATCTGTGCAAAATTTTAGTGCATTTGAGGTCTGTTATAGCACATCTAGAAAATTAGAAACCAAAGAGCTATTTTCACTACCTATTAGATAGTTAACATGAAAATTTAGGATTTTTATCAGAACAAAAGTTTTTCTCAGTCAGACTAGTGTCTCAAACTTGCATAAACTGGACTTTACAAGTGAAATTATTCCAAATTAAACCAAGATCTAATACCTTAAAGTGCCTAAATTATCAAACACACCTTTGATTATTAAGCTAAGTTTCATCATCAAGATTTGTCATCCTACCATCACGAAACGAAGTTGTATAATCAGATTTAACTTAGTCTCATAAATAGAATTTATCATTCTATTTGACTTAGTTATTATCCTTGGCACTACTCCAAACAAAGATCAAATTTTAGTTAAAATTACAACACTTGTATGCCCATTTTAACAAGATCACAAAGACAGAAACTCAGAGAAAAAGAGATTGAAACTCTAAATACCATGGCTGAAGAAAATCCTTTTCATAGATTTCATCAAACCGAACCTAATGAAATAACTGAAGAGGACATCCAAACTGCACAACAAGATCCTAACTTCAACAAATTTATGGAGAAATTTTGGAAAAAAGATGGAGAAAGTTACCTTTTAATGCTAGCTGAGCTAGGTGCAAAACTTCCAAAGGACTTTGATGTTAATCGACTGAAAGAAGCACCCAAAAGAGATGAAACTGAACCACAAAACACAGATCAAGTGGCTGCCTTAACACATCAAATGCAAAAATTTCAACAACTCCAAGATATGAAAAAAGGAACCACGAAAAGATACTTGTTACAAGATATTTTTCCATATCCTTTTGATCCAAGTGTAGACATGATACCATTTCCTAGACATTGTGAATTCCCAAAATATGATAAATATAATGGTAAAACTAATCCTATAGATCATGTGAGGGAATTTTGAACCATGAGTTTAGAATTTGCACAAGAGGAGACTTATTTGATGAGTTTGTTTCCAAGAAGCCTAGGAGGTCAATGTATCGAATGGTTCTCTAAATTACTACTAGGAATTTGATCCTTTGAAGAGCTGGTCAACAAGTTTATCTCACAATAATCCTATAACATACAACATGAGATAACAATAAAAGATATTTACAATACAAAACAAAAGAAAGGTGAAAAATTTCTCTCATTTTTACAATGATGGCGAAGATTGTTTTCTAGGTATACTCATCCCATACCTGAAGAGGAAAAGATGAAACTATTCATTGACAATTTGACTGATGAGATGAGCTACAGGCTTGAATTACAATGCCCACCCACCTTTGAAAAAATGATTGAAAATGAGCTCAAGATCGAAGAAGCTTTGGTCAAGAGAGGGGTATTAAAAATTTACAATGAGAGATCATATAATGCAAGCTCCTCGAATCACTACAACAACAATGATAAACCAAAGTTTTGGAAAAAGAATAGAAATGCTGGTAATAATGATGCTACAGTTGAAACACAAAATGTGAAACCAATATTTAATTTTAGAGAATCTACCACCAAGACCAATCAAAACAACAACCAAGACATCAATGAAAATTCCAATTGAAACAATGATCCCAACAATGCTGAATCTAAACCACAATCATTTCAAAATCCATCAAATCGAAGAAGATTCACACCTTTGGGAGAAACACTCAACTCAGCAATGAGAGAACTTCTTACACATAGACTTATCACATTACCAGAGGCATGAAACTGGGAACCATGAGTCAAGCCCTCTTGGTGGAATGATGCAGACTACTATGAATTTCATAAAAACAAAGGGCACAAAACAAATGATTGCATGCAGCTGAAACACTTAGTGCAATATTTGATTGATAACAAGACAATATTTGTAGAAGGACATCAAACGAACAATGATCATGGAGCATTCAAAAATCCCTTACCAAATTATGAAAAGGGAGAATCTTCTTCTGCAAACAACAAAGGTAAAAATGTGAACTACATTTATGACACCACCATTCTTCATATTTCTGTAGTTGAAGATAATGGTGCATCTGATACTCAAATTAATGACATCATACCAAGAAATCTGATCACAAATATTGCAACAAATAATAATCAGATTAATGTCATTAAAATCAGAGAAAAACAAGACTATCAACCAATCAATGTGACAATAAGGGGGAAATCCAAAGTAATATTGAAAGGAGCTACATCTAAAATAACTGCTGCCCCTTCAAATCATTACAACATAGTTGATCAATTACAAAAAATTCTAGCTCAAATATCAATATTGGAACTCAAAATTTCACCAGCCCACAAGGATATTTTGGAACAAGCTCTTGTAGCCACCACGGTACCCAATAATCTAGAAGTTGATCAATTATAGGCTATGGTGGGACACTTGACCACACCTAACTACCTATCAGTTTTTGAAAATAATGATGTATCACTCACCCATCGCCACAATGTTTCCCTTCACATTGAGGTTTTAATTCACAAGCACTGTGTTAAACATGTTTTAATAGATGGTGGAGCTGGTTTAAATATTTTCACTTTAAGAATTATCCATGAATTGGGATATTCTAAAAATGCTATTGATGCAAAAGGGAAGATTACAATAAAAGCCTATGATGAAGAAGAGAGATCCTCCAAGGGATTGATCGTGTTACCTATACAAGTGGGACCAATTGTGAAGAATATAGTTTTCCAAGTGTTAGACAAAGAGTTGACATATAATATACTTTTGGGACATCCTTGGATTCACGAAATGCAAGCAGTGCCTTCAACATATCATCAGTGCTTGAAATTTCCTGTCAATGGACAAGAAGTCACTATTTCAGCTGATTACAATAACCCTCAATATTGTAACATGCTTAAAACAACTCAAAACACTTTTGTGCCACATAATAGAGAAGCAAACACTCCTAGTTCTCCAAATAATGAAAGGAAACTAAATGTTGTATCAAAATGGGTTGAGAAAAAGGACCAGTTAAAGGATAAAGGTGTTGCTGATTCTACTCAATCAAATAATGAAGGTCAAATAGATACTCTATCAAAGCAATTTGGGAAAAAGATCCACTTAAAAGACAAAGGCATGGGAGAATATTCAATGGAGCAATCTTTGGGTCTTTCACAATTGTTACCTTCCCCAAGAACATATGGACAACCATCAACATCAAAACAAAAATCCTCACAACCTACCATAGTCTTTGATGGCAGATTTGTAAAGGCAGGCACTTTAGTTGACGAATCCAAAGATAAGGCCATCCTCAATTGGCTATACAAAGATGAGGAAGCATCTACATCAACAAACATCAACATACAAATAGATCAATATGGAAAATGGAAAAAAATCTTAGAGGAGATGGGGTATGAAGGACAAGGACCTATAGACAAAAGAAAAGAAGGCATTGTAGAACCAATCCAACCTCTCACACTTCATTCAAAGGACAAAATATGACTAGGCTACATGGAAGAGACAAAAGAAGAACTCACTCATAAAGTTGTTGAAATAATCCTTCAAATGTGAGATAGTTCTGAAACAAATTCCAATGAATATGAGTGGGATGATTTATTTGAAGTATCATATGTGGACAAAAAAATTGATGTAATAAAGGAGTATGCACCTACATGTACAAAGGGACAAATCTCAAGGACTAGACCCCGTGTATTTGGATCACAGAATATTGATGACTCAACTGAGGATGAACAAATATCAAGTGAGATAGATGACTTGGAGGAGAGTAATATCGTAGACCTCGACATCACTATCAAAAAAATTGATAACATTGCTATCAGAACCCTCACGACCATTGACCTTATCAACTGATGACCTTTTACCCTTAATACACCTTGAACTTATCGACTGGGAACCAACTGAACCTATCAATATACCTATCTTTGCAAATGATGATGCCATCATTAATTTCCTTTGTTCTGACAAACCTGACACAAGTTCCAATTATAAATCTCATAACGAAGCTTCGAGTCAGGAGGGTGTCAAATATCCTAGTTGCAAAATTGAAAATATGAAAAATGGATCTAATGGTGAAAACCATTTAATGGCAGTATTAGATCTCAAAAAAGTAAAAATAAAGAACACATCTAATGGTGAAAACCTTTATGAGGCACTAAAGGATGGTAGATTTGACACTCTTCTAGAACAACTATCATGAGAGATCATCAGTGTTGGTGGAGCCTACACAGTCTATCAATTTTGGTACAATAGAAAAAGAAAAGACTCTACATCTGGAAACATCCATGACTGATCAAGAAAAGCCTGAGTTCACCAAGTTCTTTGAAGAATGAAAAATCAACTTTACTTGGTCTTACTCTGATATTCCAGGTTTAGACCCAGATCTCCTAATGCATCACTTATATCTACCATCTGGAGTGAAACTTGTGAAGCAAAAACGAAGGAAAATGCATCCACATATTGCCTTGTTCGTAAAAGTAGAACTGAAGAAATTGTTAGACGTAGGATTCATTGAATCTATTGATTATGCTGAGTGGATTTCTAATATTATACCTATTTCTAAACCAGATAGCAGCATCATAATATGTATTGACTTCAGAGATCTCAACAAGGCATGTCCAAAGGATGATTTTCCTTTGCCAAACATTGACATCATTGTAGACTTGACAATAGGACACACCATGTTATAACTAATGGATGGATTTTCAGGTTACAATCAAGTCAAAATAACACCAGAAGATCAAGAGAAAACAACGTTCACATGTCCATGGGGAACATTTTGCTGGAATGTCATACCTTTTGGTTTGAAGAACACGGGGGCCACTTATCAACGAGCAATGACCACCATTTTCCATGACATGATGCACACTTTCATGGAGGATTATGTGGATGATATGTTAGTGAAATATTTCACCAGAGAAGGACATATGGAAATCCTAGACAAAACTTTTACTAGATTAGAGAAGTTTAATGTAAGATTAAATCCTAAGAAATGTGTGTTTGGCGTGGCATCAACGAAGCTTCTAGGATACATAATTTCAGAGAAGGGTATCGAAGTAGATCCTGCCAAGGTCAAGGCCATAATGGAGATGCCACCACTTAAGAATATCAACAAGCTATGATCTCTATAGGGAAGGCTTTAGTCTATCTAAAGATTCATCTCTCAATTGGCCGACAAGACTAATCCGTTTAATCACCTATTGCACAAGAATGTTCCATTCAGATGGGATGAGAAATGTGAAGCTTCTTTTAGTCAACTAAAACAATGTCTAATGTCTCCAACCATATTGATGCCACCAACAGAAGGAAAACCATTATTACTTTACATAGCAACAACTGAAATTTCTTTGGGTATTCTATTAGCACAGGAAGATTCTAAGGGAAAAGAAAGAGCTATCTATTATATCAACAAAACATTAAATGGATATAAAATCAACTATACCTTCATTGAAAAGGCTTGTTTGGTGGTAGTATTTTCTACTCAACAACTGCGGCATTACATGTTAACCCACACTGTCAAACTCATAGCAAAGATTGATCCACTAAAGTATTTACTCAACAAGGATGCATTAATAGGAAGACTAGCCAAGTGGGTAATGATCTTGAGCAAATTTTCTATCTAGTATGTAGATCGAAGAGCCATTAAGGGTCAGGTGATAGATGATCAATTAGCTGACGCACCACTACAAGATGATCATCCAATGAGCATTGATTTTCCTGATGCAAATGTCCTTACCATGATAGCACAACAGTGGATGCTATATTTTGATGGGTCCTACATGCAACGTGGGCTAGGTGCTGGAATCCTGTTTGTCACACCTCAAGGACATACCATTCAAAAATCCTACAGACTCATGTTTTCTTGCACAAATAATGTAGCTGAATATGAGGCATTAATCATTAGCATCAAAGTGGCAGTCGAATGGAAGATCATAGAGTTGCAAGTGTATGGAGATTCACAACTAGTCATTAATCAGGAAAATGATGTTTATTAGACGAAATATGAGAAGTTGATGCCATATAAGAAAATGGTGGATGATTTCAAAAAGTACTTTGTTGAAATCAAATTTGAACAGATTCTAGAGTAGATAACAAAGTTGTTGATGCTATGGTAACAATTTCTTCCATTCTATAGATACCGGAAAAGAGAGGCTGTTATGAGTTTATGGTGGAACAAGTGTCTAGTCCTACTTATGATAATACCGAATCCCAAACCATATGCCACCTAGTTGAAATTGAATCCTCAATTTATGGGAAGATCTATGTTTACCTAAACGACAATATCCTTCCACCTGATTTGTCCCAAAAACATAAATGAAACTTCATCCGCCAAGCCACACGACATACCCTGATTGCTGACATACTTTACCGCCAAGGTCTTGATGGTACTCTCCTTCGGTGTCTAGAACGTAACGAATTTGAGACGACCTTATGTAGGTTCATGAAGGTATCTGTAGAACTCATTCAAGTGGACTAACTCTCACTAAGAAACTCCTACATTTGGGGTATTACTAGCCGAATATGGAGAAGGAATATTTTTAGTTTGTTAAGAAGTGCCAAAAATGTCAAATCCATGGTAACCTCATACATGCACCAACATAGGAATTGCAACCGTTCACATCAACATGGCCTTTCTGTCAGTGGGGATTGGATCTTGTAGGTAAGATTCATCTGTCTTCATCAAATGGACACAAATTCATCATCACAACCATACATTATTTTACAAACTAGATTGAAGTTGTTCCCTTAACAAAAATCACTAGAAAACATATTTCTTCTTTCATCCTAAATTACATCATCTATTGGTATGGCATTCCTCAGTCCATTGTCACAGACAATGGTATACCTTTCAAGAATCAGGATGTCCAAGAACTATGTGAGAAGTTTCATATCTAGCATCATTTTTCAACACCATACTATCCTCAAGGGAATAGCCAAGCAGAGGCCTCAAACAAAACTATTTTGAAAATCTTAAAGAAAATAGTCAATGATGTTGGATGTGATTGGCACATTCAACCAAACCTTGCACTGTGGGCATACTGAACCAAAATCCGTACACCTACAGGAGCTACACCATATGCCTTGGTGTATGGATCAAAGGCCATTATACCTATTGAGGTTGAACTACCATCACTCAATGTGTCATTAAAGGGAATCATTTCAGATGAGGATTTTTGAGTGTCTAGACTTCAGGAGTTGGAATTGTTGGATGAACGTCGTCAACAAGCTGTGGATCATTTGAAAGACTATCAACAAAGGATGTCTAGGAGTTATAATCATAAAAACCTAGAGCATTTCAAGTTGGAAACTTAGTCTTAAAAGAGAATCCTTGAAATCAACAGGATAGAGAGAAGGGAAGTTTGAACCTAACTGGCTAGGTCCCTTTGTCGTCCTATCAGTCTATGGATTTGGAGCCTATCAACTGTCTACATTGGAAGGGGATTTGTTTGATGAACCTATCAACAGTCTCCATCTCAAGAATTTTTACACCTGAATCATCTAGTGCACAGTTGAAGTCCTGAAAAATAGATAAAAAACAAAAAAAATAGAAAAAGTCCTAAAAAAAATGGCCGCCTTGATGAAAACCTAGCAAACAGGCGTCTTGGTGAGTGTTGGAGCCTAAAATTTCATGAAAATTTTAGGTTTCCATGTTCAAAAATTTGATTTTAACACTCAAAAGTATAGTTAAAAAATATGCTCAAGTGGCTCACTTTGAAATATACAAAATGAAGTTAGTGCAATTTCATGCAAAATCACTTTGCAGACGTGTTCATCTACCATATGTGAGTATCTCTGCCAATTTTTAGCTTCGTATGATTAGTTTTGATAGGGATTCAAAAGGCCAAGTTGAAGGGTTCTGCGAAGGTTTGTTGTCTACACACAATAAAATCTGTTAAAGTGACCAACTTTGGAGGATAATATTAAGCAATTGGAAGATTGTCAAGACAAATCGATTGGTGCTTCAGATTCTCCCCACCAAGATTTACCTTCACACCAATTTTTAGGGCCCCATAACATCATTTGGTATTTTTTCAAAATCAATTCCAAATGGATTTTACCTAGTTTGAACATTACATTTCCAGGACAGCAACAAAAAGGTCAACTTCGATGCTTGATAGTTGGTGAAGAGAATAAAATAATGAAAAATCCTCTTGCACACATGTTCACAATGCATAAATGAGCTAACATCCAAAGTTATAGCCTCCCAGAATCAGGTTTGATGTTTTTTCAAAAGGGCAAGTGGAGGGTTTCAATTGAGCTTGACAGTGGTAATTTTTTAGAAAATGCTGAGTAAGCAACTTTGGGCATTTACAGTTTGCAATTACAATAACTTCATGCCAAACCATTTGACAAGCATAGTATCCTATCACAACTCAACACGTCTGTGCATTTTCATGGTCATCGGAGGAGTTCTAGTATGCTTTTTAATTGTTTTGCGATTGCTCCTAGGCTAGATTTGGCGCTCTAAAAAAGTTGCAAATTTTGAAATTATAAAGATGACCCAGTTGGTGTTTTGGCCTCAAATGTTTCCAATTTCAATTTCTTTGGATTATAAGCTCATTTGGTGCATTAATTTTAATTTTAATTTTTCTCACTACATGTTCCGACAGGGTCAGTTTACAAAGGAAGTACCACAATTTGGCGAGCCGTTCAAAATCCATCAGAAACTCACTTCCAAAATAATTGATTGTGGTCCCTTGCAAATTTTTGTGGCTCCAGGATGCTCCCTGTGCCTACAGTGAAATTACTCTATTTTCCCAGCAGTCGAAATTAAAATTTTCCTTATGTGATAAAGTTTGAGAGGCATAAATTTTTAAAACATTTTAAATGTTTTGAAGTGATTTTGGGACAACTTTGAAAGCCCTAAATATATTAGCAGTTTATAAAGTTTAAACTTTGTGAACAAAGACAACACATATTATGTGCTATTGTTCACGAGAGGAATTTAACTTCATTGCTAGAGCTGCTTGATTCTAAAAATCAATTCAATACGATGATTTTTTTCTGTATGGATTGGTAGAAAATTTCTGGAAGCAATATTATCAAATTATTCGAGAGAGGAGGATTCAGGGACCTATCATATATATTAAAATACAAAAACCATTCAAGTTGGATTTGGTGTATGACTTAGCTCTTGCTGCATTGCTCTGGGAGTATAATCAAAAGGATATTTCTATCTGATATTTGCAAATAAGCATGTACACTAAATAAGGAATCATACAAAAGGAATGTGAGTTGATTGAACGAGTGCCCAAGCAAAATGTGAATTCATGGATTATTACAATCGTAGGTTGTGCACCAAATGGATTTGTTGAAAATTATTTGAAACTCTCGAGCAAATTGAATTGGCAGAGGCATTAGAATCAAATGCACCCTACAAATCACTACTCAAAATGTTCATTTGGCTTCCTCACAGAGCCTTGAAGAGATCAATGTGGTCAATTTCAACTGTGATTAAGGATAAAAG
Organism: Sequoia sempervirens; assembly: GCA_007258455.2. Lineage (NCBI taxonomy): Eukaryota > Viridiplantae > Streptophyta > Pinopsida > Cupressales > Cupressaceae > Sequoia > Sequoia sempervirens. Next base: position 213,372,628 of record VDFB02271358.1, read on the forward strand.
GCAATTTTTTCGTGCTGGAGAACTGTGTAAAAATGATGGAGAAAGCAATTAGAAGCATTTCCCCGACAGCAAAGCAAAGCCCTAAATGCATCAGGGAGACTTTATTTCCCATTCGTCATTCAACCATGTAGACTTTATAGCCCTGAGGTTTGTTTCTCCAATGAGAAAACAAGCTACATCCAAGAACATCTCTCTCTCTTCTTCATCGAGTGCATCATAGCTAACTTGTAGCCTTTGTTTGATTTCACCAGGAAATATTCTTAAGATTTTATTCAATTGGGATTTCCAGTAATCTTTGGAATTTCTGCCATATAACTATGCACCCAATACCTTGAGTGACAGAGGCAAACCATTGCAAGCCTTTAAGAACTCTTCAACCAGAGTTTCAAATCCAGTGGGTGGAGAGGGTTGCAAGAAAGCATGCCAGCATAATAGTTGTTGGGCATGTGACGTGTTAAGTCCTGGCATTCTATAAATGCAGGAGAGACCCCATGATATGAGGACACCCAATTCTCGGGTTGTTACAATGACCAGACTTTGGGATCCAAGGTTGTCTTTATTTGGCAATAAAGCATTCAAGTGGTCGATGTGATCCACGTCATCCAAAATGATGAGCGCCCAATGAGAGGTCAAATGATTTGCAAGAACGGTCTTGCCTTGATCTACATGGTTGAATGATGAATGGACACCGAGGTCTCTACATGTGTTAATAATTGGATGGTTAGCAATTAATTATGTTAGCATAATTTTTGGATGATGGGTCTAGAAAGGACTATCCAACCATGTAGCTTAGAGTTCAACATAGTAGAAAATAACACAAGAAATACTCAACAAACATGGATCTTTATTGAATCAACAACTGACAATCTTACATACATCATATGCCTTATATGCATAATGTTTAAGGGCTCATAGGCCTATCACAAGGAATTATAACATGACAACTCGCACAAAAGGCATTATTACAGCTCCACAACTGGGTAACACAAAATATTTAAACTCTAATCATGAAATCCCTAAATAGCTTCTCCCCTCCACCTTCCTATGAATTACAATTGATCTTAACTATGAATCTCTAGATCCAAATATGGTCTGCGTCAGCCTCAAGGGTTTACAACCCTAATGAATGATCAAGCATGTAGGTCGGCCTCAAACATGAGAAGATAACACATCAGTAAATGAAATGAATTGTGGATCTACAAGAAATTCTCCTGAGACATAAAAGGCTTGTATGATGCTCCACTAATCTCCACACACTCTAAAATAGGTCTGCACACTAAATCTTGGACCAAGTCGGCCTTAAATTCTTTGACCGAGGAATGACAATGAATTATGAGACTGATAACTTTCTGAAAGAGAATGCAAATCAACTGAAATATAGATATGTTGTAGATGGCCTCATGTAGATACTATATCCTTCTCCATGAGTTGAGAAATGATAATGTGGTAAAATATGGAATGAAATGTTAAAACTGTTATAGATTGAAATGGAAGAAAATAAATGTTTTTGGTTGATATAGGATTGCTTTGCAACTAGGGATGCTCTTGCATCAAACACTAGGGATTGGAAGAAAATTGAGTCCCTCACTTTCCAAGGGCTGGAAGAAAACCAAAGTGGTCCACCTCAACTTGAGAAATCCATGATGAATCCTCCACTAGTCTGTCTTTCTATTTTACCAGGTACTCCTTGTACTGCTTGTTCCTACTGGTCCTTCCAATTATGGTATCCAAGATATGATCAATCTACTTTGGTGGTTGATGTGGTAACTTCTCTTCCAATCCAACTTCCTTGTTACTCCCACCCGTCTATCATTCATGGTACTCATAGATGTATACAACATTGAAAATAGGTGATATACCAAGTGTCTCTGGTAACTCCACTTCATATGCATTTCCAAAATCAAACTTCCTCAGAATATTACATGGTCCAATCTTCCTCATCTTCAAATTATTGTATGTTCCTATTGGAAACTTTTCCTTTCTGAGATATACCATAACTTCCTCTCCAAAAAAAGATTCGTTATGTCTCCTTTTCTCATCTATCTAATCCTTATACTTACTATTCATGTCCTCCAAGTGTTTCTAGACTTGACTATGCAATGTCTCCATGAATCTTTCAAACTCTTCTACTTCTGAACTCCTCTTATCCTCCATATTGATGTACCTTAGCTCCATAACTCCTCTTGGATGTACTCCTTTCACAATCTCAAATGGTGTATTTCTTGTACTCTGTTTTACTAAATTATTGTATGCAAACTCTACTAGTGATAGAACTATGTCCTGATTTCCTACTCTATCTCCAGCCAAACATCTCAATAAGTTATCTAAACTCCTATTTAGTACCTTTGTATATTTATCTATTTTTGGGTGATATGTTGAACTAAAATTTAGGTCTATCTTCATCTTTTTCCACAATATCCTTCAAAAGTATCCAATAAACTTGATGTCCCTATCTAAAACGATACTCTTTGGTAATCCATGCAATCTCACAATCTCCTTGAAAAATAGGTCAACAACATGCACACCATCATTAGTCTTCTTGCAAGGAATGGAATGTGCCATCTTAGAAAATCTTTCTAGTACTACCATTATAGAATCATATCCTCTTTCTATTCTTGGTAATCCTAATATGAAATACATGCTTATATCTTCCCAAGGTCTCTCCAATATTGTCAAAGGTTTATACAATCAAGTATTCTGACTACTCCCTTTTGCTATTTGACAAATTCTGCAACTTTGAACATACTTCCTAACATCCTTATATATTTGTGGCTAAGAATAGTGTTCACTCACCAAATTTACTATCTTATCAACTCCAAAATGTTCTGCTAGTCCTCCACTATGCTTCTCCTTGATCAAATTCTCCCTCATTGAACTCTTTGGAATACACAACTAATTTCCTTTGAACAACATATCTTCCTAAATGAAATAATCCAACCACTGACTCATATATTTTACTACTGGTTCCTTACATGAATTCCATGCTTTAGCAAAATATGGATCATCCTCACACATATGCTTTATTTCTTTAAAATCCAATACTTGTACCTTCATTCTTGTCAACAAATTCCTTCTCCTGATCAATGCATCTGTAACTTTGTTTGACTTACCACTCCTATGCTTCAACAAAAATGTATAACTCTGCAAGAACTCAACCCATCTCATATGTCTCTAGTTCAACTTACCTTGACTATTCAAATACTGCAAGGATTGATGATCAGTATAGAAAAGAAACTCCTTAGGTAATGAATAATGTCTGCACTTCTTCAAGGCTTGAAGTATGGCATATAATTCTTGATCATAAACTGAATATCTCCTTTTGGAATCATTCAACTTCTCACTGAAATAAATTATTGGTCTCTATTCTTGACTCAACACTACTATTGCATTTCCACTTGCTTCACAATCAACTTGAAATACTTTATCAAAATTAGGTAATGCTAATGCTGGTTGCTCTATCACCTTTTTCTTCAGCAATTGAAAACTTCTTTGTGCTCTGAATTTCCACTTAAAGTGTTTCCTATCTCATCTCATTGTTTTTGTCATGGGTGCACAAATGCTACTAAATCTCCTTATGAATTTCTGGTAGAAACTTTCCAATCCATAGAATGATCTTACCTCTCCAATGTTCACCGGTGTAGGAAATTTAACAATTTCTCTAACCTTCTCAGGGTCCATTTTCAATCCTTCAACAAAAATAACAAAACCTAAGTACACTAAATCTATCTTCATAAAGCTACACTTCTTGATGTTTATCAACAACTTCTCTTCTCTTAGCCTCTGCAATACTTGTTTGAAGTGCCATAAATGTTCTCTAGTCTTACTGAAAATTAGAATATCATCCAAGTAGACAATAAGAAACTTACTTAAGAATTGATTCAGTACTCCATTCATCAACCTAATGAAATTTATAGGTGCATTGGTCAATCCAAAAGGCATTACTAACCACTAATATAATCCTTCATTAGTCTTAAATGTGATCTTCCATTCATCTCCTTCTTTGATTCTAATTTGATGATATTCACTATTCAGGTCAATCTTTGTGAAATAATTTGCTCCACTCAAACAGTTCATAATTCCATCCATTCTTGGAAATGAGAATCTATAATTGATAGTGATCATATTGATTTCTCCCAAGTCTGTACACATCCTCCATTCTCCATCTTTTTTTGGTGCCAGTACAAGTATCACACATTGGTGCAGGAGCACCTTGTTGCATTCAAGCCTCCATGAGGCCATATTGTATAAATTCATTAAATTAGGTGTTTTAATGTTGTAATAAGGTTGAATGAGAAATTTTATATATGTTTGAAGTCATTTGGAGTCATTGATGAAGGTTTGGTGTCATTTAGTTGAAAAATGAAAACATTGTCAAAAGTTGTCAAATGTTGTCATAACAACTCTTCTTGTTAAATGACAACTTTTTTAAAAGTTTGTTAAAAGTTGTTAGATGGTAGTTTTAGGTTGGTTGGAGCATAAATTAATTTTACAAGCACAAAAATGGGCCTCCAAGTCGAATGGGGGGTTGGAATGTAGTTTGAACAAGAATTTATGAATGAAGACATGAATTTTTCTGCCATGTTTCTTTTACATGATACATATTTGTATGAACTTTTACAGACCTGAAATTGATTTTTATTGATATAGGAATGAACTATCTTTAATTTTCAATTGGTTTGGTATTTTTTCATTGAATTTGGAGAAAGTTATGTGTTGATGGTGTTTTCTGTACAGCAACAACTCAGACAAAAAATGATATTCTATCTCTTGAAAGATAATCTTCAACAATAAATTGTTGAAAATCACCCCAAGGTCTCTCGGGTGTCAGGTCATGACAATGCATAAACAACTCAGATAATATGTGAAAATGCTAGTAATCACAAGGGGCCTTACAAATGAACAATGCTGGAAGTGAATTTTCATCAGATGCAACAATGTGGTGATGCTTTCAATCCTAAAACTAACCCAGATTCAAAATAAACAGCAAAAGAGATAAGGGTTCAGAGAAATTTCTAAATCTAAACTATTTTTAAGACTAACAATGCAAATGATAAACACTTGAAATGGACCAATCCCAACGAAACCAATCTCTGCTTGACCAAGATAAATCTACAATCTTACAGAAACAGTGCAATCTTCTAAGGTTTTAAAGATTTTCAAATCATGAACATTCACCCAAGACAACCCAATTGCAGTTGAAATGAATAAATCTCCATAATTGAACTAAGCACAATGAATATAAAGGTCCAGGCTAACTTTACAAAGCAGCTAACAATCAACTAGCTGCAAAAGTATGGACCAGGGATTGCTGCAAACACTTCAAACATTAAATCATGAACATCATTTAATCGGATCTAAATCTAAATTTAATAACCATGAGAAATTTAAAAAATAGAATCATAAGAACCATGCAAGATAAGTCAACACAAAAGAGATCACCAGAAAATCACAATGCCTTCAATTGTATTGAATCACCAAACTCCAGCAACAATTCCAATGTTCTGTTACATCACTTGCTCAAAAATTGACTAGCTTCTACCTCTACTCTACTGCTAAATTCGCTCTCTATCAAATCTTCTCCTAATCTCCCTTTTCCTCCCCCCTTACAAATGAGGCACAAATGCCCTTTATAGAGAACCCCCAAACATGTTAGCCTAATTAGATTTTACAATAATAATGGGCCCCAAAATAGGTCGGCCAGGAGAATTTCAAAATGGGACAAGATTTGCATTAAATGCATGAATATTATCCATGTCGGCCCACGATCTCCAGCAAGATCAGATTCACGTGTTTTCCAGAAAGTCCTCCAGCTGTAGACAGTTTCGGCACAGATTCTTAGGCAGGTCCCACTTTGAAAATTTAAATTGAACATTTCCAGATTTCCCTCTTTGGCACGAATCCATATGAAAGTCCCCCTTTTAATATTTGCTTAGTCCTGAAAAACATATATCATCATTAATAGCCCACATGTCCAAATTAAATTTGAATAAAATTTTGACCTTTTCTAAATTTT